>CAUYUJ010020553.1:37500-92500 GCA_963575745.1 Prorocentrum cordatum | reverse complement strand
AACGCCTACTGCACTGCGAACAGGGCCCACTGCTTGGCAGAGCTGGAGGACGCGGCGCCGGAGCTGCTCCCCCTAGCGAAGCTCTTCAGCCAGCGGCGCTCCCAGTACTACTTCTGGGACAGCAGCGGGACTTGCCACAGGCTCCGCTCGGCAGACGGGGTGGACCAGGGGGACCCCTTGGCGCCGCTGCTTTTCGCCTGCGGCTTGCGCCCGCGCCTGCAGGCGCTGGAGGAGGCGCTGCGCGCGGAGGCGACTGCCCTGGGGCTGCGGCCCGACGACATCCGGGTTCTGGCTTACCTGGACGACGTGATCGTCCTCGCGCCGCCCGAGCTGGCTGCCGCCGTCGCCCCGGCGGCGCAGGAGGCCCTCGGCGCCTTCGGCCTTGAGCTCCAGCCGCACAAGACGCAGGCCTGGTCCCCGCGCTCGCCGTGCCCAGCCGGGCTCGAGGAACAGCGGCGCCCACGCGGCCTCACGCTGGTGGGTGTTCCGCTGGGGGAGCCGCTGCCGCCGGGAAACCTGCCGGACGCGACGGACGGCCGCCGCCTGGGCCTGGGGACGCCGGCCTGCGCCGCCGAGCGCTGCGCCGAGGCGGCGGCGCGCGCCGCCACGCTGCTGGGAAGGCTTGCGGAGCTGCCGGGGCAGGCCTCACCGCACCTGCATGCCCGCGGCGCAGGCCGCCGGGCTCCTCCTGCGGCACTGCGGCACGGGGAAACTGGTGCACCTGCTGCGCACTAACCCGCCCGCGACCGCGCGAGCCGCTGCTACTGCTTACGACGCGGCCACCCTGGAGGCCTACGAGGAACTGGCGCACCTGGACCCCTTGACGGGGGGCCAGAGCGCCCACTGCCGGCTGCCGCTGCGCCTTGGCGGGCGCGGCTTCCGAAGCCAGGAGGAGCAGGCCCCCGCGGCTTGGGCGGGCTCCTGGGCGCAGAGCCTGGCGGGCACGCTGGAGAGGAGCGGCCTGTCCGACTTGGCGGACCTGGACACCTCTGGCCTGCCGCTGGCCGCGGCCTGCCGAGAGGCGCTGGCCGCGCTGCCAGGACCAGACCCCACTGACGAAGAGGACGAGGACGCAGCGCCGCTGCCGCCCTGGCGGGAGCTTGCCCAGGCGCCTCGGGAAAAGCCCAAAAGATGCTCACGCGTAGGCTCGACAAAAAGAACCACAACGCCTTGCTGAGCAACTTGGGCCCCGAGGACCGGGCACGACTCCGCTCCTGCGGCGGCGCCCACGCGGCCGGCTGGCAGCTGGCGAACGGCGGGCCCGGGCAGCGCTTGGGGGACGACGTCTACTTGGACACAGCTCGGGCACTGCTGGGCCAAGACCTCGCCCCACTGAACAGCCGCTGCCAGAACCGGCTGCGCACGGGCGCGCGCGCTGGGCAGCCCTGCGGCCAGCCCCTCTGCAGCAAGGCGCACCACGCCTTCCGCTGCGCCTGCGGAGGAGGCGCGAAAGCGCGCAGCCGGACCGTCGAGGATGTCTGGGAGCGCATTCACGCAGAGTGCGGCTTCCAGACAGCGCGCCAGGTTCATGTCCCAGCCTGGGATCGCTGGATCTGGACGTGCACGGCGCCCGGCTGCGCGGCGCGCGGCCACGCCGACGCCCCGCCAGCAGGGCCCTGCCAGGCCTGCGGGGCCGCACTGCAGGCGCGCCGCGAGGAGGCGCTGCTCGACCTGGAGGCGCAACGGGCGGGCTGCCCGCGGCTGCTAGCGGATGTCACAGTCCGCTACAGCGTGCCAGGCGAAGCCGACAACCTGGCCGCGGCGGCGGGCACGGACGGCGCCGTGGCGCGGGAGGGGGAGCGCGACAAGAGACGTCGCTACCCCGCCGGCCGGGCCCCCTAGCGCGTGCTGCCGCTCAGCCTCGAGACGGCCGGGCGCCACGGGCCAGCGGCGCTAAAACACTTGCGCTGGCTCGCACGCAGCCGCGCCCAGCTGCTCGGCGACGGGCCGGAGGCCGACGCCGCGGCCAGCTCTCTCGCCGCACGCTGGGGCGCCGAGCTCAGCACGGCGCTGCACACGGCTACAGCGCGCCAGCTGCGGACCAGCCTCGGGCGCGAGGCTGCGCAGGCCTCCGCGGCTGCCCTCCGCGAAGCGGCGGCGGGCTGAGCTGGGCTGCGGCCGGGGCGCGGTGGAGCTGTCCTACACCTTCGTCGCGCTGCTCGTGGTGCTCAGCGTAGTTGGGGGTGAAGTGCGAGCCCCCCTTGCTGCGCAGGAGGGGGATGAGAAAAAGGAGGAGGAGGAGGTGGAGGAGGCGGAGGCGGAGGAGGCGGAGAAGGCGGAGGAGGAGGAGGAGGCGGAGGCGCCATGCCCAGACCACTGGACAGCAGCGTGGCAGTCGCGGTGCTGGCCTGCTGGGCCCGGAGAGAGCGCTGCCAGCGCCGCGGGAGCCACCAGGATGGCCCCCTGCATCGGCCCGCCCGAGGTTGCCCTTGCATCCCTCTCCTTCGGCCCCTCCGTGGCCGCTCTCGCCGGCTTCGCCCCGCTCGCAAGAGTGTCGGGGCATGGCCCTCCAGGGCCCTCGTGGCCTTACCGCGCGGGCTTCTCTATGCGTGTCGACTGCGCTGCATCCGCCGTGGGGGCCGCCCAGCCTGGGGGCCCCCAGCCCGCCGCATATGGGCCGCCCCAGTCGGCGCGGATGGGCCAGGCCTCCTCGCGCCGTTCCCACGGCGAGTTGCAAGCCCCACGATGGATTCGTTCGGCGGCGAGCGAGGGTTCTGATGTTCCAACCTACTTTAGCCTCGATCACCAGAAAGGATTTCGAGCACCAAGGAAGTACCACAACTGGAGGGCTTTCCCGTGTCGGGCCCTGGGAGGTGATACTCGTTCGACATTTCGCTAGCGTATCGGGCAGGCACTGTTTCGATACTGCTCGGGGTGTTCGAAATTATTTCTGGGACGCGGTCCTGAAGCGCGATGGGAAGTAAAGCGAGGGGAGGAAATGAGAAGGAGAAGGCCTTCTCAGAAGGCGGCGGGGCTTCTCAGAAGCCCTCGGGCCTTCTGGGAAGCGTGTCCGCGTCTTCGGGGAAGGCCTGGGCAGCTGCCCAGAAGGCCGGGGGACTTCCGAGTCTTCTCAGAAGGCCTTCCCCTTCTTGCTTTCCCCTACGGGCGCGCCGCCTAATTGAGCGCCACCAGGTGGCCCAGATAAATTGATCCAAAAGCACCCGATCGAAGGTGGAAGGAGCCGCGCGGTGTCGAAGGCACCAGCGCCAGGGGCTGCCACGCCACGAACCCGCTGCACGCTTCCCTGCTTCCGAAGCTCTGGGCACGAGTCGGGGCAGCGCAAGCATGGATCGAGGCCCTCGCCTCCTCCTCCTCCTCCTCCTCCTCCTCCCCCTCCTCCTCCTCCTCCTCCTCCTCCCCCTCCTCCTCCTCCTCCTCCTCCTCCTCCTCCTCCTCCTTCTCCTCCTCCTCCTCCTCCTCCTCCTCCTCCCCCTCCTCCCCCTCCTAGCCATGTCGCGCGCAGGGGGCGCTGCCGGCGCTTGCTTCGAAGTGGCGCCAGTGCCAGCGGACCGCCCACATAATCACAAGCCGCTCAAACAGACATCGCCCGCCAGTGGCGGCCCGCAGGGCGGGGGGGCAGGAGGCGCGCTGCCGGGCCCCAAGTCCCCGCGCCGGGGGCGTGGGCGGCGCGGAGAGGACGGCAACTTGGCCAGCGGGCTCAAGTGCCGAGGCTGCGGCAACGGGGCCCCCTGCGAGGATCGCCCAAGCCGCGCGCGCAGCAGGGGCGGCGGCGCGCAGCAAGCAGGGCTCAAGCGCTGGCCGCCCAGGCGGCGCCTGGGCCAACGGGCCTCCAGGCGGCGGCAACTTCGCCAAGGAGCTACAGGCGCTCGCGCAACAGCTGGCTGCCATGCAGGGGGGTGGGGTGGGGGGGGCGGAGGAGCTGGCAAGCCTAAGGCCCCCCCCTCCCCCAGTCGTCAGGCGGGCCAGACGTGTCGACGCGTCGGCGATCTCCACCGCTTAGCAGGCCAACGGCAAGGCCTGCGAGTCGCGGCCGCCAACGGCCATTGCAGCTCGCCACAGGGCGGAGAACGCGACTCGCGAGGTGGATCGTCTCGTCGGCCGCATCGCGGAGTTCGAGAAGCAGCAGGCTGAGCTCGCTAGGGCCCTGGAGGAGGCGAACAAGCAGCTCGAGGAGGCCCGCGCTGAGCTCGAGCACCGCGCGAGGATGCTCCACAGGGTCAACTTCGCGGACGTCGGCGACCCGATCGCTGCGGAGCTTGCAGGCCTCGATCAGGCAGCCACCAGCTCGGCCGAGGGCCAGGCGGCGCTCGAGACGTTGCAGCGCCTGCGGCGCGAGGCCCGAGCCGCGGCCCAGGCGCCACAAGGTGCTGAAGGGGCTGCTGCTGGCGATCCCCGTTCTGATAATGATGCGCAGCGTGGCGATGCCCCCATGGGCGGCCACGCGGCGGGCGGCCTCGACACCCAGACAAGCTACGACGGGAGCGGGCTCAGGTGCATGGGCTTCCTCAGTCAGGCTGGCGAAGCGGCGCGTCGATGGATTCGACGTTTCTTTCCCCCCGCGCCCCCGTGCCTCGCGCCGCGTGATTTCGAGAAGAACAATGCGGTCAAGATCCCCCAGCTCGAGGAGCCTGCGATTACTTCCCCCGGGTGGCCAGCGATGCGCATTCAGCTGGACTGGAGACAGGAGCAAGCCAGACTGCCAGGTCTACTTCTTCCTCCTCGACTCCTACTAGGGCTAGTCTCGGGCAGCCCCAGGTCGACGCGCACTCCTCGCCCCGACGTGCCTGAAGTAGCTGGGGTGGAGACCGAGGGCGGCCTTGCCCTTCGTCGTTCGTTCGGATCGGGTGGGCTGCGACCCGGCGTGGCTGCGCATGGTGTTCCAAGGAAGAATGCAGGGGCCGCCTGCGCATCGAGGTGGAAGTGAGCGGCGCGGCCCGTGCATTTTACGAGCCAATGCCGACGGTTGGTCGACGACGGGCACCGTGGTCAGGTGGTTCCGAGACACGGCGGGCAGTGAAGCCTCTGGAAGAGAAGGCTTCCAGGATCAGTTTCCGATTTCGGCCCTCCAGGAGGCCCGCCTTAAGGGCGCCAGCGAGATTATTTCGGCCCAGAGCTGGGCCCGCCGCAACGGGTGCGCCACGCCCCTCGAGAAGGCCCTCGAGACGGGCCCTGAGCCGCTTCAGAGCTCTGGAGGCGCGGGGGCCCTGGTCACTGAAAAATTGGGTCTCGCCCTCTGGGCCTTCCTGGATTGAGTAAACACGACGGGGGGATCGCAGGTCGGTTGCTCAACGCGGGGTTCGACGAGGGCCTAGAGATCTCTGCAGTGTCGATCTGATCCGCGACCTCGGGGTCGCAGGTGAGATTTGGAGATTTTGGAAGTGCTGGGCGCTGCTCTGCTCACCGGCGCGCGTCCGCGGGTTGCGCAGGGCGACTGGAACTGCACTTCCACGGCGCTCTCTCTTTCAGGCTTGCTACAGCTAACGCGTGGCATTTTGGCAGCTACTGGTCAGCCCACCCGATCAGCGAGCGCCTTTAGGACGTCTAAGGAAGAAGGTAAAGGTGAGGAGATGCTTCCTCATGTTCTGGAGGGATGGAGTTGGGCGTCTTCGTCGTTTCACCGTCGATCAGTTCGACTGTTCGAGTCGTTCAGGTAATCACAGGAGCTCCGCTTCTTCCCAATAGTCCAGCGCTCCTGCGGATGAGGGGCCTCGGCCAGTCTGCGGTCGCGCGCCAACGGGCACGTTTCAAGCCGCGCGGCACTTCGGTCATGGGCCCGCTGCCTGCCGAGAGGGTTATTCAATGGGGCGACCCTCTTCAACGCGAGCTAGCTTGGCTTTCCACGGAATGGTGCATCGAATCGGAGAAGAGGCTCGCCGAAATCCACGGGATCGAGGACCCTGGAGGGTGCGTGGGGCGCTCCGCCGGGCCCCAGACGCGCATGGTTCCGCTGGCCTCGCCCCTGGGGCGCGATCGTCGTCGTCGTTTTTCGAAGCGTTCGGAGCGGGCCACCACCTGGGCCGCGTTCGCTTCTATATTCCGTAAAAGCCAGAGCCATCAACCAAGGGCCTCCTGGAGCCAGGGGTCGCCACGTATTGGGCACCTGGAAGCTGAAGCGAGGCAACGCTTTTTTTGGAGCAAGAGATGGCACCCGCGGAGCTGAAACAGGACAAGTTTCGGGCCCTGGTCTCTGTGGCGACGGGCCTCGGAGCACGGGGCGAGATTGTCTTTTTTGGCGGTTGACGCCGAAGTTTCTCGTCGCCAGATGGCGGGCGCAGCGGGGCAGCTGGTCAAGGGAAAGGAGTGGGCCAGGACATCCGTCGTTGGAGGAGGCAAGGCAGCGCGTGCCTTCTCGAAGCAGCATGCCGCATCTTGTACCAGAGGAAGCGATAACGGCCCAGTGCTTCCTGTGGGCGGTCAGGCCGCCCTTCAGCAACTTCTGGATGCATAGCGCCCCATGCGGTTTCAGGCTGGTCGTGGGCCGCCTCGTCGCGCCTGGAAGGTTCCGCCCGACGAGCCCGACCTCGCGCCCATTCGAATGAAAGACGTGGAAGAGCGCGCCCGCGCGGAACTCAATATCAAAAGTGGGGGGCCCAGCCTCGAGCACCTCCCCCCCCGCCCCCCCCGTTCCTTCGAAGGGGGGGCAGCTTCCGAAGCTACCCCGCTCCACCCCCCTTTTTGGAAGCATCTTTGAGCTGGGGGGGGCCCTGGCTGAAGACGGGGGGGGGGCTTCGAAGCCGCCCCCCCCCGCCGCCCCTTTCCGGCGCCGGAGGCAAGCCCGGGCCCCAGGCACAAAGGGCGGGGGGCTTTCGAAACCACCCCCCTCCCCCCTCCCTTTTGGAAGCATTTTTGAGGTGGCGGGGCCCTGGCTAAGAGGGGGGGGCTTCGAAGCCCCCCCCCCCCTTCCTCCCTTTTCGTGGCCAGAGGCGAGCCCGGGCCCCCGTTGTTGGAAGCCAGAGAGCAGCGTAATCTATTTTATTTGCTGGGTGTCGTCGGCGACATTACTCTGCAGCGCTGTGGTCCGCGGGCCCAGGTTGCTTCGCGGCTGGCAGGAGGGGCGGGGTATCTTTCCAAGTCTTCCAGGCGGCTGAAGCTGCAAGTCGAATACAAGAAGTGCGCCGACCTCTTTTCTCGGGAAGTCGATGAGCACCTTGCGCAACTTTGGAGTCTCCCCCCTTCATGCAGGGCAGACGCCGCTAGGGACCTCGGAACCAGCACGACGCTGGGCGGGGCCTTCAGGATCGGCATCCAGAATGTTCGTTCAGCTTCGTCGTCGGCTCGACTCAGGAAGCCGAAGATCCTGCGGCTGGCTGGAGCGGAGATTGGGATGGCCCATCGGATGGGCCCTACTACTGCGGCCCTGTGGTGCTCGGGCGTTTCGGGGGTGGCCCCCGCCAAGATGGCGGGCCTGCGCGTTGGCGCTGCAAGTTCCCTCGGCAGGCCCCCCAAAGGCGCTCCCGCTGGGCCCCGCATGTGCACCTGCAGCCTGGGGTCCAAGATCGACCCGCTGGTCGCGCATGCTGGTCATGTTCTATTTATGTGTGCCAACGCGGTTTGGGAATCGGCTCCGCAGGCCCAGGTCTTAGCCAGCGCGATGCAACACTCCATTGTCAAGCTTCAGAATTCTTGGCGCCCTTGGAGATCGGCTTCGCTCCCGAGCGACGTGGCCTTGCACGCGTTGCTCGGACTCGGCTGGGACTTCAAGGGCCACCGGCATGTGGTCGATGATGTTGGAGTCGAATTTAACTTGCTGCAGCTCTCCCCGATGCAGTTGATGACCCCCGTGTATCAAGGTGTGCGCGCGCTTCGGGCAGGCGCCCCTGCTTCCTCCAGGGCGGCCAAGACGGCCAACAAGTCTACCCGATTTTCTTGGAATGCATCAGCCGGATGCTTTGAAACAAGTCGGGAACCTGGAGTGCACGCCACCAGCGTTGCCTTCGAGGTCTATCTTCAGGAATCCATAGGCCGCGGGGGATGCATTTCAGGCGCAACCTGCACGGGGACGAGGTGTAACAGCTATGCCGTGGCGCGCCCAGCACGTTTTTTCGCTGGCAATATGACTGCCCAGCACATGCCGCTATTCGGCCAGACTGCGTGAGCCCCCAGCTGAGTGCTTGTGCCGGGAGAACCATGGAGCCTGGCCCTGAGGCGGCCGAGCGGTGTGCCAGGCGTCTCTTCCCGCATCCCCTCGGCCTGTTCGCGTGCCGGGGGCCAGCTCAGACGGTGCAGCCGCCGTTGGGGGTTCTATTTGGGTTGCTTTTCTTATATGGGTCGTCTAAGGACGTGGGCATCGACGGGCTTGCCAGGGCGGGGTGGGCCATAGTGTCCGTGGGCTGCCACGGGCAGACGATCGCTGCTGCGCGCGGACCCGCGCCTCTCAGCGCTGCCCCGCTGCAGACCAATATAGATGGGGAAAACTGCGCTGTGTGTATGTTCACAAGTTCACATCGGCTGCCATCATCCCCCTCCGTCTTCTTCCAAAATAGTCCGCTGTTGAAAAAAAACTCACATCGACTGCCAGGGCGCTCTGGACTCCCCGGCGCGGGGGCCTGGCTTCTCCGGGGGCCCTGGGGCCCCGAGGGGGCACCTCTCGGGCCCCGCGCGGAGTTTTTTTGCTGAGGCTGGTGTCACGAGTGGCAAGAGTATGCTTGGGAGCAGAGAGCCAATGGTCAAGCTGACGAGCTGGCCATGCTCGGAGCAGACTGCCACGGGGCCACTGAGGGAGATGCCCAGATTATTCGAAGGCTTCGCAGCCATGCCCTCGAAGCGCGCAGGTGGTCTGGGAGCCTGGAAGTTTCGTTCGCAGGAGACTGGATGGGGTGCCGCGGCCAGCTCGCCTCCAGAGTCGTTGCCAGGAGGCAAAGCTGCCGACGACCAGGCCCTGGCTGACGACCAGAGGGAGCGGGGAGGTGCGTCGTGCTTGGGGGTGGACTGGATGAAGTTCGCTCATCGGCAAGCTTTCAGGGTGAATGGCCACGCCTGTTTGGCCTGTGCCGTCGTTGACCGCGTCGGCTTCCCGAAAAGAAGGATCTAGTTTTGATGCAGGTGCAGGCCCATTTCCACGGGTGCCCCCAATGCAGGAGCGAAGGGGCCGCGCTGGCTCAAGGCTTCCACGGGCGGAATCAACGACCAGGTGCGAAGCATTCGGCTAGGTGAGTTTCCGTCGTACAAAAAGGACATTGCAGACTTAACGCCGAGGGGCTCACGAGGGCCTCGATCTCGTCGAGCGTCGGGCGCTGGCTCTTTCACATTGGCGGGGCGCGCGCGGGCCCCTCAGGATCAGTCTGGCCATCATTTTTGTGGCTTCGCGTCGGGCTTCGCCTCGCGCGAGCATGTCCTGCTTTCTTTCGGCCTACAAGAGGCCGACCTCCCCTGGGCGAAGGCCCGCGGGGGGGATTCGATCCCAGGCCCGTCCGATGACTTTGGATCGTCGGACTCGGAGGTCTCGGACTTCGGATGGGCCCCGAGGAGCTCGGCTTTAGGCCCGCCCCCAACAACAACAATCCTCCTCCTCCTGCTCCTGCTTCTCCTCCTCCTCCTCCTCCTCCTCCTCCTCCTCCTCCTCCTCCTCCTCCCCCCCCTCCCCCCCCTCCTCCCCCCCCCCCTCCTCCTCCTCCTCCTCCGGCGACCCCTGCTGGGGAAGAAGAGGAGGAGTTGCGTCCAGCGCCGTTCTCCTCGCGGGCCAGGTGCAGGTCCTCGGTGAGGAAGCTGCCAGGGTCGACATGGATATCGACGTCGACCTCATGGAGTCCGCCGAGCTGCGGGAGGCGTTGGAGGCGGCAGGACTCACGCAGCCTGACGACGCCACCGACGCGGATATGCGGGTGGCGCACACGCGTGTCCTCGATTCCTCCATGCATGCGGCTACGGCGCACAAGAGGAATAATAAGGTTCGATCAGCCCCTTTCTGAGGGCAGCGCCTGCCAGCGCGGCCGCACGAATTGCGCGCGCCATGCACAGACCACTCGATGCGAGCGCTATGCGTCAGCCTGTTGCGACGGGCTGTGCGGCCATCAAACTGACAGGAGGTCCTATGGACGGAATGTCAGCTGCGGCTTCCCGTGCACTGACAGCGCGCACCATGCGCGGGCTGTCTGCTGGGGCCTTCCTGGCATGAAGTACCATGACGGAATGTCAGGGTTAACGAGGGGCGCCCAAAGGACAGCGCGGTTTATGTACACGTTGCTCCTAGGTATTGTCCTGGTTGCATGGGTCCGCCTCCGCTGGGCGAAGAGCGCAGTGCGTCCCCTGCCAGTGGCCACTACTGCTCTAGCCCGTCCCCGTCAACCTATGCCCCAGCCCACGCGTCTTCACCCGTGCGGCGCGTCCGCGTGGATGGACCTCGGTGCTGTCCTGGTGCCTATTCACCCTGTTCGAGATTGGTTCTGCTGGAGCCCCCGGCAGCGGTGGGTCAGCAAGCCCCCGACTGGTCGGCCACAGAATGCGTCTGCATTCTGCGACTGACCAGCCCGCGGGCTTGCTCCTCAACTGGCGGAAAGCACCGCCTCGATACCGAGCTGGCGGCAGCGACGCAAACATGCCAGAGGGTCGCGATCCCTTTGTGCAGGGTCCCAGCACGGCCATGCCTGATGCTGGCGACGCGCGCTGTCAGGTGGCGGCCAAGCTGGTCACGGTCAACCCTGGCTCTCACGGGCAACTGTTTAATTTCCTGGCGCACTTCCTCGGCGAGGTGGTAATGGTCCAGGAGACGCGGGTGGTCGACCAGCGGCTTGGGGCCGATCAATCTGTTGTGCGCGATGCAGGTTGGCACGGCCTCTGGGCCCCTGCCGAGGAGACGGGGGGGGCGTCCGCGGCGTCGTGCTCCAGTGGAGTCTGCGTGCTCGCGCCTACCAACGCGATGGTCACGATGCCCCCCGATGGGGGCCATGTCGTCTTTTCACATCATGCTGTGGCAGCTCATGTTCACTGGGGTGTCCCTGGTGGTCTGATTGTCGCCGGCGTGCGCGTGGTTCAGGGCGTCGGCGTCGCCGGGGCCAACCTCTCGATCCTATGGGCGCTTGCGAAGCGCGTGGCGGCGTGGAACGCACGCGGCCTCGACTGGATCATCGGGGGTGACTGGAACGCCAACGGCCAGAGCATCAACATTGGCGACTGGGTTGGGTCCTTGGCAGGCACTCTCCTCCAGCCGTCGGCCTCTACGTGCGTCGTCTCCAACGGAGCGTCCACCATCGACTACTTCTTGGTGGTCAGCGACCTCGCGTCCCGTGTCTCTCGCCAGCCCGCGGTGATACATGGATGTGGGAGCATTCCCAAACCCCACTACCCTGTGGCTCTGGAGCTGCATGGGAAGGACACGCCGACGCGGTGCCGCGCCCCCGATGAGCTTCGACCGCTGCCTGCTGTACCCCCTGTTGGCTGTGCTCGCATCCTTTTTCCATGGCACATTTTGGATCGCCTATTTGCGCGAGCAGCCGCCGCGCCGCACAGGGTTGCTGGCACGGACCATGTCCTTCGATCACTTTGGTTCATTCGACAAACCTGAGTGCGATCGATCGGGGCGCGCGGGCCAACGTCACCGCCGTCGGACCTGGGCCCATGGACAGGCCGTCGGCGAGGGGAGCACACCTGATGATGTCTTGCAGCAGCTCTGGGACTCCGCTCTGCAGGGCATTGACTACGAGATCGCAGGCAGGCACGGCAAAGTTGGCCCTGGAGCCAACAGCTTCGGCGGGCACCAACGGCCCCCCCAAGGCGAAGTGGCGGCAGCTGCGGTGGGGTGGGGGCCGCCTCGCAAGCGGCTGTGCCACGACACCGCAGTCTGTGCTTGGGCTACTGCGGCACGCTGGGCTACTCACCTTCGCTCTGAGCGCGATCGGGTCCAGCGTTTCTGTCGCCGGTTGAATGCGGCGGCGGCGCGTGCGTCTCCAGCCCCCGGGCAGCTGCAGAAGACCGCCAGTGTTTTCTACGACATCCTCTGCTTCCTGAGCTCCATTGTCTGGCAGGATAAGGTCCCGACCAACATCGACCCCTGCTACCGCCAGTTCTTCCTGCGCGGGCTGGGCGGGCTGATTTCGGAGGACTTTGATGACATGGTAGATGCCCTCGTGGGCCGCGCGGAGGACCTCACCGCCGCGGCTCGCGGCGCGTCGGAAAGAGCCTGGCGCAGCTGGGCTCAGGCGGCCTTCAATGGGGGAGCGAAGGCTGCCCGTGCTGCATCCAAGGTCAGGGCGCAGCAGGAACTCGCTGCCCCTGAGGCCGACGCCCAGCCGTGCATCCTCGCGGACCGCACCATGGACGAGTGGAAGCGGATATGGGCGACCCATGGGCTGGAAGAGCTGCCTCTACCCACGGATGCACGTGCGTGGGAATAGCTGCCTCGCCTGACGGTCCATGACCTACGGCAGGCCATCCGATCTTTTTCTTTCTCGTCACCGCCTCGGGGCCCACCCGCATTCCACCCAGGGCGCTCGAGCACTTATCGGATGAGGCTCTCAGTAGGTTGGCCCAGATGTTCCAGGTATTCCAGCTGCACTTACTGTTTCCCTCAGACCGCCTGTATAGCGAGATGGTCCGTCTCCCTAAGCCAGATGCTGGCCACAGGCTGATTGTGCAGAGTCATACTCTCATACGGGTTCGGGCGAAAGCACGCCGGTGGCTGTCGGTAGAGTGGCAACGACAGCATAATTGCGACGAGATGTGGGGTACTCGGGGCAGCCACACATCCACGGCCTCGGCTGCTCACAATGTCGAGCAAGAGGTGGGAGGCCTCATCGGCGACCACACTTGTACCATCCTCCTTGACATGGTGCAATGCTTTGACATGATGAGCCACCATGCGCTCATGCGGGAGGCAAGGGAGATGGGTTACCCGATACGCATGCTCTGGATGTTGCTGCAGCCCTGTCAGCAGCCACGGCGCATCAAGGCGTACGGCAGCCTCTCGTGTTCCTTCGTCGCCTTTTCAGGGGGTGCTGGCAGGGTGCACATGTGCCACCTACCTCATCCACCTGCTGACGTACTGCGTCCTCCAGCGGGCCAGCAGGGTTGCGCCGACAATCAAGCCGCGTTCGCTGGCGGACGACATCGGCCTGCATATGGTCTCACCTGACATCGGTGATGTCAAGCTGCTGCTGCGCGCTGCCATGGTGCTCACTGCAGAGGTCAGGGACCTCGGACTTATTCTCAAACCTGCTCAGGCCGCGGTAGTGGCTGGATCAGCGCAGGCCCGCCTTGCGGTGCACAGGGCCCAGCGGCGGCTGCCTCGGGCGATGCCCCAAGCCCGACACATGCGCAACCTTGGCCACGAGTTCCATGGCCCTCGAGTACTGAGAAAGGTTGAGAAGAAGCGCATGAAGGCCGTGCGGGAGCGCAAGCACCGCCTCCTCATGCTGTGTCGCGCGGCAGGGCGCAAGGCCTCCACCCTGTGGCGGACTGGGCTCATGCCGTCCGCAGGGCACGGTGCTGCAGTGTCGGGGTTGGCGGACGCGCCCCGTACGTGAGATGCGCAACATGGCCGCGGTGCTAAACGGACGCAGTGACAAACACCATGTGGGCGTCACGGCATACCTCCTTGCTCACCCTTCGGAGGGGTACGACCCCATCTATCATGCCACGCTAGACCTGGTCTTGAATTACGCCGCTTGGATTTGGGACGGGCGCGCGTCACCTTGCCGCCTTCAAAGGGCATGGGCAGCGCTCCGTGAGCGGCTTGTCCCTGTCAGTTGGGCCAGTGCCAAAGGTCCTCTGGCCGCGACGCGTCTGACGCTCAGGCGGCGAGCCTGGGACCTGAAAGCGCCGCGCGCCTTGCAGGCAGGACGACCTGGGCAACCAGTATGACCTGTACCGTGTGTGCCCTGCTGACGTACGTCCGTTTTTGGTGCGAGGCGTGCAGCGCTGGCAGCACGACCGCCTCACCAGCTACGTGCACTCCCGCGCTGGTGCTCCCATCTGGCACCGTGGGCTCAGGCATGCGATCAAGGGTGTCCGCGCCGCAAGGCAGCTGGGAGCGTTACAGGCGCTATGGTCTGACAACATGCCCATGCCGATCCGCAGGGACATGAAGCTCGGCATGCCCACGCCCCCTTGTCAGGCTTGCGGGAAAGCCTTTGCGCCCGATGAGTGCCGGGGCCATGTCGTCTTGGAATGCCCCGCGCTGCTGACCCACCGCCCAGCAGGGGAGCTGCGACCCATGGAGCAGGGGCCGACGGACCATGCCCAAGGCCTGCGACAAGCGCAGAACCCTGAAATACAGCAGGGCTTCGGCGACCTGCGCCAGCAAGCTCGCGACAACCTTTGGAGTCGGGCCGACCCGACCCTGCCGACCCTGCCGACCCGACCCAGCACCATGGAGGCCGAGGACGACTTCTTCCCAGGCATCGGGCAAGGGGGTGATGAAGAGGTCGACTTTGTGCCACCCGATGGGCACGACGGCCGTCAGGAGGAGACGCGGCTGGGCGCGCAGAGTGTCCGCTGTGCGCCACCGGTTGCTCCGGAACAGAGTGGCCCGTTGCCCCCTGCGGCGGCGGTTCCGGCCTCGGCGCCCGATGCACCGCGCGGGCGGGGCGGGCCCGAGACAGCGACGCCAACGCTGAATGGCCGCGGTATTTTCCGCCTCCCCCAAGTGCTGGCTGAGGGTCGCGACCAACTTATCCAAGCGGGTCCTGGGTCAGGCACGCCGAACTTCGAGCAATCCTAGTTCGTTTTTGGCATACCCGAGCCTCTCGCTGATCTGCGACGCGCAGATACGCGGAGGCATGATGTCTGCCTCTGCGGCGACGCCCATGGCGTTTGGGGCCCCGTTTCTTTCACCGACGGGTCTGGTTGCGACTCAGGTGTCCCCGAGGTGCGGAGATGTGGACAAGCTGTTGTGCAGCTTGATCCTTTCTCTTGGCTCCCAGTTAGGGCGCGGTTCGGGCCCCTTCCGTACTTGGCGCAGACTGTCGGCCGTGCTGAGAGGCACGCGATCAGGGAGGGGCTCGACGCTTTCCCTGACCACCAGTGCTTCGTCACTGACCTGCTGGCGCTCGCCCGGGAAGGGGAGCGTTGGTGTCCCGAGCTCGAGCAGGGTCGCGCCAAGCATGCCCGAGCGTGGCGGGGCATCTTCGTGGCCAGCCGCAGGCGCGCTCTGCGGGCCCCTCCCCCAAGTTCCGATGAACGCCAGCGCGCAGGTCCTTGGGGGGGCTCATGGGCACAGAGCCGCAGGAGCGGCGTGACTGGCTAGGCAACGGCTGGGCAGTCTACTTCGCGCGCTGCGGTGCGGCCTCTCACGCGCTGGCTGGGTCGGTAGCTGAGGCGGCAACAGCTGCGCTGAAACAGCACCGCAAGGTCCTGCAGTTCATTTCGCGGGCGGCACTGCAGGCGGTGGCTCACAAAAACTGGGAATGCACGTGGAGGTCCCCAGGCCACCTTGCGAGCAGGCCAGGCCCATTGTGGTGGCACGCAGCACGGAGCATGTCCTTGCTTACTGCGCCAGCCTCGGGCGGCACCCACCGATGCACCCAATGCGGGGTCACGGCCGCAGCGGGCTCATCCCTCGAGTCGCTGCAAACTGGCTCTCATCGCGTATGTCGCCCTTCGCGTGTTGCCAGAGCTCTCAGCGCCGAGTACTTCCGCGCCTTCGGCGAGGGCTGGGTTCTCTGCAGCGACCAGAGGGCTGGCATGGCCCTAGGCGCGGCCTTGGCGCTCGAAGGGAGCTCGCAGCCCTCGGCCCTCGCAGCCTTGTTGCCACCTGCCCTGGGCGAGGAGGTCGGGGACGCCTTCGCTGCGCTTGGGCACGACGTGTTCAGGGACAACAGCGTTTACGGTTGCAGGCGCTGCGGGTCTCACTGCGCTGCGGGAGATGTCCGCGCAGTGCGGAAGCTTGGCTTGAGGTGCGATGGGCCCTCGCCCGACGAGTCCACGCGCCGCAACCAGCAAGATGCGATCAGGCGCGTCGAGAGGGGCCTGGCGCCCCGTGCCCGACGTACCCCAGCAGCGCCGCCCCCGCAGGGGGGAGCTCTTGCAGCCACGCGGCGACCATGTCGTGATTCGCTGCCTTTCCGTGGTCGGCTGGTGGCACGGCGTCTTCGTCGGTGGTGACGCCTCCGTCGGCGGCAAGTTGGCCTGCGACTTCTTCCAGTTGCTCTCCTTCTACATTGCCTCCTGCTCTTGCGGCGCCGTGCCGCGAGTGGGCGGCGCCGGGGAGTGGTCCGTCGCGCGCCCGCGTGCGCGGCGGGGGACCTTCCCGAGGCGCTGCGCTCCTCCTCCTCCTCCTCCTCCTCCTCCTCCTCCTCCTCCTCCTCCTCCTCCTCCTCCTCCTCCTTTTCCTCCTCTTCCTCCTCTCACCCCCCCCTCGTTCGCCGCCGAGGCGGGGGGCCGGAGGAGGGGCGCCCGCGTGATCCCTTCGTGGCCGAATCAGGGAGCTCCCCCCACCGGCAGCGGCCTGCAGAGGCCCTCGCAGGGCCCCTGGGCCCGCCCAGTGCAGCCGGCGCTCGGGATGCGAAGCTGGCGGTCCAGTGGTCTACCTAGACACGATCGCGCCGCGAAGAAATCTGGACGGTGGTTTTTGGCTGTTTTCGGCTTCGGGGGACCCTCGCCTCGGGACCGTCAACAAACGATTCAGGACGACAAACCGGCCCCCGGGAAAGGGTGGGGACTTGCTCGACGATTCGGCTCGATGCGGAACCCGCTTTTCTCCTCGCCGACATCGCCGATGCGTCGCCGACGTCGGCGATGCATTGTCGATGCGTCGGCGATGCGGCGCGATCCCCCAATCCCATCTGATCCGACGTAACGCCACAGGGCAGGACGGAATTCGACCATGAATGATCGGGGTCGCGATCGATTCAAGTTGGAACGGTCGACGCGGTGTAAAAGATTTGCGCGCGCCGACGCCGCACGAACTTACCCCATACCCCCTCGCGCTGTGAAACAAAAAACGACGGCATGTTTGTTCGTTGTTTTCAGCCTCTGGGGGCCCCAACAGGGCCCCAGGATTGTCAACCAACAAATTCAGGATGAAAAACCAGTCCTTGGGAAGGGGTCCTGACCTCTGGGGGTCGACGTTGGAGAAAAAACGCAACGCCGGGGGTCCGGGAAAAGGGCCCCGAACCCCCTCGAGGGCAATCGACCGATTCCCTCGAGCTGTGCCTTCCGCGCCCTCCGCTGCGGCGGGTGCCGCCGCGGCGTGGCCGCGGTGGCCACAGAGGCTGCTGCTGCGGCGCGGCAGCCTCGCGTGCGCCCCTCGGGACCCAGCCCCCCGACGACGCGATTTGGTTCACAACGTCGACCCCCAGACATGATCGCGTTGTCAAAAAGATCGGGACGGGAGGTTCTTGGCCGCTTTCGGGCCCTAGGAGCCCTCATTGGGCCTCGGGGCCGTCAAACATCGACTCAGGAAGAGAAGCCGGCCCCGGGGAAAGGGTAGCGACTTCCAGGGACGTCGCACGTCTGGGTTCACAGCGTCGACCCCCAGAGGTTTGGGCCCCTTCCCCAGGGCCCGTTTTTCATCCCGAGTCGATCTTTGGCGGTCCCGAAACCTGATACAGGGCCCCCGGAGGCTGGAAATAGCGAAACAACTCCCGTCGTGACTTTTTCAAGGCGCGAGGGGGTCTGGGCCCGCAGGCACCAGGAAACTGCCGCCGCCGCCGCTCCCGAGGACCTCTCCCGGGGGCGCCTCCTGGCCGCGCTCCCGGGGCGAGGTGCAGGCCGGGCGCGTCCCTCACGACAGGCGGCGTTTTTTGTGGCAAGAACGGAACACGGCCCCCAAAAGACCCCCAAACAGTCAACAAAAAACATCGGAAGATCGCCCCCCTGTTTTTGGATTTAAAACAAAAATTGCCCAACAGAAAAATAAATCCCTCCTCTCTAGGGGGACAGGCCCGACTTCCGCCGAAGCGCGGGGCGCCGGCGCGGCGCGCCCCCCCCGCGGAGCGCCGCGCACCTTGCCGCGGAGGTGCGGGGACGGCTTCGGCGTGCACGCCGTGGCGCGGCAGGGCTTCGAGCCGGGCCCGCGGGGGGGGGGGCCGCCCGCGGCGCCCGAGGGGCTCCGGCGCGCGGGCGCTCCGCGGGCGCCGCTTCTTGATATATATATATATATATATATATATATAATACATACATACATACATACATACATACATACATACATACATACATACATACATACATACATACATACATACATACATACATACATACATACATACATACATACATACATACATATACAAGTGGCACGTGTGTGCCCAGGCTCATACGAAAAACTGAAGGGGCGTTTGAAGCAGGAGTGAAATGCAACATCGAAGTCGCACTCGAGCGCAAGTGGGGTTGCCACACCTTGCGATGTGTGTACCAGGGCCCCCAGGAAGCCTTAGGAGACCCGACTTGGATACCAGAAGAGGCTCCAGGAGGCCCCAGGATTGTGTGTGTGTGTGATGTATGCTTCGTGTAGTGCGTGCTTTTTGTGTGTTGTAGGTGTTGTGTGTGTGTGTTATGTTTGTCTAGCGTGTGATGTGTTGGGCGTGATTTGTGTCTCTGTGTGCATGTAGTTCTGAAGCCCCAGGAGGCCCCAGGCGGCCCCAGGCGGCCCCAGGAGGCCCCAGGAGGCCCCAGGAGACCCCAGGAGGCTTCAGGAGGCCCCAAGAGGCTCCAGGAGGCCGCAGGAGGCCCCAGGAGGCCCCAGGAGGTTTCAGGACACCCCCAGGAGGCTCCGAGGCGGGGTCTGGGGTGCCAGAAGGTTCAGAAGGCCCAGGAGGCCCCAGGAGGTTCCAGGAGGCCCCCAGGAGGCTCCGAGGCGGGGTCTGGGGCTCGATTTTGGAAGGATTTTTCAAGCGAAACCGCCACTCACTGAGAATCGGGGTCACAATTATTGAAATTACCATGTGTGTTTGAAGGTTTTATGTTAATATGTTGAATTTCCCATGTGTTTTTGGACCCTGACGTCGCGATCTGCGTGAGGGGTGCCACCGATTTTCAGAATTTCGAGGATGTCCGAGCGAAACGCCCAGAAAAATCGCGGACGCGTGCGCATTAATCGCCTCTGAGCTCTACTCCCTCGGAGAGGTGCGTGTGATAATATATATATATATATATATATATATATATATATATATATATGTATATATATATATTATATATAGGAGAGAAGGAGGGGGGGGGGGGGGGGGGGGGGGGGGAAATAGGGGGGAATAGGGGAGAAGGGGGGGATATAGGGGGGAGGGGGGGGGCTACGAGATCTGCTGCCCGCAGCCGGTCTCGGCCCCGCCGCCGGGCCCATTCCTCGATGCATGGCCGCCTCCCGGCGCCGGGAGGCGCCGGGAAACTCAGCTCAGCGAGCTGATTCTCACCCCCCCTCCCTTTGCTATCCCCCCCTTTCGCCCGGCCCGAGAAAAGCTTGCCGTGGTGCTCGCAGAAGAAGAAGAAGAAGAAGAAGAAGAAGAAGAAGAAGAAGAAGAAGAAACAAAAAAAAAAAAAAAAAAAACAGAAGAAAAAGAGTGCCGGAAGCATACACTTTGGTCCTGAAGGAGAGGAAAGGAGGGAGGCGCCACATAGAGAAAGCAGGACGCTATAGAGGAGAGAAGCGCCATAAACAGAAACCTTGGCGCTCCACGCGGATTTCTTGGATTTGCGCCCTGGCCCCCCTGGCGGCGCCCTAGGCGCCGCCCCTGGCGCGCTCCGTGCGCCAGGGAGGGGGGGCCAGCGTGGATTCGGCGCCCGCCGCTGGGAGCTCCGGCGCGTGCGCTCCTCGGATTTAGCGTCGGCTAGCGTCGATTTAGCGAGGATTAGCGTCGAATTGGCGTCGATTGGCATCGATTTAGCGTCGATTTAGCGTAGATTCGCGTCGATTCGCAAGAGCCGACAAGATGGTATAGGAGGCTCCCATGAGTTGCCATCGAAGGAGGAAGAGGAGGAGGAGGAGGAGGAGGAGGAAGAGGAGGAGGAGGAGGAGGATGGCTGCGTTGGAGTCGAACTCCAAAGCCGACAGCGACAGCGACAGGAGGAGGAGGAGGAGGAGGAGGAGGAGGAGGAGGAAGAGCAGCAGGAGGAGGAGGATGAGGAGGAGGAGGAGGAAGAGGAGGGCGACGGGTGGGCCAGGTTAAACAGCTGCGCCGACAATTGCGACCGCCTTCGCAGCTGCAGCACCTTGCGCCCTGCCAGTTCCTTCTCTTTCTTCGGGCGTTTCGCGATAGGGTGCGATAGTATTAGGTCGGGCATGCCCCCCTACAGGCGGATTTTAGGCGAAAAGTAAGAAATACCACAAACATGCCCAAACACAAGCAAAAAAACTAACGAATCGTCAAAAAATCGTCCCCGTTGTATTTGTTGACTATTTTTAATTATTCCTCCTGTAGAGGGACACGCCCGACTTAACGATAGCAGAAAGGGCGCGTTCTGTGGTCGCTTGGAGGGGGGGGGTAGAACTGGACCCCCCCTCCGCCCCCCACCCCCCCTTCTCGTGACGGAGGGGGGGGTTCGAACCCCCCCCCTCCCTGCTGCTTCCTCTCTCCTCGGGCCGGCGCTGCGCTTGCTTCGGCGGCGGCTGGCGACGGCGGCGGGAACGACGATTTCCATTTTATGGCCGGCGCCGGCGCCTGCGGCGGCGGGCGGCGGTGGCGGGGAGCGTCGACGAGGACGACGGTGGTGGTGGTGGTGGTGGTGGTGGTGGTGGTGGTGGTGGTGGTGGTGGTGGTGGTGGTGGTGGTGGGGGTGGTGGTGTGGCGGTGGTGGTGGCGGTGGTGGTGGTGGTTGTGGTGGTGGTGGTGTGGTGGTTTGTTGTGGTGGTGGTGGTGGTGGTGGCTGTGGCGGTGGGTGGTGGCGTGGTGGTGGTTTGGTGGTGGTGTGGTGGTGGTTTGTGGTGGTGGTGGTGGGTTGTGGTCGGGATGGTGGTGGTTTGGTGGTAGTATGGTGGTGGTTTGTGGTGGTGGTGGTGGTGGTGGGTTGTGGTTGTGGCGGTGGTTTGCGGAGGTGGTGCTTGTGGTGGTGGTGGTGGTGACGGTGGTGGTGGTGGTGGTGTGGGTGGTTTGTGGTGGTTGTGGTGGGTTGTGCTGCTGGTAGTGGTGGTGGTTGTGGTGGTGGTGTGGTAGATTGTGGTGGTAGTGGTGGTGGGTTTTTGTGGTGGTGGTGGTGGTGATGGTGAGTTGTGTTGGTGGTGGTTGTGGTGGTGTGGTGGTGGTTTGTGGTGGTGGTGGTGGTGGGCTGTGGTGGTGGCGGTGGTTTGTGGAGGTGGTGCTTGTGGTGGTGGTGGCGGGGGTGGTGGTGGCGGTGGTGGTGGTGGTGTGGTGGTTTGTGGTGTTGGTGGTGGTAGTGGGTTGTGCTGCTGGTAGTGGTGGTGGTTGTGGCGGTAGTGGTGGTGTGGTAGATTATGGTGGTGGTGGTGGTAGTGGTGGTGGGTTTTTGTGGTGGTGGTGGTGATGGTGAGTTGCGGTGGTAGTTGTGGTGGTGGTGGTGGCTGTGGTGGTGGTGGTAGTGGTTGTGTGGTGCTGTTGGTGAAGGTGGTGGTGGTGGTGGTGGTGGTGGTGGTGGTGGTGAGTGGTGGTGGTGGTGTGGTGGTAATCGTCGCTGCGTCCCCGCCGTAGCCGGTGCCAGCGCCGGCGCTGCTGGCCGCCGCCAGCGCCGGCGCCGAGGGGGGGGGGTTTGAACCCCACTGGGCTGCCTCTGGTCATCCTCGCTGCGTCCCCGCCGTGGGCGCTGCTGGCGGCCGCCAGCGCTGGCGCCAGCGCGGAGGTGGGGTGGGAGGGGGGGTTGAGCCCCCCCCTCTGGGAGGTGAGGGGGGGGGGGTTCGGGAGGGGGGGGGGGGGGGTGGGGGGAGGGGAGCCCCCCTGGTTTTGATCGACGGCGCCGAGTGTTGATGGGGGGGCCCCCCCCCGGTTTGAAACGCGCCGCCGAATGTTCCCAAGGCCAGCGCCCGTGAAACGCGTTCTCTCCGATAGCAAGACTTGGATGCGAGCCGCGGGGAGCCTTCTCTGTAGGGTTGGCGTCTGGTGCCGGCGGGCGGCGACGGACGCGCGGGCGGCTGCAGGATCATCACGTTCCGCCTGCACTTACTCTTAAGTCGGGCATGTCCCCCTGCAGGGGGGATATTCAAACATAGTCAACAAATATTATGTGGACGATGTGTTGACCATTATTGGGTATTCTTATGGTACTTCTTGGGTATCTTTTATTTTTCGTCCGAAATCCGCCTGTCGGGGTACACGCCCGACCTAACTTATTCGCCATTCACTCACAGACGAAGGTCCCGATCGAGAGTTCCGCCATATCCCGGTTTGGAGAGGCCAGAAGTGACGACAGTTACAGGGCTCCGATGGCCCGCTCGGATTAGTCGCACGAGCTGCGGGCCCCATGGGGCAGGGGCTCCCGCCTGGGACTTCTCGGTATTCACTCACATGCGATGCTCCCGCTCGAGACTTCCGTCAGTTCGAACATGAAGAGGTTCAAAACCCTAATAAAATCAATTATTTTTGCTTCAAAGACGAGCTGAGGCACCAAACTCTCCCCCCCCCTCGGGGCCAGAATCCTCGTGAGGGTCGTCGTTTTTTGGCCCTCCCAGACGTCGAAAAAGACCCCCCTGACGACCCGCGGAACTCCCTCTCCAGGTCCAGGGGGAGGGGGTAGGGGGAGGGGTAAACCCCTCCCCGAAGGGGAAGAAGGGGGGTTGAGGACAGAGAGAGCTCCCTAAACCACTCACGCCCAAAGGGCTGGTGGGATTGACGATTGTTACAGATTTCCGGTGACCCGTTCGGATTGGTCACATGAGCTGCGGGCCCCATCGGGAGGGGGGTCCCCCTGATGCTTCCTTGCTGTTCACTCACAGACGAGGCTCCCGAGAGAGACTTCCGGCGTATTCGGGACCGGGGAGCCTAAAAGTGACGAAAGCTACATGGTTCCGATGACCCGTTCGGATCAGTAACGTGATCTGCGTGCCCCATAGGGAGGCGGGACCCGTAGGGAGTTGACTCCCGCCTGAGAGTTCCTCGCGATTCACTACCAGACGAGGGTCGACCCGAGATTTCAGGCACATTCAGGACTGAGAAGGCCAACAGTGACGATTGCTACAGGGTTCCGATGGCCCGTTCGGATTAGTCACATGATCTGCGGGCCCGGGCTCCCGCCTGAGACTTCCTCGCTGTTCACTCACGATGATGATGTGGGGATGTCTTTATTGCGCGGGGAGGTCCAG
This sequence comes from Prorocentrum cordatum, assembly GCA_963575745.1. Lineage (NCBI taxonomy): Eukaryota > Dinophyceae > Prorocentrales > Prorocentraceae > Prorocentrum > Prorocentrum cordatum. The sequence continues at coordinate 69,423 of CAUYUJ010020553.1, read as the reverse complement.
AGAAAACATTGTGGTGACGGTGATGATCATGATGATGATGATGATGATGCTGATGATGATGATGATGATGATGATGATGATGATGATGATGGTGGTGGTGGTGATGATGATGATGGTGATGGTGATGGTGATGGTCATGGTGATGGTGATGATGATGACGATGATTGTGATGATGATGGTGAGTGTGATGGTGATGATGGTGATGATGATGGTGATGATGATGATGATGATGATGATGATGATGATGATGATGATGATGATGATGATGATGATGATGACCATTGACCATCATGGGATGATGGTAGTGATTATCGATGGTGATGACGGTACGATGATGCTGACGATGATGGCGATGGCGAGTGTGAGAACATGGTGAGGGTGAGAGGGGGTGTGAGGTGGGAGGTGGGAGGACTGCGCGGGGGGGGGTAGAGAAAACAAGAGCCCCATTTTAGATGTGGGAAGAAATTGTATTACACAGAAAACTAGAGAGGCTCACATCAGCGTTCAATGGCGGTGAAGGTTGTTTTTTATCTAACAGCGAAGACTGATAGGTTTCTAGTGGGGTCAAAAGAGAGCATCTTCACGCCCCAGGGGGGTCTGGGCGGGATCCGGACGGGATCCGGGGACTCTTTCTTTAGCCAACAGTAACTCACTTCGTGGTCTTCGAGTTCCCAGAACTCCGTTCCTGGGCATGATTTTGAATGCCCGGAGCCAACTGTAGGCCACTTCGTGTTCTTCGAGTTCCCAGAACTCCATTCTTGGGCATGACTTTGAATGCCCGGAGCCAACAGTAGGCCACTTCGTGGTCTTCGAGTTCCCAGAACTCCGTTCCTGGGCATGATTTTGAATGCTGGGAGCCAACTGTAGGCCACTTCGTGTTCTTCGAGTTCCCAGAACTCCATTCCTGGGCATGATTTTGAATGCCCAGAGCCAACTGTAGGCCACTTCGTGTTCTTCGAGTTCCAAGAACTCCATTCCCGGGCCACATTTTGGATGCTGAGGCAGGATGATGCTGAGGTTCATGCAGGCTGAGGCTGAGGCAGGCGGAGGCTGAGGCCGAGGCTGAAGGCAGACTGATGCTGAGGCTGAGGCTGAGGCGGAGGCAGGCTGAGGCTGAGGCTGAGGCAGGCTGAGGCTGAGGCAGGCTGAGGCTGAGGCTGAGGCTGAGGCAGGCTGAGGCTGAGGCCGAGGCTGAAGGCAGATTGAGGCTGAGGCTGAAGCAGGCTGAGCTGAGGCTGAGGCAGGCTGAGGCTGATGCTGAGGCTGATGCTGAGGCAGGCTGAGGCTGAGGCTGAGGCTGAGGCCTGAGGCCGAGGCTGAGGCAGACTGAGGCTGAGGCTGAAGCAGGCTGAGGCTGAGGCTGAGGCTGAGGCTGAGGCTGAGGCTGAGGCTGAGGCTGATGCTGAGGCAGGCTGAGGCTGAGGCTGAGGCTGATGCAGGCTGAGGCTGAGGCAGGCTGAGGCTGAGGCCGAGGCTGAAGGCAGACTGAGGCTGAGGCTGAAGCAGGCTGAGGCTGAGGCTGAGGCAGGCTGAGGAGGCTGAGGCTGAGCTGCAGGCTGAGGCTGAGGCTGAGGCTGAGGGCTGAGGCTGAGGCTGAGGCTGAGGCCTGAGGCTGAGGCTGAGGCTGAGGCTGAGGCTGAGGCTGAAGCAGGCTGAGGCTGAGGCTGAGGCTGAGGCTGAGGCTGAGCTGAGGCAGGCTGAGGCTGAGGCTGAGGCTGATGCAGGCTGAGGCTGAGGCAGGCTGAGGCTGAGGCCGAGGCCGACGGCAGACTGAGGCTGAGGCTGAAGCAGGCTGAGGCTGAGGCTGATGCAGGCTGAGGCTGAGGCTGAAGCAGGCACATGCTGAGGCAGGCTGAGGCTGAGGCTGAGGCTGATGCAGGGTGAGGCTGCTGCAGGCTGAGGCTGAGGCCGAGGCTGAGGCAGACTGATGCTGAGGCTGAAGCAGGCTGAGGCTGAGGCTGAAGCAGGCTGAGGCTGAAGCAGGCTGAGGCTGAGGCTGAGGCAGGCTGAGGCTGTGACTGCGACTGCCGTTGCCACTGCGACTGTCATCGCGAATGCGACAACGACTGCGAGAACTGCAGAATTCTACAACTGGATTCTCATTTGAATCTTAAGGGGAATGCTTCCACATATGCTCCTACACATCGCTGTTTGGTTGCTTTGCCGGGATAATAAGAATTCGGAAAATATCAAAATGCTTTTCGCCGCAACGGTAGTCAGTAGAAGGCAGCGAAAGTGGGGAGTGGACGAAATATGGACTGCGCTGCATCTGTGAGTAAACGTGATGGTGCCACGCATTTGGGCAGATGACAGGGCAGGAATGAATCATGTGCGATAACATCTGATATAAGATGGTAGTCTGAGGTCGAAGTCGCCACGGTCTCCGAAGCCGTCCGACGCCAGGCGCCATCGGTGTTACACCCCTTCGTTTTACTACTTCTGCGGCGGGGGGTCACCGCGCGGTCCTCGCCCAAGCGTAGCGATTATACTCACGTTTGCTCTTGCCCGCGTCCGGAACACACGGACTAAACACGGGGCGCTTCGGTTTCGGTAGGCATCATGGATAAAGACCATGCCGACCAGCGCATGTATAGTCTTATCCACATTACCTCATGCAACAGCAGTGCGCGTTGAGATGCCTACCTCGTTGGGGGTATGCTCTTTTTTCTTACCTCGTTTTTGTGTGCCTCTCACCCGCTGGGTGTTGTCTTACATGTGCTTGAATTCTTGCGATGGCGATCGGTCGGTGGTACACAGAGCTGCGTATGTTTGCAACATCTGCGTGAGCGCGAGGCTATACACAATTTGCGTTTCGAGGCCTGGGTTGTAGACCTGTTCTTCTCCAAGGGCCTGGCGCGAGAGTGCGGAGATAAAACGCGCTCTGCGCAGCGACAGGCGCGACGTTATGTGACCTGGATGTGATGACCAGAGGCGGCGAATGATGCGGCTGGCAATGGGGCTGAAACCACCAGGGCACACATCCCCAGAGCCCCGACGTCTCGATGTTTGTTGCAACGGGGATCTCTGGAGTTCTATGGGATAGGTTGTTCATCCCGAGTCGTTCCCTGACGGCCCCAGGGCCCGGCGAGGGCCCATGGAGGCTGAAAATTGCCAAGCGGCCGCCGCCGTGTTTTTTGTGCTCGCAGTAGGAGGACAGGGGAGGGGGTCCGAGCTCGCGACGCAAGCCCTGGACGTGCACTTTTCGCGCGGAAGTTGCCGCCGCGATGCGGTCCCAGCGGCCGCCGCGGCCTCCGTTGCGGCCTCGACGGTGGCCGCCGCTGCGGCCGCGGCGGCGGCCGCGGCAGCACGGCACCTGCCGCGCGGCGGAAGGTGCGGAAGGTGCAGGTCGAGGGAGGCAGCGCCGGTTGGCGCCGGTTGGCAGCGCCTGAGGTGGGGCGCAGCCTCCACGGGGCAGCCTCAGCCGCTCGCCCTTGCGCTGACCGGCGGAGGGCGCGCTCGCGCCCGCGCTCGCCCCCTCCCCCTCGACTACAGACGTAAGAGTGACCTTCCGCCGGAGTGACCTCTGGTGCGGGCCCCAGGGGGCCCCCCGATCGGTGAGCTCGACGCGAACGCAGCGGCTGCTTTCGCGGCTGGTTTTGGCCACTCTGCGCCCCCTCGTTCAGCGCTCCGAGGATCTTGCTTTCCTAGGGTTCCGTCGGGGGGAGGGAGCTGACTAGGGGGGGGGGATATCATGGCGTGGGCCATGCTATTCCCCCAGATTTCATGGCGCCTCTTCGTATTGCATTGCGTTCCCTGGCCCCCCCCCCCAGGGCCGCGCACATGCCTCGGGCCACGATTTGCGCCCCCCCCCCTTGGCCGCCCCCGAGCAAGCGGGGGCCGAGCAGCTGGGTCGGAGGATCGCGCCGCACCGCCGATGCATCGGTGGTGCGGCTCGATCTGAAGCCCGATGTTCACCGCGCCGGCGTCACCGATGCACCGCCGACGTCGCCGATGCATCGGCGATGCGGCGCGATCCTCCGACCCCATCCACTCGGACCTCATTTGGGAGACCTCTAGTCGCGTCGACGCGGCGGCGACCCTGCCGCGGGCGTTCGAGGCTGAGCGCCGCCACTGGCCCAGAAGCGCCCAGTATCGCACGATCCGGCGATCGGAAAGTCGCGGATCGCTCGGAGTCGAACGATGCACGTGGTTGCAGAATCCAGCTCCGGCGTTGTCGCGACACGAGCCAGCTCGTCAGTGCTGGGCCCTTGCGTTCCATCCCGCGCCCCCCGGCCGCGCTCGGAAGGGGACCTCGTGCTCAGCGAGCGCGCCCTGTTGAACATCCCCGAGGCCCACCGCCAAAGCGTGTCCACGCCCACTGCCTCGGAGTCGCGCCCTGGGGTCTCGCGGAGGGGCGGAAGGGGATGTCTGCCTGCCCCGCCCGCACGGCCGGGCAGATGCCAACGCCCACCGCTCCCCGAGTCCCTGAGGCATGACCCCACGCCAGATAGGGGGCCACATGCGAACCCTACCCCTACCCCCCACGATTTCTGAGGGGGAGGGTGGGGATCACTTCGACCGGGAGCTCCCGAGCGAAGTGAACCCCACCCTCCCCCTCAGAAAGCGTGAAAGGGGTAGGGGTGGAGTTCGCATCTGGCCCCCTACCGGACCCTCGGCGTCATGTTTTGTCACAGCGCTGACCCCCGGAGGTCTCGACCCGTTCCCGGGGGCCGGCTTCTCATCCCGAGCCAATGTTCCACGGCCCGTGGGCGCGGCGAGGGCCCCCGGAAGCCGAGCACCGCACGAAAACGTCTGTCGTCATGTTGTTCACGACGCGAGGGGGTCCAGGGACCCTGACACCCTCGCGCCGTGAAAAAAGCACGTCGGGAGGTTTTTCGCTCTCTTCGGCCTCTGGAGGCCCTTACCTGGCCTCGGGGCTGTCAACAAACCGACTCGGGATGAGGAGCCGCTCCCGGGGAAGGGGTCCAGACCTCTGTGGGGGTCGACGCCGCGAGCAAGATCGCGACGTCGGGGGTCTGGGAGGTGGACGTGCTCTGGCGGTGCGTGAGGTCCCCGCGCAGCTCCGGCAGGAGCTCCAGCGCCAGTTCGGGCAGCTCGCGTCCTTCCTGGAGCCCGCGGTCGCCGTCGACTGGTCCCGCGTGGACGAGGCGCGCGCGGCACTGAGCGCACCCGCCCGAGACGCCGAAGATCCATCGGTCGTTGCAAGCACTGCGGAAGTCGACTTATGGAGAGGAGGCAGGCTGCCAAATACATCCCAGATGTCTAAAACACGGTTCAAACATATTTGTTATGTGTGAAAGCATGCGTGAAGCATGTTACGTTTAGGACCTGTGTTACACATTTCACAAACACATCCAAGGTATTTCTCGGATTCCGAGATCCCAATCTACTTCTCTCGGGGGTGGACAGACCTCCTACCCTGACACGTCGATTAAGGAATTGGCCGTTTTCGGTTCGCGAGGGGGCGTCGCGGTCCAGGTCCGTCGGTTTCGGTCCCAGGCCGTTTTCACTAAGGGGAGGTTTACTAAAGGGAGGTTTGTCCACCGCCGTTTTTACTCGGGTTGACCCCAAATTGGGTCCAGCGACAAGAGGATGGTGCAATAGATTTGGTGCAATAGACTTGTGGGGTTGCAATAGATTTGGGCCGTGCAATACATTCCGGGGCGCAAGTGCATTGCTGGACGTTCGCGTGCAACACATCACTTGCAACACAATGCAATACAATTTTCCGGCGCAATACATTTGCAAAATATTTGCCCCAAATTTATTGAATCGCTTCGCTCACTCCGCCGGCCCATTTCGCATGACTGAGCCTCTTGGGGCCGCTGGGGGGCCTCTTCAGCGTCGCTTGGGGGCCTCCTGAGGGCCTCTTGGGGGCTTTTGGGGCCTCTCAGGGGCCTCTTGAGGCCTCCTGGGGGCTTCTTAAGGCCGAGGGCTCGAAGTTTTGTTTTGTGTTCCCCCTTTGGGGCATCGCTTGGGGCCCTCTTGGGCCCCTCTTGGGCCGTCTTGGATGCCTCTGGGGCCGTCTTGGAGCCCTCTTGGGCCATCTTGGGGCCTTCTTGGGAGCTTCTTGGGCCCTCTTGGGGCGATCTTGGGGGCCTCTTGGGCCGTCTTGGGGCGTCGGGAAGCCGAAAAGATGGACACGCCAAAATCTGCCCAAAACCTAAGGAAAAGTAATGAATTTTGCCTCTTGGGGCCCTCTGGGGAGTGCTCTTGGAGGCCTCTTGGGGCGTCTGGGGGCCATCTTGGGCGTCTTGGAACGATCGTGTGGCATCTCGGAGCACTCTTGAACCATCTTGGAGGGCTCTTGGCGGCCTCGTGGCCCTTCTTGGGGCTCTCTGGAGGGCCACGGGGGCGGCGCCCAGGATGAAAACCATCTCTGACCCGACCCTGCCGGGGATCGCCCGGGGTACTTTTCGTCCGGGGACCCCCAGGGACCGACCCGCGCGCGCGAAGTAGAAGTATTATTTAGCAGTCACCGGAGATCTTAGCACGCCTCTGGCCCGTTGAGCCGGCGAATTGCACCACCCCCTTTCAGCTGGACCCCCTTTTGGGTCACCCAAAGTAAGCGCCTTCCTACTTCAATGATCGAGTGGCTTCACCTTTTCCGTCCTCCTTGGGGGGCGGGGCGGAAACCCAACCTGCTCTCAGCGCCTTCCTGCTTCATGTTTCTGCCCACCTCTTCCGACCGATGGGCGTGCGGTCGGGAACTTTTGGATAGCGTGTCGCTCCGCCGGTTCTGGCCCCGGCCGCGACACGTTATCCATGTCCTGGTCCCCGGGCGTCAGTGTCCCGCGGGATTCTCCGAGCGGTACCGCCCCGGGGAGTGGAGCGACACGCGCTGTCCACGTGCAGGGCATAGAGCGTGCCGCTGGGGCCGCCGCCGCGACACGCTGTCCACGAGTTCCTGACGGCATAACCCAGACCCCCTCGGGCAATGAAAAAATCACGACTGGAGGTTTTAAGCCATTTTCGGCCTCTGGGGGCCCCAACCGAGCCTCGGGAGCGTCAAACAACGACTCGGGATGGAAAACCGGTTCAGGGGAATGGGTCGAGGCCTTTGAGGGTCGACGTTATGTCAAAATCATTACGTCGGGGGTTTGGGAACCGTGGGACGTAATTTACGATCCTTTCCCCCCCCCTTATCGGCGAAGCCGTATCGTTTCTTAGCCGACCTGGTCCTGGCCAGGACCACCCTGGGCTCCCAGACCCTCTCGCGTCGCGGCAAAAATCACGACGGGAGGTTTTTGTGGCTGCTCTGAGCCTTTGGGGGCCCTCGCCGGGCCACTGGACCGTTAACAAGAACGGCGCGGGATGGAAAGCTGGTCTCAGGGAATGGGTCGAGACCTCTGGGGGTCGACGTCATGAAACGATCATGACGCTAGGGGTCTGGGCCCAGCTCATACCCCCGACGTCGTGATCTTATCCCGAGTCGTTTCCTGTCGGTTCTGGGTCCGGTGAGGGCCCCTGGAGGCCAAAAATTACCAGAAGCCTCCCGCTCGGGGGAAGAATTAGAACAGGGACCATGACCAAGATGCCGCGGGATCGTGTCGGTGCCGATCTTGGTCATTGGTCCGTGTCGGCCGTCGCCAACTCGCGAGGATGATCCATGAATCGGCGCTGACCAGCCCCGCTGCGGCTGCTGCGGCGGCCACCGTGGAGGCCGCAGCGGCGGCACCTTCCGCGCGGAAAGGTGCGGAAGGTGCAGGTCCCTGAGTTCCGACGCCCGGAGCACTAGACACCCCATCTTCCTGCGTCAGTTTTCAAGCTGGATGGATCTGTGGGGGTCTTTGGGCCCGAAAGTAGGCGAAAACGCCCGGCTCGAAGAGATCGAGACGCTAGGATCTCAGGGTCGAGGGCCAGACCTCCTCGCGCCACGGGGGGATGCACAGTCGCGGCGGGCGTTTTTTTTTGTTGTGTAACTGGCTGCTTCTGGGGGGCCCTCCCCTGGCGACCTCCTCCCGCTGTGCGGGGGATCAAAAATCACGACTGGCAGGTGAGCGCGTTTCCTGCCCCCCCCCACCCCCGGGGTAACGCTCGTCACCTGGGCCAAACCCGCTCTCCCCACCTCCTCCGGGTAACGCTAACGATCCTATTGGGAGGGGGGGGGGGGGGGCTGGACCCCCCCCTCAACATGCCGCGGCCGCCGTTACCGTTACCCTCTCGCTCCAACCCCCCCACCACCCTCCCCCTGGGTAACGACCGTCACCCAGCAAAGAAAAAAATACAGCCACCAGTTTGGGGATCATTTTCTGATTCTGGGGGCCCTCACCTCACCAGGCCCCGTAATTTTGCCCAGAAGCGGCCCAGGATGAGACGCCAGACCCCCCTAACGTCGTGTTTTTTTTCACAGCGTCGACCCCCAGAGGTCTGGACTCCCCTTGCCTGGGACCAGTTTGTTATCCCGAGTCGTTTGTTGAAGGCCCCGAGGCCCAGTGAGGCCCCCCAGAGGCCGAAGATTGCGAAAGACCTCCCGTCGTGTTTCCTCTACAACACGAGGGGGTTTGAGCCTGTCCCGTCGTCAGCGCTCCAGACCCAGACATGCGACGTCTTGATTTTTTCAATACGGGCTCCCTGGAAGTCCCGAACCTTTCCCCGGGATCGGTTTTTCATCCCGAGTATTGTTTTACGGTCCCGAGGCCCGGCGAGGGCTCCGCGAGGCCGAAAACGGCCGAAAATTTGCCCTCGTGTTTTTTTTTTCGACGCGAGTATTTCTGGGTCTCCACCACCCAGACATGATCGCGTCCTAAACAGTAGATTGTTCCGTATTTTCGCACTCTAGAGACCCTTAACGGTTTTCGGGACCGTCAAACAATGCTTCAGGATGAAACACTTGTCCAGGGGAATAGGTCGAGACCTCTTAGGGTCGACGTTATGGAAAAACATGACGTCAGGGGTGTGGGGAAGCGACAGTCGAAGCCCGTCTAGAAAAAACGGTCGTCAGTAATCAGAGGCCTGGCCAACCTCCTCAGACAGAATCGCGTCGTAATTCGGATGAGAGGTTCTTGACCGTCTTCGGCCCCTGGGAGCCCTCGCCGGGCCTCGGGACCGTCAAAAAACGACTCGGGAGGAAAAAACGCTGGTCTGGTGGAACGCGTCGGCACTTCCAGGGACCCCGTGTTGAAAAAAGCAGGGCCGCTCTGAGTGGCCTTGTCTTCTCCTCCCCCCCCCGCGCGGCCGCCTGTTCCGCCCTCTGTCCCACTCTTGCACTGCTGGCCAGTGCGCTTTCCTATGCCCTCGTCTAGCTCTATCGCTGGCGCAGCCATCTCTGCCTCGCCGCCGACGAGCAAAAAGTCTGGGGAGCCCCTGCCGCAGCGCGGGGGGAGGGGGGGCGCCTCAGCCCCGGCGGGCACCGGGGCGGGCTCCTCCTCCCGGGCTGGCTCTTGCGAACGCTCCCGAGGCCTCCAGACTGTTGGAGGAAAGATGTTTGCAACACTTCGGATGGCACGGCTGCTCCCCCCCCCGCCCCCCCCCCCCCGCGCCCCCGAATTTGGTGTTGGTAGTTGTGACATCTCCCGGGGCCGTTCGAAAAAACAAAGTTACATTCCATTTCAGTGCGCGCGCTCGCTCTCAACGTTAAGGTCGGGGGCGGAGGGGTCGTATCATCAGTTGTCGTGCCGCCCAGGTGGTGAAAACTTGTTTCTTTCAACCGGATCTCCAGCGGAGCCTAAACTCGACCAACAAACAATCGGCACCACCCCACTTACGGCCCTGCCTGCGATCCTGGCGTTGCCATCTTTTTGCAACACCTGCGCTTTCGCTCCATGTTTCGGGCCCAGGGACCCTCACATATCGATCCGGCTCGAACAATGACGCAGAAAGATAGCGTTTGGGGTTCCGGTCGTGATTTTTCCCGGTGTTGCGTTTCTTGGCATCTTGACAACGTCGGATCTAAGGGCTCCATGTTGCGCTACGACCCGTCGAGGGGCCGTAACGCATGCCACGCAAAAGCCCACGCCGAGATCCTGGCACACGCCAAGCCTCGTTCGGCGACTACAAAGGGTATGGTTACGCCCGGGTGTGGTTTGCGATCGGCACCGTTGGGGCCTGCGGAGCATGACGCTGTCCTCGTCGGGCCTCCTCGGGGCGCGGCGGAGAGCTCTGTCGAGGTCCTCGCCCGCCCCGCAGGGGGTCCCAGTTGCAAACCGCGCCCTCTGCAAACCACGCCCTCCGGAGTCGCCGACCCGTGGGGCCGCAGGCGGGGTGGTGTCGTTCGCTTCCTGGTCCGGAAGCGCTCCATCCGACGCGTGCTCGCCGTCCTGTTCGGGGCCGGGGGCCCCCCGCTGGGCCCCTGGACCGTCCAAGATCGCTCCGGGATGAGAAGCCAGCCACGGGGGAACATTTCCCAGACTCCCGACGTCGTGAGTTTTCTTCCTCCTCCTCCTCCTCCTCCTCCTCCTCCTCCTCCTGCATGACCCAGACCCCCCGCGTCGTGATTTGTTCACAACGTCGACCCCCAAAGGTCTGGACCCATTTCCCGAGACCGGTTTCTCATCCCGACTCGTTTTTGGACGGCCCCGAGGCCCAGCAGAAGGGCCCCCGAAGGCCGAAAGCAGTGAGGAACTTCCCGTCGTCATTTTTTCACAGCGCGAGGGGGTCTGGGATTCGAAGGCCCCGTGCTGACATCCAAGTCTGGGCCCGGGGGGCGATGCATGCCCGCTCCCCCGCGCGCGCACGTCGTGCCAGACCGTCTGTCAAAACATGGCGCCCCCAGCCTGGCTCTCCACGGTCTGGAGCCGGACCGTCTCTGTGGCGGTGGTGTACAACAAAATTCGTGCCGCCAGAAGCCGACCTCAGGCCGAAGGTGGTGATAGGCCAGCCCTTGAGATCCTGGTGCTGCAGTTTCTTTGCTGCGAGCGTTTTCGCTCCATTTCGGGCCCTGTGCAGTTTTCATTTTTCTGGTGCACGTGTTCTTCTTTTATGCATGAATCACGCCGTTCCCGCAAGCGGGATGAGACATCCTAGGGCGCTCGATCGGACTTGTGCTTGCTTGTGCTTGGACCCTCAAAAATCGATCCAGCTCGAAAAATTAGGCACAAAGATGGGGTCTAGGGCTCTGGGCGTGATTTTTGCGATGTTGTGATTTTCTGCAACGTCGGATCTCAGGGGCCACCCCGCTTGCTTGGGGCACGCCGATGTGGAGCCCGATTTCCCCCACGCCGACGTCGCGGATGCGTCGCCGATGCGTCGCCGATGCATCGGCGATGCCTCAGCGATGCCTCGGCGACACATTGACGATGCGGCGCGATCCGTCGAGCCCGTTTACTCGGACCCCACCTAGGAGGCCTCTAAGACGCTGGCCTCAGGCCGAAAGTGGCGACACAGGCCAGCCACCTCGATGGCTTCGGGCACCTGGCGCGTTTGGGGGGGGCGGTGCCGAGGCTCTCCGTAGCCGCTCTCGGCTGAAGGCCGCGCGGCTCGAGCGGGGCCTTGCTTGGCGACCCCGCGCGGCCGCGGCCCGTGCCGGGGCCCACGAGACATTGGGGCTTTGCTGACCTGGACCCAGTCATCATCGCGTTGTGAAAAAGATCAGGGCGGGAGGTTGTTGGCCGTTTTTGGCCTCGGAGGGCCCTCGCTGGGCCTCGGGACCGTCAAAAAGCGACTCAGGATGAAAAACCGGTCCCGGGGAAAGGGTCGGGACTTCCAGGGGGCCCCGCGTTGAAAGATCAGGACGTCGCACGTCTGGGGACGTCGAGTTCCTGGCGTCGCAATTTTGTCGAGCCAGGCGTTTTCGCCTTGTGTTCGGGCCCCTGGGGCCCTCACAGGTCGAATCGGCGCGAAAAACGGCGCAGGAATATCGGGTCTGGGGCTCCTGGCGTGGTTTATTCACGATGTTGCAATTTTTGTCGCCACGTCAGATCTCAGGGGCTGCCAGATCCCGATCGAGGAAGCAAAGAGCTCAGAGATCCAACGCGCAAAGAAATCAGGGCGGAGGTCTTCGCCGTCGTCGGCCTCGTAGAGGCCCTCGCCAGGCCCCAGCGAGCTGAGACAACGGTCGTGGGCCTTCGGGGGGGGGGCCTCGCCGCCATGGCCAGACGCGGCTCGGTTTTCGGTGCGCTTGGCCACGGCAGGGCTGGACCTAATCGGTGTGTGTTGGCTATGAATATCGTAGGCCGGTTTTTTAATTGTTTAGGTTTGCATTCAAGGCGAAGCGAAGGCATAATGACGATGCTGCCAGAGAAAAGCCCCAATCTGAGCCTTTGTTGTTTTACCAGGACATGATTTGACGTTGCACCTCTTGGACGACGACGGTGACAGAAAGGAGGACACCAACGTAATACTCTCGAAGGTCTACGAGGTGTTTTAGGTAAAGTTAATGGGGCTATCGGGCTATAGAGCTACAGGGCTATGGGGCTGTAGGGCCATAGGGCTATAGGGCTATGGGGCTATAGGGTTATAGGTTTATGGGGTCATAGGGCTAGGGCTATAGGGCTATGGGGCTATGGGGCTATAGGGCTATAGGGCTATAGGGCTATGGGGCTATGGGGCTATATGGCGATAGGGCTAATCGGCGCTATAGGGCTATGGGGTCATAGGGCTATTGGGCTATAGCACTATAGAACTATATGGCTATGGGGCTGTAGGGCTATAGGGCTATAGGGCTATAAGGTTATAGGGCTATAGGGCTATAAGGACTGTAAGGCTGTGGGGTTAGAGGGCTATATGGCTATACGGCTATGGGGCTATAGGGCTATAGGGCTACAGGGCTATGGGGCTATTGGGCTAAAGGGCTATACCGCTATAGGGCTATAGGGCTAGATGGCTATGTGGTTATAGGGCTATTCGGCTAAAGGGCTATAGGGCTACAGGGCTATAGGGTTCTAGAGCTACAGGGCTATCTGGCTATAGGGCTATCGGACGGTCGGGCGGGCTATGGGGCTATAGGGCTATAGGGTTGTAGGGCTATAGTGCGGGGCACCCAGGCACCCGGGCACCTGGGCACACGGCAGGGCCGCCGAAATCGGCGACGCAGCTCCCGGGCACCCGGGCACCCAAGCACCGGGGCACCCGGGCGTGCCGCCGAAATCGGCGACGCAGCTAACCTAACCACATGAATCCGCTAGGACCCCTACAGAGGCAAGCTCTGATTGGGGAAATAACGAAAAACAAAACAAAAGCGAAAGACACCGTTTAGTTTCAGCCTTGGACCCCTGGAAGGGTCCGAGGACCGATTGTGAGCTGCTGTTGTGTCAACTCGCCCTGCTCGCAGACCCACGGCCGCAGTCTGCTCGGGCGCTCCGATGTCCTGGCTGATCCAAGCCCCGAATACCGCAAGAAACCTCGATGAGATTTATGATGTTCCAACTTACTCTCGCCTTGATCACCAGATAGAAGTTCGAGCACCAAGGGAATGCCGAAACTGGAGGGTTTGCCCATGTCGGGCCCTGGGAGGCGATACTCGTTCGACACCAAGCCAGCGTGTCGGACTGACCCTGTTTCGATCTCTCTCTCTCTCTCTTTCCCTCTCTGGGTGCTCGAAATTGTTTGTGGGTTGTGGTCCTCAAAGTACGATGGGAACAACATCATATTAGGCACCTATAGTAATGTCGGGCACGTCCCTCTACAGGAGGAATAGTCAAAAGTAGTCCAAAAATAGTGCGAGGACGACTTTGTGACTACTTTTTGACTATGTCGGAGCATTTCTGGGCTATTTTTCATTTTTTGCCCAAAGTCCGCCTGTAGGAGGACATGCCCGACCTAACCCTGTAGGCCCCATCTTTCCACGGCATGCTTCGAGCCCGATCGATCCGGGACGGCCCCTGGGGCCCCACACGGGGCGGCGGCGCCTGGTGCGGAAAAAGTGCAGCGTCCGCATTCTGGGGAAATTTTGGCGCACTTACCAAAAGGACAACCGTCGGGTTGGGAGGACCCTGAGATCCTGGCGCTTCGATTTTTTTCGAGCCGGGCGCTCTCGTCTTCTATTCGGTCGGGGCTCAAGAGACGGGGGTCAATGCAAACGGGGGTCAGCCAGGGCGCCAGATCTTGCAGGATCTTGCAGGGCCAGGCTCCCATTGACCCGGGTTTGGGTGCAGGGTCCTGCAAGATTTTGCAGGATCCTTCGCATTGTCCCGGGTTTGGGTGCAGGGTTTTGCAGGATCTTGCAGGATTCTGCAAGGCCTGGCTGACCCGAGTCTGGATTGACCCGGGTCAGAAGATCCCCGATTCGGGCCCCGGGACCCTCACATATCGATCCGGCTCCAAGAATGACGCAGAAAGATGGGGTCCAGGGTCCAGTCGTGATTATTGTCCGATGTTTTTGTTGGGCAACGTCGGATCTCAGGGGATGGGCCTGGGAGACATGATCAGATCATCCGTATGATCGCGTGTGTGGATTGGGCCTGTTACACGGTCGTGCCCTGTATCTTCCCACCGCTTCCTCCCAACCGTATGATTTCGGTCCGCACGACACGGTAGGATAGGGAAAGGGGGGGGAGGGACGAAATTTGCTGCGTGCAGTTGCTCTCCGCCCCGCTGCCAGGGGCCCCCTCCCGCTGCACGTGGGCGCCTCCCGGCGCCAGGAGCCGCCAGGAAAGCCAGCTGCGTGACGGATTCTCTGCCCTGCCCTGTGCTGTCCTACTCTGCCGCCACCCCCCCGCGTGAGTTGTCTTCCCAGACGTGGTCGCGTCGTAGAAAAATCAGGACGGCAGGTTTCTAGCCGTTTTCGGCCTCGGGGGGCCCTCGCCGGGCCGCGGGACCGTCCCAAAACTGACCCAGGACGAAGAACCAGTCCCGGGGAAAGGGCCGGTATTTCCAGGGACGACCCCGCACTGAAAACGTCAGGGCGTCGCATGCCTGGGCCTCTCTCGCTCTCAAGGCCCCCGTCTGCGGGGCCCCGGCGGTGCACCGCACCGCGAGGGGGCGGCGGGCGCGCGTGCGCGGTGCTGGCCTCGGCGCGGCCCCCCCGTGTGGTCGCGCGATGCTCCCGGTCCACGTCGAAGCGGAGCGGCCATCCTACGCGGCCGCTCCCTCGGTGTCGGAGTACGCGCGGCGGATGCTGCACTACGCGCAGATGGACATCGACTACACGCTGGCGCAGATGATCTACCTGTGCATCTCGGGTCGGGCGAGGAGGGGGGCTTGGAGGTAGAGACGGGCATGTCCCTCTGCAGGAGGAGCATTCGAAGATACTCCAGAAATAGTAATTATCGGGAAGAATGTTCTAGTATTTTTGAGTATGTTACCCTGAGAGCGACGAACATGAAAACGAGGGGGGTGGCAGGGTGGAGGAGGTGGATGAGAGGAGGAGGGGGGAGAAGGATGTGGACGAGAAGCAAGAGGAGGAGAAGGAGGCAGAGGAGAGCAGCAGGAGGGGGAGCAGAGAGGGGGGGAGGAGGAGGAGGAGGAGGAGGAGGAGGAGGAGGAGGAGGAGGAGGAGGAGGAGGAGGAGGAGATGACGACTTGATCGGACAAGCCCCTCACACACGCCGACAGGGTCGGCGGATTTGTTGTTTTTCTTCCCAAACCGTCAAGTCGTCTGTCGGCCCACGGGGGTGCCGTCATTGCGCACGCAGCCGCCTGTGGCGAGCGCGTGCGAGTGGCCGAGTCGCTTGGCCGCCGCTTCGTCGCTTGCGCGTGGCCGAGTGCACCACCGCCAAGCCTAGACTTGACGGTCTTGGCTTGGCGGTTGTGCAATATTTGTCGCTGCCACTTCTCCTTGAGACGCCCTGCGTAACCCTTGCACAACAAAAAATGTCTTCACAAATCCGCCTGTAGGAGGAGATGCCCAACCTAACCTTAAGGAGAACAGGCTGCATGAGCATAAACTGGCGTAGCTCCGCGCAGATCTCTTGGGTCGGCACTGGGCCCACCCCTGGAGGGGTGTCCAGTCCAGCGCCGATTCAGGAAATCCGCGCGGAGCTCCGAAAAGGTTCGGTTGATGCAGTCGCCAGTTCTTCTCGAGAGGGGGTGATTAGGAAAGAGGGCGTTAGGAAATCCCGATGGGAGGGAACGCTGGAAATCCGAGAGGGGGTGATCCGGAAGGGGGGCGCGCGCAGGAAAGCGGGTGCTCAGGAGATGCTCGAACGGGCGCGCGAGGAGGGAGGGCGTTCGGGCGTCTCGAGCGGGGGTGATGAGGAGATGCCGGTTTAGAACGGGCATTTCCTCGTCACCCCCTCTCGAGAAGAACTCCTTCTCGAGGAGAGGGGGGGCCGACTGGGGACGACGGCGTCACGAGACCTGCTGCGCGCAGCCGGCTTCGGCCCCACCGCTGGGCGCGCCGCGTGCCTCGGGTGCACGGGCGCCTCCCCAGCGCCGGAGGGCGCGGGGAGACCAGCTACTCCAGATTTCGTAACAAAAGGGAGGGGGTCTGGACCCTCCAAGACAAGCCATTTCAGACCTCCCCCCGTGAGAGAACCCTCCCAAACACCGTCCCCAGACCCCCCAGGCCCTCCAAGATAGCCTGGAAGAGACCCCCCCCGAAATGAGACCCCTCTCCCTTTATTACGAAATCTGGAGTACAGTCAACCCGCATAGTGAGGATGGGCAACCTTCCCAAGGGGTACCCCTGCATCCTCGCCTCCTCGGTCCATCCTTGGCCACATCCTTCCGTTGGCCGCGCCCCGCTCGAAAAGCTTCGAAGTGGGCATCCAAGGCCCTTGCATCCTTATCCCGCATCCTTACTAAACGGGTTGCCTGTATGGCTCATGGCAGATGTCGGCGGCGAGCGAGGGGGGGGCAAGTGAGGAGGAGAAGGGCTTCTCAGAGGGCGGCGGGAGAAGGCCTCGCGCCTTCTGGGACGTATTTCCGTGCCTTCGGCGGAGGCCTGGAAAGCTTCTCAGAAGGCCGGGTGTGACCGAGCCTTCTGAGAAGGCTCGCCGCCGAAGATGACTCGATGACCCCCCCTTTTACTACCCCCCCCTGTCGCCCGACCCGGGCATCAAGCCTCGGAAAGTTTACCAGCTCACATCGTACAGGAAGCAGACCAAGAACCAGTGGGCCAGAGACGACCCCGCGTTCGTCGTCGTGCTGGTGTTGTTCCTGACGGTGGCGGCCGTTTCGTACGGGATGGCGCTGCAGACGAGCTGCATGGGCTTTCTCAGGATTTGGGGCCGATTCGTGGGCATCCAGTTTCTTCTCTCTGGGGCCGTGATATCGACAACATGCTGGTTCGTCTCGAACAAGTACTTGCGAGTGCAGTCCTTCCATGGGGTCGAGCAGCGCCTGGAGTGGATGTACGCGTTCGACATCCACTGCAACTCCTTTTTCCCCCTCTTCCTGGTCCTGTATGTGGCGCACTACTTCCTGCTCCCCTTTCTGGTCGGGCCGACTCTGCTACCGGCCCTCCTCAGCAACGTGTTGTACGCCACAGCCATCTGCTATTATGCGTACATCACCTCGCTGGGGTACAGCACGCTGCCATTCCTGGAGCGCACGGAGCTTTTTCTATCGAAGACGCCTACGGCGAGTCACCGCCGCCCCCTGCCTTTTTGGAAGCGCCTGCGTAGACGAAATTTGGGTTTGAGCTTGGCCAAGCTATCGGGCCACGCGTTCCCCGAGTGGGTTTCGAAAGCTTTCGGGGAACACGGAGTCGGGCGAGCTATCGGACCAGGTGGTTCCGAGTTTTCGGGTTTCCTGGAGGACGTCTTGGAGGGCTCTTGGGCAGTCTTGGAGGCTCTTGCGGGCCTTTGAGGCAGTGTAAGGCCATTTGGGCCGTCTTGGCTGCATCTTGGGGCCATTTTCGCTGTCTTGGAGGCCTTCTTGGCCGTCTTGGAGGCATCTTTGAGGCCATCTTGGCCGTCTTGGAGGCCATCTTCGGCGTCTTCGGGGCCATCTTGGGCCGTCTTGCGCTCTTCTTGGGGCCCTCTTGGGGGCCTCTTGGGCTGTCATGGGGCCATCTTGGAGGCCTCTTGGGCGCTCTTGGGACGATGTTGGGGGCCTCTTGGGCCGTCTTGGGCCGTCGGAGAGCTGATAAGAAGAAAATGCCAACATCTTTCAAAAACCTAAGGAAAATAAATGATGATTGCCCTTCCGGGCCTTCCTGGAGGACGTCTTGGAGACCTCTTGGGGGCCTCTTGGCCAGTCTGAGCCCATCTTGGAGCCATCTTGGGCCGTCTTGGAGCCTTCTTGGACGAACTTGCAGGCATCTTGGACTCTCGGGCCGTCTTGGAAGCCATCTTGGACCATCTTTGGCGACTTGGAGGCCATCTTGGGCCATCTTGGAGGCCATCTTGGGCCAACGTGGCCATCTTAGAGGCCATCTTGAGCCGTCTTGGAGAGTTGTTTCCGGTCGTTGAGGTGGTTTATGCAGCCTTGTGCGGCCTTTCGGGTGGCCGGCGGGACGGGCCGAAGCCCCAGGGAGTGTTCTCTTCGGGAAAAGAACCAAAACCAAAAGCGAAAGGATTCAGCACGCCGGGCACCCTTGTGATGAATCAACAGGGGGCGGCGGATCCAATGGCCTTCGGCCTATCCAGCCACCGTGCCCGGGTTGTGCTTATGGCGCCTATTGGATGACCATTGGGATCTCGTGGGGGACTTCTCGGGGGCCTTTTTGGGGGGCAGTTTGGAGGCCTCTTGGGGATAAGGCAAAGGACCTGAGGACCCTGAGATCCGACGTAGCGAAACAATGCAACATCGTGAGTAACAAGTCACGCCTGGAGCCGCGGACCCCATCTTTCTGCGCCATTTTCTGTGCCGGATCGATCTGTGAGGGTCCTGGGGCCCGAGACTCAGCGAAAACGTTGGTTGCGAAAAAATTGCAACGCCAGGATCTCATGGGACACGCTCGCTCCGTGCCCAGAGGCACAGTGGCGGATACCCGTCCATCCCCGTCGCCCTCCTCGTCGTGTTCCTCGGCCTGCTCCGGGTCAACCTGACCCGCCTCACCCTCGGCAGCTACGCAGCCTGACCGCGGCCAGGGTTACTCTGGGCCTCCTGCATGGGGTCGGAGTGGATGGGGTCGGAGGATCGCGCCGCATCGCCGATGCATCGCCGATGCGGCTCGATGTGCAGCCCGAGTTGCTTCACGTCGACGTCGCCGATGAATCCTCGACGTCGACGCTGCATCGCCAGTGCATCGCCGGTGCGTCGCCGAGGCATCGCCGATGCATCGCCGAAGCGTCGCCGATGCATCGGCGATGCGGCCGGATCCTCCGGCCCCAGCTGCTCGGGCCCCGTCCAGGAGGCCTCCAAGGGAGCCTCGGCGGGCGCCCTCCGCCTGGGGCTGTGCGGGCCCCGCCCGCAGCGCGCGCCGCGGGCTCCATGAGCGGGGCGCCGAGGAGCAAAACGACCCGGCTGGCCCGCGGATCGATCGGGGCCCGCCCAGACCTCCTCGCGGGATTCCTGCGGCCCCCGAAGGTGTAGTGAATTACCCAGGCACGATGTCGCGCCGTGAAGGAGTCAGGACGGGAGGTGTCTGGCCACCGTCGGCCTCAGGGGAGCCCTCGCCGGGCCTCGGGGCCATCCAAACGGGCTCAGGACGAGAAATCCGGCCCCAGGGAACTGGTCCAGACCTCCGGGGCCTGCGCATCGAAAAAATTGGAGCGGTCGGATGTCTGGGCCGCCGCCCAGTCTGGAACTATCAGGAGGGGAAAAAACACACAGACACAATTAATCGGCGATTCCCAGAAAATATGGGAAAATATGGGAAGTGGGGGGGAAGACAGAAACCCAGAAAATATAGGAAGATATGGGGAGTATGTTTATTTGTGTGTATTTATTTGTGTGTCCTGGGGCCCCTTCATTCTTAGAAGCACCCCTGCTTCTTCGAAGACGCGGGCCTTGTCTGTAGGTGTGAGGCCGGCGCCTTCAATTGTAAGGGGCAGCCTCCTTCTCACAAGCTCCCCCCCTACCGCTGCCTCCTTGTGCGCGCCGGCAGTGCAATCCCCCTCCTGGGCATCAGCCGATATGGCTATGTTTCAATCCGCGGCCCCAGAGGTCCCGACTCCTGCCCTGGGGATAGTTCTTCGTTCCGGACTCACACTTGATGGCCTCAGGGCTCCACAGCAGGCTCCAGAGGCCGAAATTGGGGGAAAAAGCACCGGGAATGAAGACATCGGATCGTCGGAGATGTGAGTCTCTGGAGCAATCGGGCATTGAGAGAACGCCCACTCAGACAAGGACATCTGACTAGGCTCGCTCGACATTGGCATTCGAGTGTACGTACTGGTGCAGTTCCCAGTCGGTTTCGGCAATGGACGTGCGCCTCGTCGGATCCATTCGGTTGTTTTCGACGTCGATTAGCTACATCGCTGGGTTCCGCTCGAAATGCGGTGCCGTGCGCACGTCGAGTGCCCCTAGCAGTTTTCACTACGGGGCGTTTTGCCGCAGGGTTTTCTATCAACCGCTGACTTCCACAAACATCACCGCCCACCAGACCACCCCAAGCCAACCCGAAGGCCCCGATCTGCCCTCGATTTCTGGTGGGGGTGGGTCGGGGAACATTGAAAACACACACACACACACACACACACGAAGCCCGTACCCCCCCCAACCCAAAGTTCGGGTCTTCGAGTTGCGCTGGGGTGGCCTGGTAGGTAGTCCATCTGTACGCCGCGCACGCCGTGCTCGAGCACTCACGCTCAAGACCTTCACGCAGTGAGCGTGGTCTTCCCCCCCTTCCCGCGCGCTCCGCCCCCTTCCGGCGCCAGTCGTGCCCTGCTTCGGCCCCGTTGCATCCCACGGCCCCCGACGTCACGATTTGTGTTCATGGCGTCGACCCCCAGAGGTCTCGACCCACTATCTTGAAGCCAGGCATGTCTCTCAGTATGGGGCGATTTTTCGTGCTGTTTGGGATTGTGATTTTCCCCGCATCCAAAGTTGGGTTTTTGTTTTCTTTGGACACCCTCCGCGCGGGAACCTCACCTCCGCCCCACTCTCCGCCTCACTCACGCATTCACCCCGTCATCGGTCATCATCACCATCGGTCATCACCATCATCTCGTCTGTGAGTGAATTGAGAGCAATTCTCGGGCGGGAGCCCCCTCACTATGACGCCCGCGCTTCATGTTGGCAATCCGAGCGGGTCATCGGAACCTTGTAACTGTCGTCACTTTTGGATTTCTCTGGCCTGAATATGGAGGAAGTATCAGGCGGGAGCCTCGTCTGTGAGTGAATTGTGAGGAAACCTCAGGCGGCAACCCCCTCCCTATGGGGTCCGCAACTCATGTTGGTAATCCGAACGGGTCATCCTCATCCGTGTAACTGTCGTCACTTCTGGGCTCCTGAGGCTTGAATATGGGGGAAGTATCAGGCGGGAGCCTCGTCTCTGAGTGAACTGCGAGGAAGTCTCAAGCGGGAGCCCCCTCCTTACGGGGCCCGCAGATCATATGTTTGAGGAAGTCTCAGGCGGGAGCCTTCTCCAGGGAGGGACGAGGGCGTGCGCCACCATCGAGTGCGCGAGGGACGAGGACGTTGGCCGCACAGACATGTCGGACGACCAGTGGCGGTTGCACCTCTACGTCATGTTCCCCCGCGCCACGGGCATGCGGAACATGCTGATCCTGCGGCCGCCACCGCGAGACATCCTGGAAGGCGGGCCGCCGGCGTCCCTGCGGAAGGCGCTCGAGGAGTTCGACAAGAGAGCGGCGAAGTCCAGGGATGAGGCGGAACAGCTCGCGGCCGATCTGGGCTTCGTGCTGCCCCCGACTTGAGTGCGGCCTCGACTTGCTCTAGACCTGCGGGGTTGTCCCAACGGTTGGATCCCGCGCCCTAGCGGCCTGCGGGGTTGTCCCAACGGCCTGGCCCGAAGGGTTGCCCCGGCGGCCACGTGATCTAGGCGTCGGCGAACTCGCCCCTGCCGGGCGCGGCGGCGAGGGCGGCGACGAAAACCGATTTACCCCGGCCAGAGAGCACGGGTGGCGCGGGAGAAGGATAGGAGGGAGAAAGAGGAGGATGGCGAAGAGGAGAAGGAGAAGGAGAAGGAGAAGGAGAAGGAGAAGGAGGAGGGGGAGGAGGAGGAGGAGGAAAAGGAAAAGGGAAAAGGGGGAGGAAGAGGACGAGGAGGAGGAGGACGAGGAGGGGGTGGAGAAGGTGGGGCGTGAGGATGAGGAGGCGGAGGAGGGGGAGGAAGAGAAGGATAGCACGAGGATGATGAGGAAACGGGGGGGCGAAGAAGACGGTGAGGAGGAGGTACAATTGAAGGCTGGGGGGAGCCATCCGCGAAAGTTAAGAGAGCCATCCGCGAAAGTTAAGAGGAAACAGCGAGGGGAACGTTATACATATTTATATATATATATATATATATATATATATATATTATCACGCGAGGTCTTACCGTCGGAGTAATGTTTGGAATATGATTTATTTGTCTTCCAAAACCGGCCTCTAGGAGGACACGCTCGACCTGACATTATCTGGGACCGGGCTTCTCCTGAAGGTCCTCGCTGCTGCGACCGAAAAGTTTTGCCAATCTCGGCCACGCGCACTGGGGGGTAGGGGAGGGGGGGGCTTCTTAGAAACGCCCCTGTTTCTTGAAAGGCGCGCGCCCTGTCTGTAAATGTAAAGCCCGCGCCTTCCAAGAAGCAGCCTTCCTCTACCATCTTGTGCGCGCCGCCAATGAGGAGGGCCTTCGCCGCTGCGACAGAAAAGTCCTGCCAATCGCCCGCAGCAGAAAGTTCGACTAGACGTGAGAGTGGCCTGTCGCCAGAGTGATCTTGGTGCGGGCCCAAAGGGGTCACCCTGTCGCTGAGCGCGAAGCGGCAGTAGCGTCTTGAGCGCTCGTGTGTGGTCCCCGCGCGGCCCCCAAAAAAACGCGCACCAAAGATAATTCTTACCGTCGGACCGAGGTACAGGGTCGATGTTGGTTCGGGAAGGGTACCGTACTGTTATACGTGCTTGTTTGGTGTTCTTGTGCATCCAGGGGGAGGGCACCCTCGGGTGCTCTACGTATCGGCCAGTCGAAGGATGGTCTTCTGTCCAAGGTCCGACTGTACCCAGACGTCACTCATGCGTGCGGCCGAGGTGTGCACCAAGGATCCCCTCCCCCCCCAGACCCCCGACGCAACGATTTTTCTCGTAGCGTCGACCCTCAGAGTTCTCGACCCATTCCCCTGGACCGTTTTCTCATGTTGAGCCGTTTCTTGACTGTCCCGAGGGCCAGCAAGAGCTCCAGAGGCCATTCATACGGAAAATCTTCCCGTCATGATCTGTTCACGGCGCGACGAGGTCTGGGGGAGGAGGCGGAGGAGGAGGAGGAGGAGGAGGCGGCGGAGGATGCGAAGGAGGCGGAGGAGGAGGAGGCGGAGGAGGAGGAGGAGGCGGAGGAAGAGGAGGAGGATTTCTTCACTGCCCGAGGAGGAGGCGAAGGAGGAGGAGGCGGAGGAGCAGGCGAAGGCGGAGGAGGAGGAGGAGGAAGAGGAGGAGGAGGAGGAGGAGGAGGAGAGGAGGAGGCGAAGGAGGAGGAGGAGGCGGAGGAGGAAGAGGAGGGGGCGGAGGAGGAGGATGAGGAGGAGGAGGAGGAGGAGGAGGAGGAGGAGGAGGAGGAGGAGGAGGAGGAGGAGGAGGAGGAGGAGGAGGAGGAGGAGGAGGGGAGGAGGAGGAGGAGGAGGAGGAGGAGGAGGAGGAGGAGGAGGAGGATTTTTCACTGCCCGAGGGGGTCTGGGCCGAGCGCCCGCAATCGGCGCTGGGCCGCCTCCCGACCTCCGATCTCGGGGCCGCGACCGCGGGCCGCGCGCCGGCGCCGCGCGGCGGCCTCTGGCCCGGCGGCGAGCGCGGGGGGGAAGCGGGTCCTCCTCCTCCTCCTCCTCCTCGCCCCTCGCTCCTCCTCCTCGCCCTCGCTCCTCCTCCTCCTCCTCCTCCTCCTCCTCCTCCTCCTCCTCGCCCTCGCTCCTCGATCCTCCTCGACATCTTCGATCTTACACCTCGACCCTCCCTCGCTCCTCCTCCTCCTCCTCCTCCTCCTCCTCCTCCTCCTCCTCCTCCTCCTCCTCCTCCTCCTTCTCCTCTTTCTCCTCCTCCTCTTTCTCCTCAGCCCCCTCCTCCTGGAGGGAGGGGCCTTCTCAGATCTCAGAAGGCTCGGAAGGCCTCGTGCCTTCGGAGACGGTCTCGAGGCCTGCCCCCAAAGACGCAGGAGACTTCTCAGAAGGCCCAGGGGGCTTCTGAGAAGCCGCGCCGCCTTCTGAGCAGGCCGGGTCCTGTCGGACGCCTGGTGGCCGTTGGGCCATAACTTGTCACTCGTGGCCGTTCGGGACGGGCGCCCCTACAGCCCAAGCTCAGATTGTGCTGGCCCCACAGTCAATGTTGGTAACCTATTTTGAGAAGCTCCCCTGCGGCCGCCCCAAGGGTGGCCTCGGGGGAGTTTCTCGAAATACCTCGTACACCATAGAGGGTATCTCGAGGAAACTCCCCTGTTCGCACCTGCCTACGGACGATCTGGGCACCCCCCGCTCAGCAAGCCTTGCCACCCTCTCGCTCTTCCCCCCCCTGGGGCGCGGCTGCCGGCGTTCGCCCACAGCAGCCTCCATCGCCGCTCTCCGGTGGAGAGAAAGGCCTTGCGAGCACATTTTCGGATATCCTCGCTCCTCCTCCTCCTCCTCCTCCTCCTCCTCCTCCTCCTCCTCCTCCTCCTCCTCCTCCTCCCTCCTCGTCCCTCCTCGTCCTCCTCCTTCTCCTCCTCATCCCCCTCCTCCTCGTCCTCGGTCTAAAAAGTTTAAGGCTCGTCAGAAGGGTTTGATCCGTTGTCTGGCCTGTCAAGGTATTTGGCCCCTGGCTAGGGCCTGTGAGGTGGGCTACAACGTTGCGGACGTCTGCCAGTTGTGCCAGGCTCAGGGGGATACGTTGTTCCACAGGCTCTGGGAGTGCCCCAGCGTTGCTGAAGAACGTGTTGCCATCGTCCCGTATCAGTTTTTGCGTAGCATCTTGAGCACCGTGGAGAAGGCTGGTGGGAAAGCCCCGGTTGAGGTTGTCTCTGGACTTTTGCAACACCCTGCCGAAGTGGTTCCCCCACCGATGGCCGACCAGGGAAGCGGAGAAGATGGAGTACGCTCCAGGTTTTTCCCTGACGGCTTCGAGGCCGAAGGTTCGGCCGCCCCGCCCGAGGATTCCAGAGGTCTCTGGGGCCACCTGTGCTTGGACGGCTCCTGCTCTCCGCAGGGCCGCAGGGCCGTGGCGCGAGTCCAATGGTGCTGGGTGGGGGCTGGCCATGGCGTGGGCCGAACGGCCATCTTCTTGCCATGGCTTGGGGCCCTGTCTGGGACAGTTGTTCTCAGACGCCTCAGGCAGGAGACTTCGCGGCCTACGCGATGGCGGGAGCTCTCGCGTCTGGGCCGTCCCAGCTCTGCGCCGACTGTGCTACCGTCGTCAGCTGTGCACGGCATGCTTGACCTGTTGCGTCTCTCATCGAAGCGACCTTCTGCTGGGCTTGTGCTTCAGGGTCGTTCCCTCGGAGGTCAAAGGCTGCTTGGGTGTGAGAAAGCTCGAGCGCATCAGGCCATCGATGATCCTGACATCGATGAGGCCGTGCGCGTTCGTCGAAAGGGGAACGACGCGGCAGATCGTGCCGCGAAGCTTGGAGCTGCCATGCACCCGTTGCCGTCGGACGAGGAGTCCACGATGGCCGATCGTGCGCTCAGATGCGTCCAGCATCTGGTGCGTCTCGCAGCTGCTGTGTTTGCCCCCTTTGGCCCCGCGTCGGCCTGACGGGAGTCGAGTGGCACTCGCCTCCAAGTGGAGGTTTTGCGCGAGGCCCCCCGCTCCCCACACGTGGGTGTGGATGGTCCCGCCCGCCGGCACCCGGCGTTTTCGGCCGTGCTCTCTCTGCTTGAGGGCGGCGGGGGGAGCTCGCAGTGCTGAGCCTTCCCCTGGTCGTTGCAGCGGCGAGCCGGGAGTCGACGTGCAGGCTCTCCACGGCGTCCAGCACGCGTGCATCAGTCTCGACCGCTCGAGTGAGTCTCTGGTGGTCGCGTGTACTGTCTGTCGAGGGTGTACTTCAGGAGCCCGTCCTGCGAAGCTGGGCAGCCCGTGCACGGGACCACTTCAAGACAAGAAGACGGGTCCTGACTGCAAGTGCCGCCCTCATTGCTGGAATCCGGTTCGCAAGGGTCTCCACCCCAAAGAGAGCGGGGCCACCTTTCTGCAAGACACTCTGAGTGCGCTTAAAGCATGCAGCACAGCGGTCGTGCCCATCCTCCTCGTCCTCCTCCTCCTGCTCCTCCTCCTCCACCTCCTCCTCCTCCGGTGATCAACCTGGCCTGGCCAACCTCTCCAGACATGATCGCATCGTAGAAAATTAGAACTGGAGGTTCTTGGCCCTCTTCGGCTCTTGGGAGCCCTCGCCAGGCCTCGGGACCGTCAAAAACGATGCAGGATGAAAAACCTAGTCCCGTGGACAGGGTCGGGAACTTCTGGGGGCCCCGCATTGAACAAAGCAGGACGTCGCATGCTTGGGTCCTCGCTGGTGGTTGCTTTCTTACATTGTTTTGCCGATCGGCGCGGGCCCTTGGACCCCCCCCCCCCTCCCCCCCATGGAGTAGATCTTGACTGTGTTGACCACCTGTTCCGAGTAGTTTGGGTCTCCCCCATTAGGACGCACGATTACAAACAGTCGCACTAAGCTGAGGTCCGGAGCCAGACCCCCCCTCCCCCCTCGTTTCCGCCCAATTTTGAAACGCCGAATAAGAGAACGTTCGCATGGCGCGCCGTCGCCGCGTGAATCTGCCGTGGTAAGAACCTCAGCGTCAGAGTCATGAGCGTCAGCACCGTCGCCGTCAGCGTTGGACTCTGGCCCACGTCAGCGTCGACGCCGCCGCCGCCGTTATCGTCGTCGTCGTCGTCGTCGTCGTCGTCGCCGCCGTCGTAGTCCTCTTTCCTGGTCGGTTGGCCGCGCGCCAGCGGGCGCGCAGGGTGCCAATCGGAGTCCAGGGGGGCTTGACCCTCGCCGTGCGGCGGGGGGTGCCACTCCCAGACCCCCTTGGCGTTGCTGAAACATCGCGACGGGAGGCCCTTGGCTATTTTTCTGCCTCTCGGGGGCGCTTACCGGGACTCGGGACGTTCAAGGAACGACTCAGGATGAAAAACCGTTCCCGGGGGAGGGGTCGAGACCCCTGGGAGTGTCGACGTCGTGACAAAGACACGGCGCGGGGGATCCGCGCGGAAGGTGCCGTCGCGATGCGGCCGCGGCGGCCGCTGCGGCCGCCTCTGCGGCCTCGACGGTGGCCGCCGCTGCGGCTGCGGCTGCGGCCGCGGCGGCTCGGCACCTGCCGCGCGGAAGGTGCGGAAGGTGCATGTCGAGGGCCCGAGGTCCTTGGATCCGCTCTGAGCGCCGAAGAACTAACTTATGCACCGAGCCGTTCTTGGGTCGAGCATTGACGACGCCTCGGGAGGCGCCAGCGCGGCACGGTGCCGACAGGTCGTCCGCGGATGCCAAGTCTGGTGGCGGTGCATAGTCGTCGAGGAACAAATAATTATACAAATCTCAACATCCGAGAGTCCGCGCAGCATGTCTTGGATCGGCGCTGGAGCCCCCCCTTAGCTTCGCCTCTGGCGCCGCCCCTGGCGTGCTCCGTTCGCCAGGGAGGGGGCCCAGCGCAGATCCAAGAAGCCCGTGCGACCTCCGACAGACTGTGCTCGTGCTGCATGCCGCTCGCTCTGGCCTTCGTGCAGCAGCGCCCCAGGCGACGATTGATGCATCAGGTTCCGGGCCTGTTCGCGGGCTCTAGGCCTCCTAGCTGGAGTCCGAGTAGGTGTGGTCGGAGGATCGCTCTGCGTCGACGATGCATCGACGATGCGGCTCGATGCGGAACTTGATTTTCTCCACGCCTACGTCGCCAATGCGTCGCCGACGTCGGCGATGCATCGCCGATTCATCGGCGATGCGGCGCAATCCTCCAACCCAATCTACTCCGATCCAATCTAGGAGGCCTCTATGGGCGTCGCCGTCGTCTGTTCTTTCCCAGCAGCAGGGGAGTATATTTCAAGTCGCTTCCATATGTGTGTGTGTGTGTCTCTCGGCCGTCATCCTACTTCCCCTTCTTCCCCGTTCTGCCGTCGGGGCAAGTGCGGTATAGGCGTAGGTTGCTGTTTCTTCTCTGAGGACGTCCGCCAAGCTGCCCTGAGCTTGTCCCTGGGCTCAGCTGTGCCTGATCTTGCGAATCGTATTGGCGATGGTCAGACGCATTCTGATCGTCGATGCTGGGCGGCGATCGGGCCAATCGCCAGATTTGCCGAATTGGTTTGCTGTACGCGCCAGGCACGAATGGCCATCTGTGTGCTTGCGTGTAGGCAGACCGTAGTTGAAGCCTCTGATCCTCGCCACACCTCGGACTGCAACCTCGTGCTCAGTCGGGCAATTGTTCGGCAGTGTGGTAGTGAATCTTGTGGAGGCCGATGAAGGTGGGCTTTCCAAGGTTCTTCATTCACCCACTGTTCAGCAGCCAGGACCAGGCGGGGAAAAACCGACTCAGGTTGCCTCGGTAGTATCAGAGAGAGCACCGCTCTATCACTCCGCTTACTTGGCGCGCCATCTGATGATATGGTTTCCGTGTCTTCGCGTGTTTTCTTGTGGGAGAAAGGGGCCTCGGGTGCGGAATTGCAGTGTACCGGGGGGGGTATGTAAAATTGTTATGCTTCTGAGCTAGTCGCCAGGGAGGATCGCTGCACGGTGCGGAGCACTCCTGACAGGAGGCCTTTTTCGTGAGCTCCAGAGAGGGAGAGAGCGAGAGAGAGAGACAGAGAGACAGAGGGAGAGAGAGAGAGAGAGAGGGAGGAAGCGGGAGAGAGGGGAGGGAGGGAGGGAGGGAGACAGATCGCAGGCAGGCAGGCAGACAGACAGGGGCGGAGCACCGCGCGAGCAATCGCGCTGAGCAGACCCGGGAACGCGGCGGAAGCCCGCCAGGCGGGTGCCCAGAATGCGGGGCGTCGAGCTGCTCTCGGGAGGCGCGAGCGCGGGACTTCACCAGAGTTTCGCGGGGCCCGGGCCCGGCAGGAGGCGGCCCGCTCCTAGACGAAAAGCCGACCACGGCATCCCCGGCACAGCGAGAACCGAGCGATGTCTGGGCCAGCGCCCACGCACACTCCTCCTCCTCCTCCTCCACCTCCTCCTCCTCCTCCTCCTCCTCCTCCTCCTCCTCCTCCCCCTCCTCCTCCCCCTCCTCCTCCTCCTCCTCCTCCTCCTCCTCCTCCTCCTCCTCTTGTGACCAGCGCGGCTTCTGGGAGCTCTCAGGCCGCCCTCCTCTGCGCCTGAGCAGCGCAGTTCGGCCGTGACCCGACCTTGCGATCTTCTGGGAGCTCGGGCTTCTTGGGTCGCTAGTGCTTCGGTTCGCAGGGCGAGCTCTCTTGAGATCGGTCCGAGCTGCCTGGAGGCGAGCGCTGCACGTATGCAGCACAGTGGGCACATCAAGTAAGAAACCGGCTTGCCTGCATGTGCCCCACGGACATGTCGTGTGTTTTGAAGGTCTGTGGGACGGAACCGCAGGAGGAAGTACGCACCGCAATGCGGCCGCGAGCGAACACAATGATACTTCCGCATCCGTGGGCGGCCTCGCGGACTGGGCCCCAGGGGCACGACCCCACAGATACGGAGCGTTTTTTCGCGGATGCCCCGCGCGGATCGCATCCGCGCGCGTGCGACCGCGTCCGCGGGATCGCGCCCCGGAATCCAGACCGCGAGGGCGCGGATACGAGTACATTCGCCGCTCGTGATTGGGAAGTGCACAGTCTATGTTCGAATGCGCCCCTGGATTTCCTATCGTATGTGCCCACTGGCGCACTTCTACCAGAGGACAGCAAGATGGTCCTCAAGAACACCTCCGCGTGCGAAGCGCTCCTCGGCTTCTACAGCCCCCTGCAGGAGCACTGGTCCAGCGTGCGTGAGATCCCCAGTGGCCCGATCGCTGCGCGGCCCACTTGCATCCGGAGGAGGCCAACTTGCCAGAACGAACCATGGCATAAACAGTGACATCCGGGCGTCCACGCGGATTCCCTGGATCGGCGCTGCCCCCCCCCCTCCGTGGCGCGCGGAGCGCCAGGGGGGAGGGGGAGGAGGAGGAGGAGGAGGAGGAGGAGGAGGAGGAGGAGGAGGAGGAGGAGGCACCAGAGGCGCCGCCAGTCGGGCTCCAGCGCCGATCCAAGACATCCGCGCGGACCCCTGCATGCTGAGATTGATGGCGTTCGTTGTTCCTCGACGGCCGTGCACCGACACCAGACTTGGCATCCGCGGATGACCTGTATGCACCGTGCCGCGTGAGCGCCTCCCGAGGCGGCGTCGATCCTCGAACTGGGGACGGTGCGGTGCATGTCGGCGGCGAGCGAGGGGGGGAAGCGAGAAGGGGCGGGCCTCCTCAGAATGCTCGGAGGTCCTCTTGCCTTCGAAGAAGTTGTCTAAACCTTCCCCCAAGACACTGAAAACTTCTCAGAAGGCGCGAGGGTTTCTGAGAAGTCCCGCCGCCTTCTGAGAAGGCCTTCTCCTTCTCAGTTCCCCCCTCGCTTGCCGCCGAGCATAGTTCTTCGGCCCTCAGAGCCGAACAACTGTGCACTGTTCAGCGTTGGAGCGGCGCCTGAAGGGAGTCTAGCCATGGTGAGGTGCATGGGCGCTGTTCTCGTAGCTTGGCAGTCTGTGGGTGGGAAACGTCTCCGTATCCGCGGCCTCGCAGGTTGGGCCCCAGGGCCGCGACGCCGGGGATACGGGGCGTTGTTTCGCGGATGCCCCGCGTGGAACGTATCCGTGCGACCGCGTATCCGCGATATCGCGCCCCGGAATCCAGACCGCAAGGGCGTGTTGGGCGTCGCGTAATGGGGGGCGATGAAGTGGGGGGGCAGCGAGGGCTGCAGAAAAAGGGGCCTTCAAGGGCCCCTAGAGGGGCCTTCAAGGGCCCCAAAGGGAGCCCTTTAGGGCCTGAGGAGTGCACCTTTCTTCTCGCCCCAGTGTGTCGCCCAAGCGTGGAACATGGATACGTTCCAAGATCCCCGACGATGTGATGTTTTCACAACGTCGACCCCCAAAGGCCTGGACCCCTTCTCCGGGACCGGCTTTTCATCCCGAGTCGTTTTTGTTGACGGTCCCGAGGCCGGCTGAGGGCCCCCAGAGGCCGAAGATAGCGAAAGACCTCCCGTCGTGATTTTTGCTGCACAACGCGAGGGGTCTGGGTCTTTCCTTCTTCTGATAGGAGGAGGAGGAGGAGGAGAAGGAGAAAAAGGAGGACGAGGAGGAGGAGGAGGAGGAGGAGGAGGAGGGGGAGGAGGAGGAGGAGGAGGGGGAGGGGGAGGAGGCAAGTTAGGTGCGCTCGCGTCAACATCTGACATCCTACCCCTCCCTCCCATCCCTTACCATGGCGCTGATTTTTTCTATCCGCGGACGCGTGTCGTAGCGGACCTGTGGCTCCGCGCGCGTGTGCGTAGTGGGTGGTGGTGCGCGTGCGTGCGTGCGTGTGTGCGTGGTTGTGGTTGTTGTGGTGGTGGTGGTGTGTATGTGTGTGTGGGTGTGCGTGTGTGCGCGTGTGCTGTGGTGTGACGTGGTGTGGCGTCTTGGTGGTTTGGTGGTGGGCCAGGTGCGTACGTGCGTGATGGCGGTGGTGGTGGTGGCGATGGTGGTGTGTGTGTGTGTGTGTGTGTGTGTGTGTGTGTGTGTGTGTGTGTGTGTGTGTGTGTGTGTGTGTGTGTGTGTGTGTGTGTGTGTGTGTGTGTGTGTGTGTGTGTGTGTGTGTGTGTGTCGTGCGTGTCGTGCGTGCGTGCGTGCGTGCGTGCGTGCGTGCGTGCGTGCGTGCGTGCGTGCCGTGCGTGCGAGCGTGCGTGCGTGCGTGCGTGCGTGCGTGCGTGCGTGCGTGCGTGCGTGCGTGCGTGCGTGCCGGCGTGCGTGCGTGCGTGTCGTGCGTGTGTGCTGTGTGTGCGCGCGTGTGATGTGGTGTGACGCGGTGTAGCGTGGTGGTGGTGGGTGGGGTAGTGCGGTGGTGGTGGCGGTGCGCGGTGGTAGTGCGCGTGCGTGCGTGCGTGCGTTGGTGGGTGGAAGTGGCGGTGGGTGTGCGTGCGGCGGGGCGGGGCGTGGTGCGGCGCGGTGGTGGCGGGCGGATGGGCGCGCGAGAAAGAGGCCCGCGCTGG
>CAUYUJ010020553.1:0-35000 GCA_963575745.1 Prorocentrum cordatum | reverse complement strand
GGAACACACTCGTCTCACAAAGGAGGTGGATAACTACGCTAAGTCGGTGCGCGTGGCCGCCCAGGGGGTGTACCATCTTGCGAACAAGGTTCCGAAGCTGGAGGAGTCCTTGCGCGATGCTCGGGATCACCACCAGCAGGCGGAGATCGATTTCCAGGCGGCCGAGAAGCAGAAGCGGGACGCCGACGACGCCCTGGGCCGCTTCTCCCAGGATGCTTGGGTGCTGGCGAAGCGGCAGGGGCACGCGCAGGCCGCCGAGGCCGCCCGCGCTGCCCGCGCCGCCCCTGCGCCTGCCGCCGCCCAGGCCCCGCGGGAGGCAGCGGCGGCAGCCCAGCCTGGCGGGGGCGCGGCTTCCGCCGCGGCGGCCGCTGGCCCAGGCGCCGCGGCGCCCGCTGCTGCTGCTCCTCGGGCCCGCATGGACGTCGACCTGCCTGAGGCCAACACCGTGGATGACGCCCAGATCCGCCAGCTCTGCTTGGACAACAGTCTTCCCTGCGGTCTGGTGGCCCGCTTCGCTGAGATGCAACGGCAGGTGAATGAGGGCGTGCCATCTGAAGTGGGGAGCGACGCAGGATCCGACCCTGGCGACCTTGCCCAAGATCGAGCTGACGAATTGGCGGCCCTTCGCAAACGATCACTGGAAGGAGCCTTGGCTGACGCCGATCAGACGCGGATGGAGAACCTCATGCTCGAGAAGGCCAGTTCTCGGTCCGCGAAGAAGGTCCGTCGCGTGCAACGGGGCGCCAGCGCCAGCATCAAGGAACTTGTCAAGCCGGCGGTCGCGGAGATGCCGTCGCAGATTTAGTGAGTCAGGGCTTCGCTTTCTGTTATGTAACATAACTAGTTGGAGCCCTCTTGCCAAATCTTTCGCTGCCCAGTTCCATAGTGAAGCTGGTGCCCTCCTGTTCGCCGAACACCGCCAGCTCCCAGCCGATTTGAAGTCGGCCAAGCGTGATGGGGCCACCGCTCTGTGGCGCCCTCATTTCCTCCCGGCCTCTCCCTCCCTTGGAGGAGGGGCCCACGGTGGCGTCAGAGCTGCGGTGCACAAAGGCTTGTTTTCCAAGCGCTTTCTGACCCAAGCTGGCCAACTTAAGGATGTAGGTTCTGGCAATGGCTGGATGTTCCTGGAGCTCCGAGACCAATCCTGTGCGATGGCCGTCGGGGTTGTAAATATGGTAGCTGATCTGGGGGTCTCGGGAGTGAACATTCCAAGATGAAAGAAATCGTCTTTTTCGTGATTACTATCAACATACCTTGGTTCCCGATCGGGGACTACAACATCAGTCCAGCTCATATGGAAGTCTGTGGTTTCTTGAAAATTGTTCGTGGTAAAGCTTTACCTCCATCTGGTGTCTCTTTCACTTGCAGTAATGGTGGTGGGTCCATGAGAGACTGCGCGACTGCCTGTGATTCTTTGGCTCCGTACTTGCGAGCGTCCAAGTACCACTCTTCCCCTTTTGGGACGCAATGCTGCGTTGAGGTACGGCTCCCGCGCGAAGCCCTGGTCCAGACTATGTCCAGGCGTGTTCAGCCTCTCCCGCTGCCCAGTCATGAGGGGCCCGTGCTGCCGTGGGAGCACCATTTCCAGGCTGAGCTGGCCGACTGGGCTCCTCGCGCGGGCCCTCCACTTGCCCATATCCAGGCCAGACTCTCTGATGACCTGACGTCGTCGTATCTGTTGTGGTCGCGTACTTACGAGAGGATGAAGTGGTCGGTCTTGGAAGAAGAGGAGGAG
Organism: Prorocentrum cordatum; assembly: GCA_963575745.1. NCBI lineage: Eukaryota > Dinophyceae > Prorocentrales > Prorocentraceae > Prorocentrum > Prorocentrum cordatum. The sequence continues at coordinate 33,265 of CAUYUJ010020553.1, read as the reverse complement.
GATGATGACAATCGAGGTCGGGGAGATTTTGATGATTTCCGCCTCACTACCTTGACTGATCATGCCTCGCGGAATGGCTGTTTTGCCTTACGTTTGCTTACCTTTTTTGGTCCACCGTTTCGCAGAAATTGCATGAGATGAGGGTGGCGGTGAGAATGGGATACGGACGCATGCTTCGCACTATCTGCCCGACTGGGTGCTCTGGGACGCCGACGTCTTCCGCGTCGCGAGTGCCTCCCAGCTGATCAAACCGCCCAGCAGTGGCAGGCTCAGCTAGTCGACCTGACTTCGGTTGATCTGTACCGAGTTCAGGCCGTGCTAGATCGACGCAGCGAAGTCTTGTCCAAGGCATGGCAGCCGCTGGGGCGGCGTGCCAAGCGTGTCGCTGGGGCGGCGTGTTCAAAAGGAAGATGTTTATTATCTCCAGGGGTTTAATATCAGGGGCACCGGGTTATCGGGGACACAGCTCGGCGGCAATGCTGGCGGTCTTGCCCACCTACCCCACCCACGTGGCAAGCGCCTTCATTCTGGGCACAGCTTGGCGGAAACGCCAGTGTTCTCGTTTTTTTCGACAAGTCAGAGGTTCTGGCCTCCTGGACACACCCCGGCGGCAATGCTGGCGGTCCCGCGCACCTACCCCACTCTCGAAGCATGCGCCTCTTGGACACAGCTTGTTGTATTCATTCAATTCGTCGGAGGTTTAACCTCCAGGACATAGCCAGGCGGCAATGCCGACGGTCGGTCCTGCACACCTACCCCGCTCACGATGCGTGCGTCTCTCGGACACAGCCTGTTGTTTTCATTCGACGCGTCGGAGTATTTAACCTCCGGGGCATAGCCAGGCGGCAATGCCGACGGTCCTGCACACCTACCCCGCTCACGAGTCGTGCGTCTCTCGGACACAGCCTGTTGTTTTCATTCGATGCGTCGGAGTATTTAACCTCTGGGACATAGCCAAGCGGCAGTGCCGGCGGTCCTGCACGCGTGCCTCACCTACGAGGCAAGCTCTCACGGACGGACAGACTTGCGATAATGCCAAAAGTCTTCTCTTAAGGACATCAGCGCTACAGTGCAATCGTCCTCCTCTTCCGTACAGCCGTACAGCTAACAATTGTTGGCTAGAGTGTCAATCTGACGAAGCCATCCCCCACACCAGGGTCGGTCGACCCTGGGGGGCATCATGCTAATAATTATCCTGTATCTCCGGGTGCACACACCTACCCCACCTACGCGGCAAGAGCTTTCTGGACACACCCTGGCGGCAATGCCAACGTACTCGACACGTCGGAAGGTCTGCCCTCCGGGACACAGCCCGGCGACAATGTCGGCGGTCTTGCACACCCACCCCACCCATGAGGCAGGTGCCTCTTGGACGCAGCATGGCGGAAATGCCAGTGGACTTGTTTTTGTTTTGTTTGAGTGTTTGGACACGTCGGAGGCTCTGCGCTCCGGGGCGCAGCCCGGCGGCGATGCCGGCGGTCTTGCACACTTACCCCACCGACGAGGCAAGCGCCTCCTGGAGTCAGACTGACGGCAATGCCAGTGGTTTTATTTTCTTTCGACATGTCGGAGGTTCAGCCCTCCAGGTCACAGCCTCGCGGTAATGCCAGCGGTCCCGCTCACCTACCCCTCCCACGAGGCATGCGTCTCTTGAACTCAGCCTGTTGTTCTTATTCGATTCGTCGGAGGGTTAAACCTCCAGGACATATGTCCTCATAAACGCTTATCCTAAGCATTGGCGGATTGAATCTACACAACAGGACAGCGTCAAAATTGTAAAAGGAACCTCGGGGCATTACCTCAGGTTCAAACGCAACGCTAGGGGACCAGTGTGGTCTGCCCGCCACGTAACACAAATACTTGTGTTGTCACACATCATGTTTGTGTCCATCATTCGTCGTCCCCTCATGATGGGACGTCTGACCCACATTCGTTGGCCCCCTCGGTCACGGTGCGATGAGGCAGCGGTGGTTGCCACAGGATATGCGCTACATGCATCACCCACCATTACCAGGTACCAACATCGAGCACCTATTTCAAGGGTGGGAAAGCCCAAGTGCCCCATCCGATTCATAAGGGTTATGCCTACCCTCAAGAGCATCTGCGCTACACTGGAATCTTCTTCTTTCCTCATCCGTCTCGTCTCTCTTCCTTCCTCCTCTTCCTCCTCCTCCTCCTCCTCCTTCTCCTCCTCCTCCTTTCCTTCTTCGTCGTCGTGGGCAGGCTGGCGAGGGGGACGAGGGGGAGCTCGGACGGGGCTAGGACGAGGATAAAAATCCGTTCCAGAGCGTTCCGGAGCGCTCTCAGAACGCTCCAGAACGCTCTGAGAAGGCCGCAGTGCCCGAGACATCCTCCAGAGCCCCCGGATCTCAGAGAGTCTCCATTTGTCTTCCCCCGACGTTATCCTCGAGGCCCTGCCTTCCGTCTTCGGGGTGACGGTGAATTGCCCAGACACGCGACGTTCTGATTTTTTCAGCACGGGGTCCCCGGCAGTCCCGCCCCTCTCCTTGGCACCCGCTTTTCATCCCGAGCCATTCTTCTCGGCGGCCCCTCGCGAGGCCCGGCGAGGGCCCTCGGAGGCCGACGCCGGCCAAACGCCCAGCGGCCTCGGTGTCTTATACGGCGCGCTCGTGTCTGGGCTGGGCTGGGGGGGGGGCATGGCACGGTCGTGGCGGGGGTCACGAGATGCCTCTGCGGTCTCTGCGGCTGCGATGGCCCCCCGCCTCCCACCGCGGCACGTCCCCTGGCCCCCCGCTCCTCCGCGAGCTCGTGCCTCGGGCCATGCCCTGCGGCCCCTCCCCCTCGCGGAGGCCCCCCCTTCCTGGGACGCCCCCGCTGGGGTCCAGAGCGTGTCGCGGCATCGGTGCCCCTCTGCTCCTCCCAGACAGGATCGCGCCGTGGAAAAAGCAGGGCGGGAGGTCTTCGGCCGTCTTCGGCCCATGGGGGGGGGGCCCTCGCCTGGCCTCGGGACCGTCAGGAAACGACTCGGGATGAAAGCCTGGTCCGGGGGACAGGGTCGGGACTTCCAGGGACCCAGTGTTGAACAAAATCAGGGAGTCGCATGTTTGGGGCCCCAGTTGGGTCGGCCCCTCCGCGCTCGCGAGCTCGATCCCAGCCGTGGTCGGGAGTCGGCGCCGACCGCTGCGCGCGTGCAGAGGGCGTCCCCAGACATGCGGTGTCTTGATGTTTTCAGAACTGGGGGGGGCGTACGCTCAGGAGGGTGCCCAGGAGGCTTCAGACCCTGGAGGATCTCCTATCTGATGAGGGCGGCGATGATATCCACGGCCAAGCCTCAATTGGCGTTCCTCCAGCTTCCAGACTCTGGATTCTGCCATGGCTCCTGATCCAATGCCCTTACGCGGTCCCCGGAAGTCCCGACCCTGGCCTCAGGGCCAGCTTTGAATCGCCAAAGCAGCTCGTGGCGAAACGCCGCTCGAAAAGGGCTCGGCCGTTCCTTCGGATTTCGTAGGAGAAAACGGGGTTTCGCTCCTTGGTTCTCGTCCCCTATAGGTCAGGCCGAACGCCGTGTGGGGCCCTCCGGGGGCCGAGGTCGCGTTCCGCGTCTGCGTTCCGGCATTGCAATCCAAGAGGGAGTTCAGTACTAGTGGTCGATCCATGCGCTACGGAAAAAAAAACGTGGAAGAAGGATTCGGAGAAAGCACCTGCTTCAGATGGAACGGTTCTCTACGGTCCAAAACCTGAACACATTCACTCGCTTCGATCCCCTCTCGCTCCACATCTCCGCGGGGCCCTCCGGGGGCCGAGGTCGCCCCCCCGGGCGCGCGCGAGGAGCGCCGCGCGCTGGCTGCGCGCACGGCGGCCTGCAGTGGCGCGCGGCGCCCTTGGCGAGGGCGGCGGCGCCCTGGGCGCGCGGGCCTCCGCGCGTCGGGGGCCCGCAGGGGGGCGCCCCGCGCCCCCTGGGGAGGAGGAGGAGGAGGAGGAGGAGGAGGAGGAGGAGGAGGAGGAGGAGGAGGAGGGTAGCGAGGAGGAGGAGGAGGTTCTCGCGCTGCGCGCACCGCGGCTCGGCGCGGCGCGGCGCCCTGCTCTGCAGGGCGGGGGCGCGAGGGCGCGGGGCAGGCGGAGCCCCTCGCGCTGTGCGAAGACGTCACGGCGGGAGGTCTCTCGCGATGCTCGGCCTCCGGGCGCCCCCGCCCGGGGGCGCGAGGTCCGGAGGGGAAAAGGCACACAGACACGATTCGTCGTCGATCCCCCAGCAGATATGGGAAGACACGGGAAGTGGGGGGGGGAAGACAACAGCCCAGAAACGATGGGAAAAGATGGGGAATCCTGTTATTTGTGTGCGCGTGTGTGTGTGTGTGTGTGTTTATCTGCGTGTCCCAGGGCCCCTTCACGAAGGTTCTCGCGCTGCGCGCACCGCGGCTCGGAGCGGCGCGGCGCCCTGCTCTGCAGGGCGGCGGCGCGAGGGCGCGCGCAGGCAACCGCGCGTGGCGCACCGCGGGGCGCGGTGCGCGAGGCCGGGTTTGAGTCGGGCCTGCCCCTCTGGAGGCGGAATTTTCGAGAGGAGTCGAAGAATAGGATGGTGATGACGACTGTTCTCTGATTGTTGGACTATGTTTGGATATGTTCTGGCAAGGTTTGACCTTTCTTCCAGAATCCGCATGCAGGAGGACATGCCAGGCCGCAAGCGGCCCAAAACCTCCCGTCGTGATTTTCTCCTCCGGCGCGACCCAGACCCCCTCGCGTTGTGAAGACATCACGGCGGGAGGTCTTTCGCTATGTTCGGCCTCCGGGGGTCCTCGCCGGGCCTCGGGAGCGTCAAAAAACGACCCGGGATGAAGAGCCGGTCCGAGGGAAGGGGTCCAGACCTCTGGGGGTCGACGTTGCGAACAAGATCCCATCGTCGGGGGTCTGGGAAGTGCTTGGGTCGACCGAGGAGAGCTCATGAACTTCCTCCACGTCGTGGACCTCAACATGTCGGGGGGGGAGGCGGCCCAGGCGTGCGCTCGGCGCCGTGGGCCCGTGGGCGTTTCCTGGGCGCGGGGATTTGAACGAAGGATTGCAAAAAAACAAGGATTGCAAAAAAACCCAGGATTGCAAAAGAACCCTTCGTTTTTTTGCAATCCTTTTTGCAATCCTTCGTTTTTTTGCAATCCTTCGTTGAGGGCTGGCCGGGCCTCTGCTCCAAGGTGGGGCGGCTCTGCGAGGACCGACCTTCGGGCCCTCTCCGCACCACCCAGGCGTGATCGCGTCGTGAACATCGGAGACGAAAAAGCTGCATGAGCACAAACTTCTGGCGCTCCGCGCGGATTTCTGTGATCTGCGCGGGGGGCGCCCTGGCGGCGCCTCTGGCGCCGCCCCTGGCGCGACCCGCGCGCCAGGGAGGGGGGTCCAGCGCAGATCCTAGAGATCCGCGCGGAGCGCCAAAAGTTTGTGTTTATGTCGTTTATGGTTCTTCTTCTTCTCCTTATTATTATTAGCACGCTTATTCTTATTATTATCATTGTTATTATTGTCCATGTTAGTATTATTATGGTTGATGTCATTATTATTTTTATTATTAGTGTTATTATTATTATTATTATTATTATTATTATTATTATTATTATTGTTATTATTAGTATTCTTATTATTATTACTAGTATTAGGAGTATTACTATTACTATTGTTAGTATACGTATTGTTACGATGATGTTAGTAATCGTACTATGCTTATCATTTTAAATATTCGCATTGATATCATTATTATTCGTAGTATTAGTAGTATTGTTATTATTGTTGTTAGTAGTATTCGTATTAATAACAATAGTACGATTACTAATAAATTAGTAATACTACTGCTATATTGCTCGTATTATCATTGATGTCCTACCTTCCTTCCTTTTCTTCTTCTTCTTCTAAAACATCCTGACGGGACCGACCTTCGAGCACCGACCTCTGGGGACCGATCTCCGTTGGGTCACCGCCTGGGGGGCCGATCTTCGGGGGCCTCGGCGGGCGGTGGTTGTGGCTATTTTTCGGGGGCCCATGGGGGCAACATGGGGTACAAAATGCAGGCCCATGCCAAGAAACACCCTCTCCTCCGCCTCCTCCTCCTCCTCCTCCTCCTCCTCCTCCTCCTCCTCCTCCTCCTCCTCCTTCCGTAGCCATTTTGGCTCAAGGCAGCTGGCCAGGTCAGAGCAGGACTGCTCCCGACTCGGCCCGCGACACAAGGGTCGGGGGTTGACCCTTTTTCGCGCACTGAGGCATTTTGCCACCCAGTTTGTATCTCCAGACTCTTGTCTCGTTTCCTGGTAGTGCAATGGCCGCTGCCGAGGTATCCAATGCTCAGTTGCTCCAAGTTCTAGAAGGGATGAACGGCGGCATGAGCGCCATGAGGGACGGCATCAAAGATGTAAAAAAACGTCTTGCCGTTGCTGAAGGACTGGAGGAGAATATTTCCGATCTCGAGCTCGCCATGGAAGACAAGTTCGAAGAAGCTAAGAAAGCCCACCAAGTCCTCGTTCTCGACATGGACCTACGAGTGTCTCGACTCGAGCATGCCCATCAAGAAGCCGCCACCAACGCCGCCTTCTTTGACACCGAGGACGGCAACCCCACCGCCAAAAACGCAGGGCTCGAGATTCAACGTCAGATGAGTGAGAAGATGGCCAGGCTCGAAGCGTCACTTGTCGAACTACAGCGAGCTCCGTCCGATGCAGGCTCCGCTTCAATTCGGCCGACATCCAAGTCTCGTCGCTTAGGAAGGGGCACCAGTGCTGGTTCCAGCGCTTCCGAGATTCCAGTGATCGATCTCGCCAACGACGAGCACCACCAGATCGACCCTACCAGACGGTGGATCAGCGGTTGTCCTCGCCCAGTCACTGAGACGTATAGGCGCACAGTCTTCAACCAGATGAAAAGCCGACTTCCTGCCGCCATCAGCGAAGGGATGACAGGTCATTTCCACAAAGTATCTCAAGCGTCCGCCGTCACCTTCAACTCTGAGCAGAAGGCCCGCGACTTCCATGACTGGTTCTTCGCGAACCCCGTGACATGGCAGGACTACCGCAACACCTCCCTTCATCCACTGCGATGCCGCAGGGATATGCCGCTGCAGGCCCGCCAGAGGAACCGCGTCCTGAGCGCCCTCTGGCCGCTCGTCCGCAAGCACCTCGAGAACACAGGGAAGTGGAGCCCGCCAATCAAGATCGGCACCAACCCGTTCAAAGGCGTGTTCAGTATCACCACCGAGAACGACCACTGGGAGATCTTCAAGCTGACCGACGCCCCTGGAGGCATGTACGAGCTGAAGCAGATTAGCGACCAGCTCTCCGAGTGGAGCATCACCGAGACGACCGCCAACTGGATGGTCGAGCAGGCCCAGGCCTCCGTCCAGCAGTACTGACGTGATGCCAGCCTAGTATCGTGTGCTAATTTTCTGCCTTCTCCCGTTGCCTCGCTGCCTCTGTCGCCCGAGTCTTCTGATCTTTGTTCGCCTTTTCTGTCGAATGCTGAATTCGGAGCCCAGCCGCCTTCGCCTGAGAACCCAGCCAGTTCCCGCCTCTCTTTTCCGCCATCCCTGGCCAACGGTCGAGGTATTCGGACTGCTACTTGAAACTGTCACACCTTGTTCGGCGCGGTCTCTGGGGACCACGACACTCAGGTCAAGACCTCTGATCGACTAACCTAACTAGAGCAAACAATATCAGATGCTTGCAAGAAACGCACGGCCATGAAGGGGATCGCGAGTCGCTGCGTACCGAGTTCCCTGGCTATGAATCTTTCTGTACGTTCTGTCCCGACAGTCACGCTGGCGGGAACACGATCATGCTCGCTCGCTCTCTTCTCGCTCTGCTTCCTCAACATCAACACAATGTGATTATTCCTGGGCGTTCCCATGCCGTCACCATCCAGTCCGACTCTTTCTCGCTTACCATCTTGAACCTCCATCTCGACCCGGGCTGCCGCCACTGAGAGAAAATGAGGATCCTTCGCTTATGCGCCGATTTGTTGCACACTGTCCAGGGCCTCCTCTTCTTTGTTGGAGACTTCAACTTTTGCGAGCTGGGCGAGGGTGCCCGGCGAGTAGACGGCTCTGTGCAGATCAACAGCCCCGACTCCCTCGCCCATAAGTTCTGGTCGCTATTGCCTAACGTTATGGAATGCTACCAAGAGAACCCGACCCACCACACCACTCGGACTGGGAATGTGGTAAGTGCATCCAGGATCGACCGTATTTATACCAACATGTTTACTGGTGATATCTGGGATTTGAAGCCGACCTCTGGGACCTCCTGGAATATTTGTAACGCCGACCTCCCGAGTGACCACGCCCCGGTGTACCTGCATCTGAACGGAGGCGGAGACAACCGCGCTCGGGCCGTCGCCTCGTGGGTCTCTCGTCACCCTCCGTATCCGATCCTGCTTGAAAAGCTGATCAACGAGCGCGGGGTATGCGAAGATAATCCTCCGCTGATGGTTGAAGAGCTCACGTGCCTAATGCACGAAGCAGGACGTCTCGCCCAGCATCGCCTTTCTGAGCTTCCGCCCAGCTCCGCCGAGCAGCATTTGCAGTGGCTGTTCGCGGTGAATCGCGCCATGCGGAACCACAAGATAAGCACGCTGGAGAAGGCTGTCAAGGCCATCCCCGTGCTGCTCAACTTTCTCGACCCTGACTGTGGCACGTGGCACAACCAGTCAGCCTTTCAAGAGTATATGGCCAAGATTGCTGCCGCTCGGTACCAAAAAGAATATGAGGAAATCATTGGACATACCACGGAATCCCCCCAGTTTTATGAGCACCGAGCCGCGCGTCTTCAGAGATTGGCATCGGCCTGGTCGCCGAAGAATCGGAGAATATTCCTCGCGGGCATCACGGATGCCGAGGGGAACGCTTTCCCGACTGCTGAGGCTGGGGCTCATGCTCTAGCCGCTCATTGGAGTCAAGTTCACGCCTCTGCTTCATCTCAAATTGCCGCGAGGGGCCAGCTGGAGGAACATATTCAAAAAGTGAGGGAGGCTCTCTGAAGAACAGTTTTACGGAGTTTTGGATCGGCTTCGCGATTCCGCCCCTGGCCCTGACGGGCTATGTTACTCTGCCTGGTCCAAAGGGAACTTATTTGTTAGGTGGGCCGCCTACGCCATGTGCCAGCATATCATGGATTTCGGCCAGGTTTCAGACGTTTTCAACCTCAGCAACTCGGTCTTCCTCCCCAAAGGTTCCCTGGGCCGCGACGGTTTCGAGCTCTGGGGGACCCCTGAAATGACCCGTCCCATCTCCCTCTCCAACTCGATCAACAAAATTGTCGCTGTCGCGATCAACTGCCGCCTGAAAGAGGTTTGCGTGGACACCACTATTGGGATCCAAAGGGGCTTCGTCAAACACCGTAACATGCTCGACAATCTGATTGAGTTCGAGACGCACATGGTCGTAGGAGCAGGTCTTTTATGGCGACAGACTGCAGGCGCTACCCTGCTGGACATTAAGGCCGCCTTCCCCAGTTGATGCCAGGATTGGATATTTTTCGTGTTCGAGAAAATGAACTTTCCCGAGTTTGTACTGAATGCAATAAAGACGCTCTACGCCAAAGTTACCACCACCATTCTCCTGGGCGGGGTGTCTCACTGCTCTTTTCGGACCCTCCGCGGGATAAAGCAAGGATGTCCACTCTCGGGAAGCGTGTTCGCCCTGGGGTTCGACCCGATTTTGCGCTTGCTCTGTCTTCGGCTGCCCCGACCTGTCCATTTGCACGGTGCCTTCGCCGACGATATTGCCTCCGCCGCCTTCGACATCTACACGGCCGTGCCCACTTTCATGAAAGTTATGATGCTTGCAGGGCTCGCCGCGGGCCTCGCCCCGAACCTAAAACAAACGGTGATATTATTGTGCTGCGACCTTAACAGGGAGGAGGAGGAGAGGAAGTTCCAACGGCAGGGGATCAGAGTTCGGAGCTTCGGGATGTCTAAGTGTGCCAAGTATCTTGGCGCGATGTGCGGGATCAGAGCCCAGGAGGAGTCTTGGGCAGCCCCACTGGTCAAGTTCCGTGACCGCTGCCGCACCATTAAGTCTTTGAAGTTAGGCCTGTCGATGTCTCCCGTGGCGCACAACCAGATCGCAGTCACTGTGCTCATGTACATTGCCCAGTTCTTTCCGCCCACGGCCGATTGCAGCTGGCAGGTGCATCTCGGGCTACAGTCGCTAACATGTGCTCCTCGGCATGCCTTGTCTGATCACATGCTGGCGGGAATGAAGTCTCTTGTTGGGGGGGGGGGGGGGGGGGGGAAACTATCTCGGGCCAGGTCTCTCACACACGAAGCTTGTGCCGCTGCATATCGTGCTACCGCGCCTCTTCCGTCTTTTTCGCCTGCATCGAGAAAATCGAGGGCGCGTTCGATGACCCCGAATGCCATCTGGATGCTCATCTTCATCCCGTTTATACCAAGTCTTTCGTTGTAATGATGAATCAGAACTATCGTGAGTTATCCCGAATCCCGTCCGCCGCCACCGTCTTCGAGCACGGGCTTCAGAAGAAAATGACCGAGCTTGTGTTCGCACATCAACCCCTGGTCCCTTTCCAGAGCTTATCCTGAGACGTCTCAAGTATTGGGCCTCGAGGTTCCCTGAAGCTTGCCAAGTCGGGGCTCCTGAAGCCCAACTGTGTTTCTCTCGGCTAAAAGTGGTCGGCCAGCACATTGATCCCTTTGTTCAACTCAGTCTGCTGCGCAGTATATGCAACGCTTGGAATACCTCTCGGAGATACCGCCAGGCCACGCTAGGATGCAGGCTTGGATGTCAATGTATTGCTGGTGACCAGATCGTGCATTACCTTGTCTGTCCTGCTCTTCTCGGAGTGCTGCGTGCCAATCTGCCTAGGCTCCCACCATGGTGGGGGGGCGGAGGTGTTTGCTGGGCTCTTTCTTTTTTCTATGCCTCTCTCGTGCGATGAAATCGTCTCCATTGCCATAGCACACGACGTTCTGTTAAACACGTTTAACAAGCTCAGGTCCGAAGGGGCCCAAAGCACATCGCGAGCCATTCGGTTTGCTGCAGGTCGGTTCCGCCTCATTTGCCGACGGGATGCCAGGGCGCGGGCTCTGGCGCGGCGATAGGGCATCTAGCGATGTGGGCGCCTCGGATGACCTGCCAGATGGGATCGGGTCTCCTCCTTCCTCCTGCTCCTGCCCCTCCTGCTCCTGCTGATGTTCCCATGTTTTCCTTAAAGGAAGAGGGGGAGGAGAAGGAGGAGGAGGAGGCGGAGGAGGAGGGGGAGGAAGAGGAGGAGGAAGGGGAGGAGAGGAGGAGGAGGAGGAGGAGGAGGATGTGAAGGAGGAGAGGAGGAGGAGGAGGAAGTGAAGGAGGAGATGGAGAAGGAGGGGAGGATGAGAGGAGGAAGGAGGAGGAGAGGAGGAGGGAGGAGGAATAGGAGGAGGAGGAGGAAGAGGAGGAGGAGGAGGAGAGAGGAGGAGGGCGAAAGGTAGGAGAGGAGGGGAGAGGAGAGGAGAGGAGGAAGGAGAGGAGGAGGAGGGGGTAGGAGGGAGGAGGAGGGGGAGGAGGAGGAGGAAGAGGAGGAGGAGGAGTGAGGAGGAGGGGAGGAGGAGGAGGCAGGAGGAGCAGGAGGAGAGGAGGAGGAGGAGGAGGAGAAAAGGAGGAGGCAGGAGGAGGAGGAGGAGGAGGAGAGGAGGAGGAGGAGGAGGAGGAGGAGGAGGCGGGTGGGGAGGTGAGGGGAGGAGGAGGGAGAGGAGAGGGAGGAGGAGGGAGGCGAAGGAAGGAGGAGGAGGAGAAGGAGGAGGAGGGGGAGGAGGAGGAGGAGGAGGAGGAGGGAGGAGGATGAGGAGGGGGGGATGGGAGGAGGAGGAGGAGGAAGAGGAGGAGGAGGAGGAGGAGGAAAGAGGAGGGGGGGGAGCTGGAATGTGGAGAAAGGAGGAGAGGAGGAGGAGGAGGAGGGAAGGAGGAGGAAGGAGGAGGAGAGGAGGATGCGAAAGAGGGAGGAGGAGGAGGAGGAGGAGGAGGAGGAGGGGAGGAGGGAGGAGGAGGAGGAGTAGGACGAGGAGGAGGCGGGGGAGGCTGAGGAGGAGGAGGAGGGGGAGGAGGAAAGGAGGTAAGGATGAGGGAGGAAAGGGGGGAAGTAGGAAGGAGTGAGGAGGGAAGGAGGAGGGAGGAGGAGGAGGAGGAGGAGGAGGAGGAGGAGGAGGAGGAGCAGGAGGAGGAGGAGGAGGAGGAGGAGGAGGAGCAGGAGGAGGAGGAGGAGGAGGAGGAGGAGGAGGAGGAAGAGGACTAGGAGTAGGAGGAGGCGGAGGAGGAGGAGGAGGAGGAGGAGGAGGAGGAGGAGGAGGAGGAGGAGGAGTTAAGTCCGCGGCCTCCGCCCCCCAGACGTCGGCTCCCCTGGCCGCGGACACGGATACGGTAGGCTCTTGCCGCGATGGATCGCATCGGCGACGTCGGCGCAGGCCTGGAACCCTTACTATTGCGACCTGGACCCAGGCATGCTCGCGTCGTAAAACAAAACCAGGACGGAGGGTTTTCGACGTTTTCGGAATTGGAGGCCCTCGCCGGGCCCCGGGGCCGTGACAAAAACGACATGGGGTGAAAAACCGGTCCCGAGGAAAGGCACTTCCAGGTACAAAAAATCAGGACGTCGGCTGTTCGGGGAAGCGCCGAGGGACTCGGCGGCGCCACTGGACCTGACGGGATTCAACCTTGAACGATCGGGGCCGCGATCGATCGACTTATAATGTTCCAACCTGTTTTAGCCTGGAGCACCAGAAAGAAGTTCGAGCACCAAGAGAATACCGAAACTTTAGGGTTTTCACGTGTCGGGCCCTCTGAGGCGACACTCGTTCGACATTCTTTCGACACTTTTCTGATCGACGCGGTGTCAGAAACCTCTGTGCGTGCCGACGGCGCACGAGCTGCATGACTGTCCCGGATTCGCACCTGCAGGCGCACGTTTGGAGCCTGGCACGGGCCCCGGGAGCGGCCGACCAGCAGAGGATGAGAGGCACGGGGGGGAGTGGCCCACCCTCCACGGGGGGGGCCCGACCACCCTTCGGGCAATGAAAGAAACGTTTGGAGGTGGTTCCGTATTCTCGGCCTCTGGAGGCTTTTGACGGCCTTCGGGGCCGTCAAACAAAGATCCAGGATGACAGCCGGCCTAGGGGAATGGGCCGAGACCTTTGAGAGTCGACGCGATGGAAAAATCACGACGTTGGGGGGTCTGGGGAAGTGGCAGTCGAAGCCCGTCCAGAAAAAAAGGTCGTCACTAATCAGAGGCCTGGCCAACCTCCCCAGACATGATCGCGTCGTAGAAAATTAGGACGGGAGGTTTTTAGCTATTTTTGGCCCTTGGGGGCCCTCGCCAGGTTTCGGACCGTCAGAAAACGATTCAGGATGGAAAACTGGTCCCGGGGAAAGGGTCGGAACTTCAGGGACCCCGCATTGAACAAAGCAGGCCGTCGCATGTCAGGGGTGGCAGTCAAGACCCGTCCTGAAAAAGCGGTCGTCAGGACCCAGACCCCCGACGTCATGATTTTTCACAACGTCGACCCCCAGAGGTCTGGACCCCTTCCCCAGGAAAGTCTTTCCACCGTAGAGTCGCTTTGAACGTTCCCGAGGCCCGGTAAGGGCCCCTAGGCCGAACATAGCGAAACACCTCCCGTCGTGATTCCCCAATCAGAGCTTGCCTCTGTAGGGGTCCTAGTGGATTCATATGGTAAGGTGAGTTGGGCCGCCCATTTCGGTGGCCGGCCCGGGTGCCCTGGGATGCCCGGAGGTGCCCGCGGAGGTGCTTGGGGGTGCCCGGGTGCCAGGTTGCCCAGGTGCTCTATCGCCCTATAGCCCTATAGCCCTACAGCCCTATAGCCCTGTAGCCCACATAGAGCCCTATAGCCCTATAGCCCTATAGCCTTATAGCCTTACAGACCTAGCCCTATAGCCCTATGGCTCTATAGCCCTATAGCTTAATAGCCCTATAGCCCTATTGCCCTACAGCTCTAAATTCATGATGATTCGGTTTTTCTCGGGTATCATGTTTTTCACAGCGCGAGGAGGTCTGGGAGGAGGAGGAGGAGGCGGAGGAGGCGGAGGAGGAGGAGGAGAAGGAGGAGGAGGAGGAGGAGGAGGCGCAGGAGGAGGAGGAGAGGAGGAGGAGGAGGAAAGGACGAGGACGAGGAGGAGGAGGAGGAGGAGGAGGAGGAGGAGGATAATGAAAAGGCTTGGCAACCTCTGCCAGCGTCGCCAGCGGCAGAGGATGGCAATCCGGGCCCCGGGGGGGGGGGGGGGGGGGGGGGCGGGGTTCTCTGGGGGGCCCGGCCCGCGAAGACGCCCCACCAGGGCGGAGCTTTGGGAGGAAGAGAGGAGGAGGAGGAGGAGGAGGAGGAGGAAGGAGGAGGAGGGAGGAGGAGGAGGAGGAGGAAGGAGGAAGGAAGGAGGAGAGGAGGAGGAGGAGGAGGAGGAGGAGGAGGAGTGGAGGAGGAGAAGGAGGAGGAGGGGAGGAGGAGAGGAGGAGGAGGAGAGGAGGAGGAGGAGGAGGAGGATGGCGAGGATGGCGAAGGAACTTCTGGGGCCCGCGCCGCGGAAACGCCACGAGGGCGGAGTCCCCGAAGAAAGAAAGCGCCCGCTCCCGCGGGGGGAGCCGGGCGGGGCCGCCCCGAGCTTCCCGGGCGGGCCTGGTCAGGCGTGCATCAGGGGAGCGCGGGTGTTGTCCTGGTGGCGAGGGTCGGGACGGTCTGCACGGTCTGCAGGGGCCACGCGTTCCAGATCGGGTCAGGGTAGATGGCAAGCAGTGGTGGGGCGTCCTGGATTGTCTCCAAGCCCACCAAGGAATGTTCCAAGAACCTTTTTTCTTGTGGTTTGCACGACGTGCTCTCAGAACAGTTCTAGCTGAGACTGGTTTAGAATATTGTTTTGTTATGAAAACATGTGTTGGTTCAGAGAACATCTCGTTAGGCCTATAGTGTCAGAATGCGATGACGGTCGGTCCCTGCTCAAAGATGAGGTCGGAAGATCGCGCCGCATCGCCGATGCATCGGCGATGCGGTCCGATGTGCAACCCGATGTTATCCACACTGGCGTCGCCGATGCATGGACGATGCTGCGAGATTCTCCGATATCATCTATTCCGACCCCACCTGGAAGGCCTCTACAGGAGGAGTTTGGGGAGGGACTCGAAGAAGACATGGCGGCATACACGTATATTTCCTGAACTCCGCGCGGATTTGTTGGATCCGCGATGCCCCTCCCCTGGCGGCCCCTGTGGCGCCGCCCCAGGCGCGCTGCGCGCGCCAGGGAGGCAGGGGGTGCAGCGCGGATCCAAGAAGTCCGCGCGGAGCTCCGACTGTTTACGTTCATGCCGCTGGTTCTTCCTCGAGAGAGAGAGGGGCTCTGGGGCGCGATTGCCGGGAAACGCCTTCGACGGCTCTCTGGCTCTCCCGCCCCCCGAAGTCCACCGGGACGACGAGAGCTCGCACAGCCCAGGGCTCAGCTCACCAGGAACGGCGTCGCGTCTCTGCGAGGCTTGAGCGGAGGTCGCTCGGCGGGAACTGCTGTCATCGTCCGTCCTCGTCCTCCTCCTTTTTCTTCTCCTCCTCATCCGTTTCCTCCTCCTCCTCTCCTCCTCCTCCTCCTCCTCCTCCTTCTCCTCCTCCCCCGTCCGTAACTATTTTGGCTCAAGGTGTTGCGCTCGCGGATACTTCTCTTCAGAACGGCAAGGTATCCGCGGGTCAAAGTGTTGGCTTCGATATCAGTTATGTTGTTTGATGTTGTTTTTCTCTCTCTCTCTCTCTCTCTCTCTCTCTCTCTCTCCCAACAGCTCCCTTGTCCCATGGCGGTGTTGGCAGCGGCGGCGGCAGCTCCCCGCCCTGGCGCTCCACGGGCGCTTCATGGCGCAGCAGCAACCAGCTGGGGACAATACTATGACAACACATACTCCTGGCAGGGCCAGGACAAGACCGCCAAGCACGACCAGACGCAAAGCGGCGATCGGAGGAAGTGTGTCTCATGTGGGTGCGGCAGGACGAGTATGGCATTGGTATTGCAAGCGCTGCCGAGCCGCCCGCCAAACGCCCTCCACTGGCGATCCTCGCGCTCCTGGTGGTGTGGGGGCTCATCGGCAGGGCGTTCCTCGCGCTCCAGGGTATGACCCACATGGAGAGTGGACCGTACTCCCTCCTGGGCCACAGGTTCCAGCGTGCTCGCCTGGGCCTGGGGCGCCCGCAGCGGCGACCGACGGCCCCCTCGACGCCGAGGAGTTGCAGATGCTGGTCGCCCCTTTTCCAAGCGCACTGGCGACGAGGAGGCCGCGGTCCGCTATCAGACCAAGCTGAATCAGCTGTGGGAGGCGGCGAGACCTCCCCCCAATGCGCTCCAGGACCCGGTCTCCGACCCCCACCACCGCATCAAGAAGCTGGATCAGCGCTTGGAGCATGAACTGGCGAAGCTCGCGAGATGGCAGGAAGGAATGCGGGCCCAGGAAGTTCTCATTCACGACATGTTCAAGCAGAGCCAAGCCATGGTGGAGGAACATCGTCCGTTGGTTGCCAAGTTCCATACAGCAGTGGTCCCTGAAGTCATGGAGGCGCTCGCTGACAATGGCCCAGTACTGTCATTGCAGGACCTCGTCGACGGCAAGGTCGCCAATATCACGACTGACGACGGAGGCTTATTCTCGGTGGACATCGATGGCATTGACGAAGCGGACCTGGCCGAAGTCGAACGCCGGCGGGCTGATTTCAAGGAACACGTCGGCAAGCCCGCGCAGGCCCTTTTCGCCCAGGCCATCGAGCGCGCCAACGTCGTCAAGAAGGAGCACGAGAGCTACCTCCAGCGGATGGCGGGGAGGCGGCGCCGCGGCCCCTCGGGCGAGGTCTCCACTGGCGGCGATTGGGGCGGAGCCCCCTCCACAGCGGCAGCGAGCTCTGCGGCTGGAGGAGCGGCGGCTCGCCTGAGCCCGCCCTCGCCACGACCTCGCCCAGCAGGGTCCGCGAACAGGCTGTTCGAGAGGCCCAGCGCGCCCAGCCGCCAGAGAAGGCTGAGAAGGCGCCTGACGGACGCGCAGGCGACGAAGGCCACAGCAATCAGGCCCCCCCCCCCGCCCCCCGAAGGCGCAACGGCCTGAGGGGGGAGGCGTCCACGATTTCGCAGTGAGCCGCAGCTTCTTGTTTTCAGTTGGGCGCGCAGAGGAGCGAGGAGCCTCGCCCTCTCTCGCGTCGTGCAGGAAGTGGCAGTCGTGAGGCCCGTGGGCCCTCCGGGTGCCGCGGGCCCCCGTTCGGGGGTTGCTGTCGGCGCGAGGAGCAGGAGTCGCGCCGCTGCCTGCCTGGCAACGCGGGCGGGACCCGTCTGCCACGGGGGGGCGTCAGGGGAGGAGCTCGGCGAGCACCTCGGGCCGCCCCGCCCCGCCCCCCCCCCCCCCCACCCCCCCCCCGCCCCCCCCCCCCCCATCGGGGCCAACGCGCCCTCGCGGCATGCCCCCCTTCGCGGCAGGATGGCAGGCGCCTTCTCTAACGTCAAGTTGCAGGGGCCTTTCGCCCCGCCACCGCCCCCAGAGGCCGAATCGCTTCCTTCGCCTTCGTGTCGCGTCAGTCAACGGCAACTCTCGGGGGTCGGTGAAAGATTGGTTGCCGAGCGTTTCGGCAGAAGTCATTCTCATCCAGGAGCATAAACTCCCCACCTCCGAAGCGTTGGCGTTGGACAGGGCCTCGTTTTTTCCCCCCCCCCCCCCCTCAGCCTGGGCTTCACGAGCCTCTGGATTCCGGGAACGCTGGGCCAGGAGGTGGCCATCCGGCTGGAGTTTTCATTGTGCGTCGGTCCTCTGCGGGCCTCCACCCCCCTCCCTCGGGCCACGAGATCGCCCCCCGCCGAGCGATCTCGGCCGCAGCCCATGCGCCAGGCGGAGTCGCCCCCCAGGCTTGCTCTTCATATCTTCGGGATTCCGAGGGCCTGTCAAATGTTAACCCGATATTATGTCGGCAGTGGGGGCTGGGGGGCCAACGCGCGGGAAAGCATTGCGGTGGGCGGCGACTGGAACATGGGGCCGGACAATCTCGCGGAATCGAAGTTTGTTGGGGGCTCCGGTGGGCCACGTGGTTGAACCAGCTGGGCGCACTTGCCGTGCCCGGTCTGGCAAGTCGCGTGAGTACTTCTTGGCACCCTCGGGACTGATGGAGGTCGCTTCGGAAGTTCAGACGATCGACGACGACGAGGCTGGCTTCTTTCCCCGCGCGCCCGCGCAGATCAGTTTGTTTCGCTGGCTTGGCGAAGCTACGCTATTTTACTTTTCGGTGCCCTCCAGCCCCCCCTACTGCTGCGTCGTTCGGCCCTCGACCAGAGCCCGTGGATTTCTCCGGGGTCGAGGCGCAGCTCAGCGCACTTTTATTTGCGGGCCGAGAGCAGCGGCGACCGAGCGACGATTGCCGAGCTCTTCAAGGAAGCCCACGCGTCATAGGGCTGGTCTTGCGGAGCGCGAACTAGCCGGGACTTTGGGAGTTAAACTTACTGTCTGGGGCATGGGTGGCAAGGGGCCTAGCGCCCGCTGGTGGCCGATCCTGGGCAAAGACCATGGCTGCGCTAGGTGCCCCCAATTTCGCGACTGTAGACGGTTGGCTTCAACCGTGAAGCGCGTCTGTGCTTGTGCCCAAGGCGGTGTTGGTAGCGGGCTCAGGAAATGGCGCGCGCGTTGCCCCCCCCCCCCCCCCTCCTGAATTGCACAAGCCCAGCGACCCTTTTCTTGGAATGGAAGATGCGTTTGCGGAAGCTCGGGGCCTGGCCGACGATTTCCGCTGGAATCCTTTTGGTTCGGAGGAGGCTTTGGAGCGCATGCAGGATTAGTTTTCTCAGCTCAACGAAAAGTTTCCGATGTTGCCGCTCAGCGCGCGGTTTTTTTCGCCCGCCAGGCTCGGAAGGACTGGGCCGACTAGCTCGCTGAAAACGTTGGCCAAGGAGGAAGGAGGGCTCGCTCTTGCATCGAGGGCCCTCAAGGATGGAAGTCCAGCGCTACTCTGAGCTCGGACGGGCGCGCGGTGTCCGACCCGCAGTCGCCCTCGGCCGTCGAGGCCAGCAGGTTCCGCGAACTGTAGGAGGCACTTCCCGTTCCAGCTCGCCAGGCAGGGAAGAACAACACCCCCCTCACTCCTCTCCCAATCGAAGCCATTAGAAGATACCCTAAGACGTTCGCCCATGGGTCCGCGGTCGGCTTGGACGGTTTTCACATTCGGCATTTCTCGGCTCTTTCGGGCGGAGCCCTGCGCGTGCCTTCGCGGTTTTATTCTGACGGAGAAGACGGGCGCGTTGCCCATGCAGCTCCAAGCGGCCATTATTGCTCTCCTGCCGAAGCCTACCTCAGGCCCCAGGCCCATAGGGGTCGTTCCCCGTTTTTTTTTGTTTCTCGCATGTAGGGGGAAATGCAGGAGGGAGTACGCCGCAGCTTGGCGGGCCATCAACCAGGGGAGCTATTGGGCGGCGGGGCAGTACACATCGGCCTGTGATGCGGTTTGGCGCCAGGCTGCGCGATCGGAGCGGTCGCGATCCCAGGCAGGCCACGCCTGCGCCCGACTGCGGGGCTTCGTGAAGCATTGCGAGCGCAACCCGCTCGACCTCCTCGCTCTCCTTGTGTCTCGCTGGCTGCAGGTCGGCTCGTTCCTTGACCCTGGCTGGCGTTGTTGCTGCCCTGATTTATGCTCGCACTGGGATTATCGCTGGCTGTAGCTTCGCTACCGCGATGGTCCGCATGTTTGCGCCTCGTGGCTCCGACGACCTCGGGCTTCCTAGGGGGCTCACCTTCGACGCGCGCATCGATGGCGTGGGTTTGAACGCCGCGGGGGGGGGGGCCCGTCAAATCGCCAGGGGCATCGCCGAAGCTACTGAAAGGCTTCGGGGGATCATCGAAACCGTTTTGCAGGCGAAGGTTGCGATGGACAAGGTCGGGCTGGCTTCTTCGTCCAAGGACATCCCCAGACAAATCCCGAATGTATGGGGGAGCTCGGAGGAGTTCACCTGGAGCCCATCGTCAACCTCGGGGTCGGCGACGCCGCTGTCGGAGCTAGGCGAGCGCGCGGGCGCAACGGCAACGCGAAGGCCCGCCTGCGCAAGGCGACGCGTCGAGCTGGCAGACTGGCCTGTCAGAGAGGGGTTCCAGGACAAAGGGGGTGAATCATGAGCCACAGGACCTCTTGCAGGGGCGACTTACGGAGCCGATGCCCATGGAGTTAGTGACGGGGAGCTCCTCGAGCACAGGCGCACGCGCGCCGCCGCCATGAAGCCTGCTGTAGGAGGCCGCAGTTTGACCATTCTCAGCCGGCTCGAAGGAGATCCCTCATGGTGGGGCCCTCGTCGCGCCGGCGATCCGACGGGCTAAGGAACTTTGGGCCAGGCGCACGAGGGCCGCGAATGTGCGTTTTACTTGGGCCGAGTTGCGGGACCTCTGGCACGGGGCCTTCGGGCAGCTGGGCCAGGCGCACCGCGTCGGGGCCCCTTGGGGCCACGAAGCGGTCTTTGGCCAGGATTGGCGGGGGCATGCCTCCCCCCTTTGTCATGGTCAGCGACCGTAAAATCGAGCGTTCTCTTACCCCCCCCCCCGCCCTCCTCGAGATCCACTCGAGCGGGGGGGGGGGGTTGGAGGGGCCTCGAGCGAGATCCCGCGGCTAAGTACAGCACGGGTGGCGTTACCCGTCGTTGTTTTGATGTTGTTGCCCGTGCCTCCAGGCCCAACAAGATTTCTGCTCGCCAGACAGGAGCCGTCAGGTGCCCTGCCAGCCGAGGAGTTTGGCCTCTCTCGCGAGCCCGAGCAGCTGGTTGTGACATCGCTGACGAGTGCCCTCTCTGCCACCACCAGGGAGACACCTTGTTTCACGGGCTCTGGTGCTGCCCAGCGGCGGAGGAGGAGAGGTTGGCCATCGTTCTTCGGGACGCCGGTAACACGATTATTCGTAATCGTGGAGATGATGGCGCTTGGCAGCGTTTCGCTACTATCTCGGGCCTGTTCAGCCATCCCGAATGCGAGCTCCCCCCCCGTCGCCGACGGTTCCGACTCTTAACGATGGTATTCAGTTTCGTTTCTTCCCTCAAGGTTTCGAAGCCGAGGATTTAGAGATGCCGCAAGACGGCGCTAGGAAGGTTTGGGGCCACGTTTTCCTGAATGGCTCTTGTTCTCGCAGGGCTGCGCGCGACTCCAACCGCGCGGGCTGGGGGACAGCGACGCGCTCGCCCTGGCTCGGGGCCCCGCGCGGGGCAGCTGCCCGCAGACCCTGCAGGCAGGAGAGTTCCACTGCATGCGCTGTCGCCAGCGCGCTCGCCAGTGGCCCGGCGACTTTTTACTCCGATTGCCAGAGCGTTGTCAGTATGCGCGCTTTGCCATTGATTGACCAGCTCTCACCCAAGCGCCCGCATTCTGGTCTAGCCTTGCAGTCTCGGGCCCGCAGTGGCAACTATATCCTTTGGTGCGAGAAGGTCAAGGCTCATCTATCTCCTGACGATCCCGACATCGGCGACGATGAGGGATTCCGTCGACGCGGGAACGACGCGGCGGACAGAGCTGCAAAGTTCGGTGCCGAGACCCACCCCCGTCCTACAGATGAGCAGGCGTCAGCAGGGGGCGCGCTCGTCAATGTCCCGCAGAATGTTTGCAAGCTTGCCTCTGCCCTCCTCCCTCTTTGGCCACGTACCGACCTGTCTAAGGCAGAGTGGTCACCCCCGCTGCCGCCCCGGTCTCGAGCTGCATCCGTTCCGCACCGATGGGGGTGCATGGGGCCTCCACATGGCGACCAGCTTTTTTGGATTTGTTTGGGGTGTTTGAAGACTTCGCGCCAAGACGCGGCCCACATTCCACCTCCTGGAGCTTGCTCAGAATCCCTGACAGTCAAATGTACTCCACCTCAGGGGCTCAGACCACAGGTGTATTCTCTTGGATGCGAGCAACGGTTCGTTTGAGGTAGTTTGTATGAAGTGCAAGAGATACACAAGTGGAGCCCGTTTGGCAGAACTTGCCAAGCAATGCCTCGGCAAGGTCAAGGGAAAATATAACCCAGAGACGCGTGGAATCAGATAGCCAAGGGCCCCCATCCGACAGCGAAGGGAGCCGCCCTGTCATCTGACACGTTTAGTGTACTTTAAGCATGCAGCGGGAGCCCACGTGCTCAAACAAATCCTCCTCCTCCCCCTCCTCCCCCCTCCCCCTCCCCCCCCTCACCCTCCTCCCCCTCCTCCTCCTCCTCCTCCATCCCCTCCTCCTCCCTCCCCTCCTCCTTCCTCCCCCTCCCTCCTCCTCCCCCTCCTCCTCGTCATCCCTCTCCTCCTTCTCCTGTTCCTCCTCCTCCTCTTCCTCCTCGTCCCCCTCCTCCTTCCTCCTCCCCTCCTCTCTCCCCCCCTTCCCCCCCTCCCCCTCCCCCCCTTCTCCTCCTCCTCCTCAGGTGGCTCGGCGCCCGCGGGCCTCGGGCGGCCCGCTCTGCGAACCCCCAGCCCCGCGCCCCCCCTCGGGCGCGCGCGGCGTCTCGGGCACGCGGCGCCAGCGATCGCCGTCGCCCGCCTGGCATCGCAGCCTCCGCCGCAGGCGGGCCAGGGCCCGCGCGCTGCTGCGGCGGTCTTCTGCCAGGCGCCTCCTGCTTGACCACCGCGGCGATATTCTACCGCGTGGAATGGCAGGCGAGAATGACGGGGAAGTGTGGGCATGCAAAACCTCGCGACTTTGTGGGTGCCAGACCAACTACCCGTCTCGCTCGACTTGCTGGGCTTGCGGGCGAGACCGCGACGGCAAGCCGACCACGGATGTGCCATCGCGGGGGCGCAAGCCCTCGAGGAGGCCATCGCGATCCAAAGAGAAGCCGCCGTGGAAGAAGGATCGCGATGATGGTGACCATCGCCCTGCCGCCCCTGATGCCGATGCTCCTCCAGACTCCAGGGGTGGGGGGGGGGGGGGGTCAACAAGTGCAGGGGGGCCCTCCAGTCTCTTCGCAGGCTCTACAACGAGGAACACGCGATGGTCGTCCACGCTCGCGCAGAGCGGGCCAAGGCTGAAGACGCGGCCAGGTCCAACATGGACCCCGACGACCTTCTTTGCAGTGCCAAGGATCGTTTCGCCGTCAAGTAGGCGGAGCGTGACAAGCAGCAGGCCAAGGTGCAGGGCGTGGAGACCGACAGCGCCGAGGCCAAGAAGCACCTCGCGACGCTCGAGAACGACGTCGTCACGCTGCAGGGCGAGGCGGCCCAGGCTCAGGCGGCGGTGGCAGCAGCGGCTGCGCAGCAGGCGGTCGCGCCGTTGGCCAACGTTGCCCAGGTCGTCCAGCAGCTGCAGACCGCGCCCGCCCAGGCCCAGCAGGCGGTCGCACAGGGCGAGAAGAAGGAGCTCGTCGGCGCGCAGATGGGCCAGCGCGTCAGCCACCTCGGCGCGGCCATGCAGCCGCCAACTCCAGCTCAGCCTCATGGGCCCGCGGCTGCTCACCCAGCTGTCGCCGCTCCTTTTCGCGTGCCGTCAGCCATGGGCGCGGACGGTGGCCAGGCAGCGGAGTGGGAGAATGTGGGGGCAGAGGATCACTAGTCATCGCGCTCTTCGGGGATCGAGACGGCCACGGATTGGCACAGCTACCTTCAATGGGTCGTGCTGGAGTTCGTTCCAGACATTTTTGCTTGAGGGTGCAGGGGATGCTGAGATCGCGGCTGCAGAAGAGTTGCGACTAGATGGAGAGCAGTTAGAGAAGGCCCGCTCGTGGTGTGCAAGCCAAGGATGGGCACCGTTTATCACACCGTGTCGCCGACTGAGCACTGGGCCACCGAGTGCAGGAGGCGGCATCTTCGTGCGCAAGCACTTGCCCACCACCGTGCTGAAGGGGCCCAGCGGCCACGAGAGCTTCGAGGTGGTGAAGTCCTGGTCTGTCCTCGTGCACGTCGACGTGGGCTTGCCAGGCGGAGTTTTGTTTGGGTCAGCATATATGGAGCCCACCGCGGATGTACAGTTTGTGCCGACCAACCTGGACAGGTACTACAAGCTCGCGGAGTACCTGCGCTTCTTTGGCCTGCCGTTTGCGATTGCAGGCGATTGGAACTTGTCGCCGTCAGATTTCCAGCAGAATGGACTAGCTTATACGGTTCCTGGGGCGCCCTTGACATGTGCAGGGGAAGGGGCGTGCAGATCAGCTAAGGGGACCTATTCTATGTTGGACTGCTGGCTGACATCGGCTGACTTACACGCAGCGTGCTCCAAGCCCAGGCTTCGCGCCAAATAGCCCGCGCGCCCGCGCTAACCGGCACACTTTGCCTTGGCTGCTCATCCCCGTCAGCTTCGACAGCTCGCAGTTCGAGCGCCCAAGGCCTTTCCTCGAGGACATCCTTCAGATGTGGGTAGTCATCCACTCCAGGGGCACCAGAGGGTAAGGCATATGTTGACACTACGCAGCAGGGCGCTCAGCTGGGGGCGCCTGCTAACTCTGCTCAGGGCAGGAGCGACTGGACAATATACACGCGTACTTGACGGCCAATGTGGAAACCGACCTCGCCCACATCTATCTGCTCGGCGACGCGGACGCGTACAAAGGCAGAGCAGACGGCATCAAGTATGTCTGGCGGCCCATTGGTGGCCCAGCCCGAGGTCCTCATCCAGCAGCTGGCAGTGAGTCGAGGCACATCCGGGCCATCAGCGCGGCCGTGAAGGATCTTGGCGCCCAGCAGCTAGACGGCAGCACGAAGCATCGGCGCTGGGATCACCTCAGTCGCCTTCTACGGCCTGGCCATAAGCAGGATGTTCACACAGCTGGAGGTTTCTTCTGGTTGTAAATGGCATGGCCTATTATACACCTCGCTTCGCGATCACCTCCTGATCTCAATCAACGTTGCTTAGATGCCTTCGCTGATCAGCTCGCACGGCATGCTGATAAGAGACTCAGGCAGGTCGGGCACGGCTCCAGTCTTTTCACAGGTGGGCTCGGGATGCACTGGTATCTGGACCAGCCCCTCCCTTCGGCCTCACGCGCATCAAGACATGGTCTCACAGTCAGGTCAACCGTCATGGGGACATCACCTCGCGCCCCCAGGCCATTGCCGACAGCCAGGTGGATATGTGGAATCGCATCTGGGAGGGCACTACTGCATCGGCTAAGCCAGGCCTGGACGGCCCCTACCAGCAAGAAGGCCAGCCAGAAGACGAGACCGACACTCAGGTTATGGACCACCTCATCGATGGAGCAGACCAAGGCATACTCGATGATATCGCTCGATTGCCGTCCAGTGCGTTGCCCGCCCCCACCGTCGCGCAGGTTCGTCATGCAGCGAAGACCTTCAGATGGAGAGCGGGCCTTGGGCATGATGCATTACCTCCCAGGGTTTGGGCGTTGCTGTCAGATTCTGCATTGACAATGTTGCTCTATCTTTTCTGGGCGGCAGAATCGCGGGCGAGATGGTCAACCAACATGCTAGTGACCCACGCAATGATTTTGGCCAAGCCCCAGGGGGGTTCAGGCCGATCGCCCTGCTGCCGTCGATTTATCGTGTATACACCAAGCTGCGAATGGGACACGTGCGATCTTGGACTGCCCGTCGCAACCGCCCTTACTTCGCCCTCGGCGAAGGCAGATCGACACTGGATGTAGGCGCCAGGACGTTGCTCTATGCTGAGGCCAATGCAGGTTCACAGTCCAAGTCAATTCTCATTGCGTTGGTGGATATCAGCCATTTTTTTGACCGCGTCTGCTGGGGAAGGGTGCTGCGGGCTGCTGCTCAGCTCGACTTTCCGACGCCGTTGCTTAAGCTATGCCTGGCGATGTACCACGCTCCGAGGCGCATTCGTTGGGATTCGACCTACAGTTGCGCGGTCCAAGTGCAATGAGGCATTATCCCTGGCTGCTCTGTGGCCATGTTTATGCTTCAGTTGGTCATGATGCTACCCTTCGATGTGTTCGAGAAGTCTGTCGCGCTGGACGAGGCGCATCATTCTTTGGATATATATATATATATATATATGCAGACGATATCACGCTCCAGGTTGTCGCCAAGTCGCAGGATATCGTTGAGGCATCGGTGCGCATCATCCAGAGGTTGGCGGCGGTACTGGACGCGCTGGACCTTCCCATAGCTTCGGACAAGGCTAAGATCATCGCCTCGTCGCCAGGCGTCGCCCAGCAGGTAGCCAGACAAGTCCGACGACATGGTTTCCGAGCGTGTTCTGCATTGGAGATTTTGGGCATGGAGGACCGCGGTGGGGCAAAGCTTCGTCATAGCGCTATCAGGAAGCGAATGACAAGGACGAAGGCCAGGCTCCCACGCTTCAAATGGTTGTGCGCCATGGCACGGGTTGGCAGAGCAGTTGCACAGCCTTGCATAGGCCCTGCCCTCTTGTACGGGGTCCAGGTGATTGGGGCCACCAAGACCATGATCGCGGCCATGATTAGGATGGTCAGGATTGGCTGGGGTCGCACGCCGTCTGCAACTTCGACATGGCTCGCGTCTCAGCTGGAACCTCGGAGGGATCAACATCCAGAGATACTGCAGCTGCGGGGCCGCTCTACACGTGGGCTCAGATGGCGGCAGCCTCTTCGGTACCACGTGAAGTGCTACGCCAGGCTTTCGTCCAACAGCAGCAGGATCTGTGTAATGATCCAAAGTCGGCAGCTGTTTCAGGTCCTGCAGGTGCGGTATGGAAGATATTGGCCCAATTGAAGTGGAGAGCGCATTCACCTTTCGAGTGGACCACGGCGAACGGCATCCAGCTGGACCTGACCGACGATTCGCCAGACTGGATCCGCACCCTGGCGCGCAGGTCTTTCATCAATATGAAATGGGAAGAATGGGCTCGCCGTAAAGACCGCGCTCCCGAGACAACAGCACCAACGAGAAGTCCGAGCGGCTACTGGATGAACCCTTTGCAGATGCTCCTTGCGCCGAAGGAACAGGCTCGTCGCTGGAAGCTATCGCCCAGGGCTCGATGTGCGCTCAGACCGACCGTCATCGGTGGCCAGTGGTCTCAGGCGAGGCTACACAAACACGGGTATGCTGGAAATGGAGAATGCATGTTTTGTCAGAACTGCCCAGGCACACTTCATCATCGTCTTTGGCGTTGCCCGAACTTGGACGACGTGAGGGAGCAGGCCGTGGACCAGCACATAATCGAAGCAGCACGAGCAGCCCCAGACAATGATATGTTATATACACGAGGTCTCCTACATCGAGGTGTTTTGCCCAGCTTGCCTCCAGTCTGCATGCGTGAGAAGTGGTATTATGACTACGGCGGCCGCGATGCCACGATCACGGGAGAAATATATACAGATGGAGCTGGTCGCACTTTGGGATGGCCAGAAGCATCTAGGGCAGGCTGGGGCATTGCGGTGATGAGAGGGCGCCAGCTGTTAGGACTTGCTTACGGGCCACTTCCTGGAGCCCAACAGTCGGTGCCCAGAGCGGAGATGATGGCAGTTATCTTGACTCTCAGAAATGGAATCTTCCCGATACACATTCACACGGGCTGTATGACGACGACCGACGGCATCAACAACGGCAGGAGTTGGCGCTTGCACGCCAGGCGGCCCAATGTGGACCTGTGGCGTGCCCTCTGGCACGCACCGGAGGACCAGGGCGGCCTTTTCGGATCTGCTGACGATAGAATACGTGAAAGGCCATCGAACCCAGAAGGATGCCCTCACCACCTCCGACCAGGAAGAGAAGAAGGGCAACAGATATGCTGATCTGGCTGCGAAGAGGGGGTTGGACAAACATGATGTGCCGACCCACGCTCGTGAGCTACGCGCTGAGCTGCGGGATGGAATCCGACAGATCGCATCATGGATTGGGAATTCACAGAGTTTGATGGAAGCAGCTGCCCCTGATCGAGCTCCTCCACCAGCTCGACGGCCTCGACGGGACCAACGAGTGCGGCGTCCACGGCCGAGGCGGCAGCTCCCGCAGCCGACGTCACATGAGCGGCTGCATGAGATTGTGCGTGCTGGTTCTTTGTGGAAATGTATCCATTGCACGCGCTTCGCGCGAACGGCATTTGGACGTAGGAGGCTCGCCCAGCAGATTTGCTGCGTTGTTTTAGCTCCGCCCCCCCCCCCAGAGGTGCCGTCAAGCCTTGAAGGGCCCCAGGAAGCCAAGAGGGCCGCGGAAGAAGAGGTGCAAGATAATCGTGCTGTGCGTCCCAGACGGGACCTCACCTCGGTTGTGCCCTCTCCTCTTGGCCCCTCCTCGGACTCCCTGGTGGTTGCTCCTCCGCCCCCCCCCCCCCCCCCTCCCCTTCACCCCGAGCCCAGGCCCAGGATCCTGGCCAGGCCCGTGGAGGAGGTGGCGGAGGCTTCTATAAGGCAGGTTAGGCCCAGGGTAAACATCCCGAGCAGGCCTCAATGCGCCCTGCGCCAGGCCGTCGACTGCGTTGAGTCTGGCTCGAAGAGGCGCCCCAGATCGGCCGCCCCTGGGAGGGCCAGCGCTTCCCTCCCCAGCAGGGCGCTCCCCACCGAGGGTCCCGTTCCGCCCGAAGCTGCGCGAGGCCATATCTTATATAGAGCTGGCGAACTAATTGGATGCACGGTGTGTGGGTCCTTCTCAGAGAGGCCTGCGAGCTCACAGCTATATGATGATTGTGATCCCAGCTCGCTGCAAGATAACCTTCAGCGAAAGTGGCGCAGAGATAATTTCGCTTCGTGCCGTCATCCCAGGGCTGGCCGAAAGCACCCAATCCCGACCCCCCGCAGGCTCTTAGTCACGGATCCCGCGGTACAATGGTTAGGATTGTTATCAAATTTGCCTTCATAATTCTATGTGGCAACTTGTTTGGTGTTTTAACCTCTCGCCTGGAGTGGCTGATTATCCGTCGCCCCCTCCAGACATCCATGTTTGTCCTGACCAGGACGTCCTGGTCGGTGAGGGAGGGGCGCCCCGCTGCCGTGATGCTCTGGCTGGGCAATCGCGCGGTGGCCTTCCCTTTCTGTGTGTGCGATTGTGCGTTCTCGCCTTTTTCCTTCGCTCCTGTCCGTCCCGTCCTCGACTCGGCGCGTTGCTCTATGTGCTCGCTCCTCCTCCTCCTCCTCCTCCTCCTCCTCCTCCTTCTCCTCCTCCTCCTCCTCCTCCTCCTCCTCCTCCTTCTTCTCTTCATTTCCGGTGATCTGATTGTGAAGATTTCCGACGACCACCACCAACAACAATGACGGCGGCGACGACGACGGCGACGTCGGCGGCGGCGCCCCGCGAGGCCTGGCGTAGGTCGCTCGGCGGAAGTTTCTTGGCATCGTCCTCAGATCTCCGAGCATATGATTTTCGTCCACCCGCAGTTTCCCTTCGATTTCGGCCCCTGGGGAGGCCCTGGGGGCCCTTGGGGCCATCAGAAACGTTCCTTGGGAGCTGTCGGGACATTTGGGACCGCGGATTGGCAACATCCAGTCCGATTCGCAGATGTCAGGGTCTGGCGCATCGGGTGACTCTCTTCAGCGTCACTTCCCTGTGCAAAACGGAGCTCCCTAGCGCAGCTTTCTTCCAACTTGGTGCGGGTGTCCATTCTCTTCACCGTCGCTTCCCCGTGCAGGACGAAGCCTCCCAACGCAGCTTGGTTCCAACTCGGAGCGGGTGCACGTCCTTTGGAGGGGCCGCTTCGCAGATGAGATCCGGCACGCCCCCAGGGGGTCCAGCGCGGAAGTCTCAGCGATGAGCACCAGCTGCGTCTGGGGCGTCTATGACGACGACGGACGAGGCGACGACGACGGACGGAGGCGACGACGACGACGACGACAACGACGGTGGCGGGGGCATCCCCTGGCCAATTCATGAGAGCGAAAAGGCAGAGCGATAATGGCGGTCGCAATGGTCGGCCAAGCCAGGATCGGTGTAGGCGTGTACGGCAAGCTCGCGCCGTGTTGACGCCGTGGCGACACCAGGGCGGGCGTTCCAGGTTGAACGCCGCCAGTCGCCAGTTGTCCGGCATCGGCAGGCGGATTCTGGTAGGGTTCGAAGAGGTTCCCAGCAGGACCGGATCCCACTAGCACTCCCCCATAGGACTCCACCATGGGACTCTCCCGTCGGCGGTGGCTCTTTCCTCCGAAGAGGCCGCCTGGGTGGCCTCTCTGGGGCTGTCTTGCCCATCTTTCTCCCGCCGCCCTTCCGCGGAGTTAGTTCGTCAATTAAGTCATCGTGGTGCTAACGACATCGCTCGGCAGTTCCCCGCCCTTCGGGAATGAATTTCTCAACTTAAGGACTACGGATAAAGGGGGATCGATCATCGCTTCCTCCGGTTATCCACGTGGTGTCAGAGATTTACGCCCACGCCATCGCGACGTGAATTTGCCGTCGTTGACGTCCTCCTGCCGTGGGCGCCGAGATGCGGGCTTCACCGGCATCTTCGTCCTGGGCTCGAAGTTTTCGCACAGCTGCAGCCCGAACTGCAGCTGGTCGTTCAGCAGCAAGGGCCGCCTACAGTGCCTGCCCTCAATCCATGAAGACCTGTCGGCATAAACCTACCGGGAACTTTGGCTTGGCTTGGCGTGTCGCGCTGCCGATGTTGGCCCAGCACGCTTCGGAGCGACACGCGAATTTCTTTCCAGACCCCGAGCGTCAATGTCCCGAGCCTTTCCGAACCTCCCGCTCCGCGGGGCGACACGCAATCCGCTTAGAGGGCATAGCGTGTCGCCATTGCCGCTGCCGCGACACGCTCAGCAAAAGTTCCTAACCGTAAGCTTTCGAGTGTCGTCTCGGATTTCGGCGTTGGACGCCAGAGAGTGGCGCCAAGCGCCGATCCAGAGAATCCGCGCAGACCTTCGAAAGCGTACGTTTACCTGTCCCTGGGCGCCTCCCAGACACCATTCTGACCCGCTTCCCTAAGCTTAAGTCGGGCGTGCCCTTCTACACAAGGAATGTTCAAAGATAGTCAAAAACTAGTCTTGGGACGATTTTTTCTGTATTTTTTGACTTTGGGAATATGTAGAATGTTTTAAATTTTTCGCCCGAAATCCGCCTGTAGGGGGACGTGCCCGACCTAACCCTAAGCCTGCGCGATGCACGAGGGCCCCAGGGCGGGGCAAGATGACCTGATACGAGGGCCTTTACCTTCCTCGTCCCCGCGCCCCAGACCCCCGACGTAATGAATTTTTCATTAACGTCGACCCTCAGAGGTCTCGCTTTTCATACCGAGTCGTTTTTTGACGCTCCCGAGGGCCGGTTCGCCCCCCTCTCAGGGACCGGCTGTTCACCCTGAGTCGTTTTTTTGACGCGCCCGAGGGCCGGAAAGAGCCTCGAGAGGCCGAAAAGGAAGAAAAACATTCCGTCATGATTTTTCCACTGCCCGAGGGGGTCCGGGGCCCCCGAGTACTCTCGAGCGTCCTCGCGGGCTCTCCTGAGGTCCCCGGTGGTCCCCGGGATGCTTTCGGGCGCTGCAAGGGGAGCGTCCTGGCAGGTAACTCCGGGCGCCCCAGGGATGCTTCCCGGCAGGTGCGTTCGGGCACCCGGGCGCTCGAGGGGAGAATCCTCCTCGATCCTCGATCCTCCTCCTCGATCCTCGTTCCTCCTCGATTCTCTTCCTCCCCAGACCCCCTCGCGTTGTGAAAGAAAAATCACGACGTGAGGTTTTTCGCTATTTTCGGCCTCCGGGTGCCCCTACTGGGCCTCGGGAGCGTCAAAAACTGACTCAGGATGCAAAACCGGTCCTGGGGAAGGGGTCCAGATTTCTGGGGGTCGACGTCATGAACAAATCATGACGTCGGGGGTCTGGGTCCTCCTCCTCCTCCTGAGAGGTCCTGGCAGGTACCTTCGAGCGCTCCAGGGAAGCGTCCTGGCAAGTACCCCTGAGGCCTCCGGGGGGCCCTGGGGTCCAAGAGAACGCTCCCGAAGAAACTTCGATGCTGGAGCCTCAGCCAGCGGACCGGGAACCTCAAACCTCGAATCGGGGGTCGTGGAGGGCGGGTTAGCCCAAGGTGGTAAGTGGGCACATCCATCCAGCGGCGGGTGCTTCCAGCCCAAGTTGTTCAATCACATTTGAGATTAGCATCGTTGCCACGTCGGGCGGTGCGTGACTGCGAACAGCTCGTCGCAGCCTTTGCTGTAGACAGGTATGCGCATGCATGCATGCATGCATGCATGCATGCATTCGTTGAGCGCCGCCGGGGCTCGAATCTGGAGGTCGGTCGACACTTCCTGGAGCCAGGCAGATTCAACCACAGCGCAATGGCGCCCCGCCCCCCGTCACGAGCGCCCGACGGAGCCCCCCCCTCTGCCACCGCCCGATCGAGCGCCCCCCCCCCTCGTTCGAGCCCCCTCCTGCCCTCCTTCCTGCGAGCGCCCGGCCGAGAACCCCCCCCCCCCCCCCCAACGGACCCCGATCGAGCCCCCCCCCCCCACCGCTCGAGCAGCCCCCCTCCTGCCCTCCTTCCTGCGAGGGCGCCCGGCCGATGAACCCCCCCCCCCCCCCAACGGACGCCCGATCGAGCCCCCCCCCCCACCGCATCGAGGCCTCCTCCTGTCCGCCTTCCCGCGAGCGCCCGGCCGAGGCCCCCCCCCCCTTCCTGCGAGCGCCCGATCGAGCCGCTGCGGATCGAGGCCTCTCCGGGCTCCTCGCGCCCTCCCTGCCTGCGAGGCGCCGGGTCGCGCCGCCCCTCCCGCGAGCGCCCGATCGAGCCCGCCTCCCCCGTCCAGGCCGCGTTTCGACTCCTCCGATTCGATTCGACTTCGACTTCGACGGCTTTCGCTTCCGATTCGATTCGACTTGGATCTCCGATTTGGATTCCGATTTTGTTCTGGAGGCCTACTGGCCCTCCCGCCGATTCGACTTCCCCGGCTGCCGCTTTCGCGCCCCCCTTGCCGTCTGCGAGCTCCCGCTGAAGCCCCCCCCCCCTCTTCTCTTCTCGCGAGCGCCTGATCGAGGCCTTCTCCCTCGATCGAGCCTCTGCGGCTCGACAGCTCTCCTCGGTCTCGTCGCGCCCCCCTCGCTCTGGCGAGCTCCCGATCGGGCCCCTCACCCTCTACGGCGGCCCGATCGAGCCTCTGCGAACCGAGAGGTCGTGTTAAACCGGGCCTGTCCCTCGACAGGAGGAATACGTTTGACTATGTTTGCCTATTTGTTTGGAGCAGTTTTGACTATTCTTGCACTGCCTGACTATTTTTTCGTCCAACATCCACCTGCAGGGGGACACGCCCGACCTGAAGGTCGTCGGCATCATCGCGCCACACCCGTCCTGCTGCAAACGCCCGACCGAGCCCCGGAGGGCAAGCCGAGAGAACGGCAGCTCTCCCGCACGGCCGAAGTCCTCTCACGATCGATCCACGGACACTGCCCGCTGTTCGAAGCGGATCCGGCGGATCCAGCCGTGGCGACGAGATCCGTTGCCCTGGAGGAGGACGAGGAGGAGGAGGAGGAGGAGGAGGAGGAGGAGGAGGAGGAGGAGG
>CAUYUJ010020552.1:75000-154679 GCA_963575745.1 Prorocentrum cordatum | reverse complement strand
TTTGTGTTGCCACTGTTGTTTGACGTCTTCCTTCGTCTGCGAGCCCAAGACTGCTTGTCCAGTCGCGTGGCAATCACCAGCCCCCTCCTCCCCAGGCTCTACCCCTGACTGTTGTTTGACGTCTTCCTTCGTCTGCGAGCCCAAGACTGCTTATCCAGTCGCGTGGCAATCACCAGCCCCCTCCTCCCCAGGCTCTACCCCTGATCCCTTCCCTCGCTGGCGCCTGCTCTCCGCAGTCTGCGCGTCCTCGCCAGCCACATTGTTGCGAGGCCAGGGAAGTTTGTGGTTGTTGGGGGGGGGGATTGTTTGAGGGTGGGCCGATCGCGTGCGCCAGCAGCGTCTTGTAGGCCAGGTCTGTCCAGTGCGCCGATCGCGTCGTTTCCTGTCTTGCCTCTTTTTGTTGCCCCATGGGCACAGCCTTGCGATGCGTGCCCAATCCTGCTCATTCCGAGACCGAGCACGTGTTCTCCTGTCGATTATGATGGTGCGCGGCGTCCATTTTCAGTGCGGATGGGTGGAGAGTTTGGGACGGGTCGGTTGACGGGTGCGTTCCGTTGCTTTCTCTTCTATGTGTGAAATGAGAGTCGTGGATCGCTTGTCCCTTCCGCTCTCCCTCGTTTTTTTTCCTCTCTGGCTTTCCTTCTCCGCTGACTGTGCGCCGCTGCTCTTTGCAGACAGCGGCTCCACATCATGTTGTGGCGGGGGGAGGTCAGGTCAGGTTGGGCGGGGCTGCATGTCTATTCACATCTTCCAGTTCGACGGGTTTCATTGAGGAGGGGGCACGAGTCTATCGCATTTTCCTTCGCACGCTCCTCTGCCTCCTGCGCAGAGCCCTTCGGCCTCATTATGCGCAGAATCCACAGGAGTGTGTTTCCGAAAGCATGGCGAAGGTATGATGTCAGAAGGTCTCATCATTGTATTCTCTCGTTCTCCGTTCCTCTCCCCTCTTTCAGGTTCGGGGGGGCAGATGAGTCCGCATGTGCGGACGCCTTAAACTGTGGAAGTACATCTAGCTCCGCCCCCCCCCGCTGTCAGGGTCTTGCACTCTGCTTCCGTGGATGGCCGAACGGCCGGTCTCCTCCTCCTCCTCCTCCTCCTCCTTATCCTCATCCTCCTCCTCCTTCCCTCCTCCTCCTCCTACTCCATTATTTCTGTCGTCCTTCATCCTCCTCCAGACTAACAGCGCCTTGAAGCATTTCTGGCTTAAGGCTTGTTGGAATAGGGCGTCGATCTTCGACAGGCCTAGGCATTGGGGGCCTGGGAAGGTGGGAGGGGGGGTGGGCGGAGCGGGGAAGGGACCGAACGCGTCCAACAAGAACTCCTTTCCGATGCCCCTCGAGGTCTAGATGTCTCTGGAGGTCTCATCCCTGAGGTTTCCGGAGGTCTCTGGGACTCCCCGGTTGCGTCGGCCTCCGGGGAGGTCAGGAGATCCCCGGATGTTTGCGGAGGTATCGACGGGAGTGAAGACAGCTCGCTCACGTCCAGGAGACATCAAAAGTGTGTTCCTGGAACCTTGACGGAGAAGGCGGAGGATGGGGAGGAGGAGGGAGAGGAGGAGGAGGAGGAGGAGGAGGAGGAGGACGAGGAGGAGGACGAGGAGGAGTTCGAGTTCGCGGGCCTCGGAGGTCGAATGTCGGGCGCCCGCCCAGCCCCCTCCTCAGGGGAGGGGCGCGACCTTGCCGAAGGTCCTCACGAGCTCGAGCCTCGCCTCGAACTGCCTGCAGCCATGGCTACGAGCTGCTTAAAGCTCATCGCCTCGGTATGCGACCTGGAGCGCCTCCATGTGCTGCTCGGGCCAGACCGCCCGCGTTCGCCCCTTCGAACTGCCTGGCGTCCAGCTCCGTGTCCTTCACGTGGCTGTTCAGCTTCTCCTCGTGCTGCGGGTACGCCGTCAGGCCGTATTCCTTCTTGCTGTCCACCACGTGCAGCTTGGGTCTTCACTGGGGGTCTCAGGTACCCAGCATCCACCACTCTGCTGGTTCTGACCCTAGGCGACCCATTCTCCTTGTTTGGAGAAGGGCTGAGGCAGCTGGGCCTTCGCTTCACGCCAACTGGACCTCCCTTGCCGCCGCTTCCAAGCTGTAGGGATACGTGATCGCCAGCGTGGTCATGAAGGTACGCCTGCTCGCTGCGTCGTGCATCCTCTTCTTGCTGCACCCGCGGTAGTGAGCGCAGGCTGTATCTCCTGCGTCCCCCCGCGCCCTCCTGCCCTCTCGGCTGGAGGCGCGCCTTGCCGAGGTAGGCCTTCACGTTGGAGCCCCCTGCCAGAGGGAGCGGACCCCGCAGCGGGGGAAGGCGTGCCCCTTGGGGAAGGGGCATCATTAAGAACAACATCCGCCAGCCCACCCTCCTGTGCCGGCAGCGCTCCTTGGCAGAGCAGCTCCCTGACGGTGGAGTAGCTGTCTGAGACGATGTCCTGGTGATCCAGCTTCACCGTGGCCCCAGCATCGATCGCGTCGGTCATGATGACGACACCGTGGGGGAGGCTCTCTGCGATGTTGTCGTGGTGGTGCATCTGGTCGCCATGCGGCGCCGTGGTCAGGTGAATCCGGCCGCCACGCATCGCATTTCCCAACATGGTGTCATGCTCCTCCTTGGCTTCATGAAGTCGCATCCCCTTGTCTCGAACACGTTGACGTAGTGCTGCCATCCTTTGTTCGTAGATACTGGAGCTCTCGATCTCGGAGTTGCGGTTCTTGATGATGTTAACCTTGTTGTACATCGTGCTAGCAAATGCACCCGTGCGAAGCTTGCCAATGGGGGTGGTCGCGTCGATGAAACGCCCGAGCTTCTTGTGGGGTCCTATACCTTGCTTAAGGTTGCTCAGAACCTCCAAGCCCTTTGTGGTGGCGGCCGTGCATGGTAGGCGGAGCTTCAACCGTCGGCGTTGCTGTGCCCAGGTTTTGCACCTCACGCAGATGAAGACTGACTTGGCGATCTCATGTGTGTCAAGGGCCTCAGCTGGTTGACGGCGGCCAGCCTGTACCCTTGCGAGTTCTGCGTGTACTCCTTCAGGAAGCCTGGGTAGCTTTGGCAACCAGTAAGCGGAAGTTGTGCTCCAGGGGTGTGTAGCTGCAGACGGGTCTCGCATTGCACACCGAGCTCACCCTCCCCCCAACGGTGCCACGTCTCCTTCCTGGTGCTTCTCGCTCGACGGTGCGCAACTGACCGTCGTGTCCACCTAGTCGGGTCGTCCTTGTCGAATATGGTGGGCACATTGGCAACTATATGCGCAATCTTGCCGACCCTGGTGGCAGCCTCGTCCATCTCCTGCACGGCCTGCTCGTCGGGCGGCCTGTGTATGGTGGTAGCAAGCTTTGCCCGCGCGTCTGCCACAGTGTTGGCGGCCGGCAGCCTGCGCTGGCTGGCAGAGAACGCTCCGTATTCAGCCCCTGACCTGTGCGCCCTGACGCGATGGTGCTGCGGGACGTATTGGAAGCCATCCATCGGCTGTGCGAAGTGCGCGACACTCGCGTAAAGGGGGTCTTGCTCTTCAGCTGGTGGTCCTTGGCCTTGCCGCCGAGCTCGCTGATGCCAGTGAAATTCGCGCATGGACCCGGCAGAGGGCGGCCGGCGCCCTTCGAGACGAAGGTTGCGCACAGGCGCTTGCCCATGGCCGACGATTGCGGCAACGAGGCCTGGGTGGGAATGGGGGGGAGGAGGAGGAGGAGGAGGAGGAGGAACAGAGGAACAGACCGAGCGCACCCATGTGCGAGGTTCGGGCGATGCCAAACGCATTCTAGCCCTGGCCATGAGCGGCGCATGCTGCGGCAGGCGCGGCGGCAGCTGATATTTCTTCCACGGCCATGCCGTGGGTAGCTGCGCGCAGGAATTTGGTGAGGCCATCGCGCCCCGCGTGTGCGCGAGTGAATCCACCCTTGTCAATCTTGGCGAGGTTCTCTCGCCCTTTCTTGGTGATACCTGCGCAAGGTGCGGCAAGGTGGCGCGCGTCCTCAGTAGCCGTCTTACCGCGCCCGCGGCAGAAGTACAGGCGGTACTTCCGCATGAAATGAAGCTTGTGGTTGGCGTGCAGCTCACGGCCAGCAAGTGTGATGGTGCCCTGTACTGGCACTATCTGGTCACTGGCAGACGGAAGGGGCGGCTGGTGGGTGCACGGCGTGGCACAGGCCTGGCGCACTTTACACTTGTCAGTGGTGAGCCCGCACCGAGAGCAGAGGTACTTGCCCGCTCTTAGCTCAAAGGCGTGCTGGCTCGATTTCATGGCTAGCTGCAGCTTGGTGAGGCGCGGGCCTTTGGCCTGCGAGGGTCGCTCCGCCACCCGGGGGTCGACTGCAAGCGTGTCGGCTAGGGCTCGGCGCGCCCTCCTGCGGACGAGGGTGCACTGGGCATCGTGCAGGTCTGTGGGAGGGGCCTGTCCTACGAGCGCTGCCTCGTAGGACTGTTGGGCCGCTACCCCTGCCCATGCATCGGCCGTCGCGTTACCGATAGTGTGAAAGTACCGCGCAGGGTCCGAGGCAAGGCCAGGTGACTCCTCGCTGTGTGAGGGCACCCAGATTACAGAAAGCTGCCTAGTGCCACGTGCGCGTATTTCTTTGGCAATACGTGCCCACAAATCCTGATTTGCGCCATCGCGGGGGCGCAAGTGTCGATTCGACAGCCATCCGTCATAGAACGGGAGGTGGTCTGTGATAAAACAGAGGTCGCCCTCCCGGTGTTCTAAGGCGAGCGCGAAAGCCAGCAGCTCAGCACGAGGCACAGTCTGAAAGGGGCCCTCGAGGCCTGAAATGATGCCTCCCCAGGGGACCCACTCCCCGAAGAGGCACTTCATAGCAGCACAGGCGGTCCCCACTCTTCGGCGTCGTGGGCCATCACTGTACTGACCTCCAGAGCCGTCCCCGAAGAGAGTGAGGGTGCCGTCGCTGTTGACACAATCCCCCCAGCCCCGCCCAACCCAGCTCCGCCCGCCGCCCCCTCCCACTGAGGCGAAGAGCGGGTGCGTGTCAGCGCGCGCAGGCAGGCCGCGGAGCCAGTATGCGGGGGCAGCCTCTGCTCCAGCCAGGGCAGAGGGCATGAGGGCGTCAGAATCCGTGTAGTCCTCGTGGTCGCGGTTGCAGGGGCACAGCCAGACCCTGTGCATGAGCGTCTCGTCGGCCCCGCCGCACCTCGGGCAGGTTGGAGCAGCGTTGTGCCCCGCGTCGATGAGTCGGCTTCTGGGCCATTGCGCCCCCGCGACCACGCAGAGGTTGAGGGCCGCCTGGTCGTACTGGCCCTTCCTCGTGAACCTCTCCATCCCGTTGGCAACTATGTGGACGTCTGGCCCCCCCCCCCGTTGCAATCCTTCTCCATGTGGATGTTTGGCAGCATCCCTCCAGAGGCTCCTCTCAAGGGACAGGCAGAACTCGTGGGCGAACTCCGCAGGGTCCACGTCATAGCGCTTGTCCTCCCAGTCGGCTTGTCCACTGTGGGGTAGCTGCCACTCCTGGGTGTAGGTCTCGCCTGCCCACGGCGGTCGTGACCACTCCGTTGGCGTCGGGCAGGTCCAGCCTGCGTCCAGGAGGACGGCCTGGATGGCGGAAATGGGCCCTTTGACCTTCCTCCACTTCTTGCTGCCGCGCTTGATCGACTTGTCGTAGATCAGCTTCCACGCATGCGTGACCCGCCTATGGTGTTCTGGGTGCTGCATCCAGAAGTTGAGCCACTCGGCGATCGACTGGCGCCTGAGCTCGATGGCGGGGTCCTTCTTCCCCATGGCGACGGCGAGGGCTGTGGAGAGACGACGGCCAAGGACCTTCCCCGCCGAAGCCTGGACGGCCTGGCGCCTCTGGTCGAGGATGGCCGCTGGGGCGAGGCCCATAATCTGGTGGCCGTAGGTCCCCTGTGGCCTGGGTCCCGTGTTCCACAAGCCCTTCGCAATCTTGGCGAGGGAGGCGTGCTTCCTGACCTTGGCGATGATGCGGCGAGCGCGCCTCCTCGCAGTTCTGGCTCTCTTGATTGCCTTGACGGCAACCCGTCTCTTGGCGCCTCCCACGTCGATGCCGAGGTCGACCGCGCTGTTGGCCACCTTGACGTGGTGGCCCTTCTTCTTGAGGCCGTCGTGCACTGCGTAGGCGATCGTCTGGCCGGAGGCGACGGCGGTGGTCTTGGGGGAGACTCGGAGCCCCACTCCCGTCATGCCTTCGAATAGGTCGGCGCCAACCCCGATGAGATCCCTAATGACCTGCTTGGTTTGGCCTTCTGTTCTCGCGGCAGTGTCGTCCACGAACGTCCACAGGCCAGCGTACGTGTTGTTGGTGTGGGCCCTCTGCAGTATCGGCCCCAGGTAGACCTTGGCGAGCGTGCCGCCATTGCAGCTGCCCGCGACTATGGACCTCTCGGCGTCTATGATGTCGCTGACCCAGCGCCGTGCATCCGCAAGTACCTGGGCGCGAGGTAGAGCTGCACCTCCAGCGCCACGACAATCGGGGGGGAGTTGACCCCGATCGCGGCGTCGAAGGGGTCCGCTTAGCAGACCGAGTCGTAGAACTTCTCTACGTCCATCAGCAAGGTCGCGAAAGCGATGCCAAGGGTCGCCGCCGTCTCGTCAAGGAGCGCCCTGACTAGCGCTGCCCTTAAGGCGCTGGAGCCTTTGATGGCGGTGTCCCAGAACTCCCCGAGCTCCTTGGACCACCCGTCGGTGACACTAGAGCGGACCTTGGCCCACGTCTTGGGGATTGTGGGGGGCATGCCCAGGATTCTCTCTCCACCTGCGGGCTTGGGGGCCATGGCCCCAATGGTGACGCAGAGCTGCCGAGGCCACAGTCCGTTGGCCCCCACCTGGTTGTAGATCTCGGCGAGCTCCTGGACCCCCTTCTCGGGGGGCCTCTGGATGTCGATAGGGCCGATGTTGTCGACTCCTCTCGCCTTCTTCGGATTGGCGGTGCCCGCTATGGCCTGTATGTGCTGCGGCTCGATCAGCGGGAGGGGGTCCTCCTTCGCGAGCCGCATGGCCTTCTCGCATGCGCTGATGATCTGCTTGGCGTTGTAGCTGTCGGACGCCCAGATGGAGCGCCATGTGTCGGCAGAGTGGTTCATGAGCGTGGATGGGTCGCCCACCGTTCTCTCAGGCTGCTTGTCCTCCAGGCGCGGCGCCATGGGGTTGGTGACCATGCGGTGCAGCTTGCCTGGTGGGTCCTTCCACGCCTGCTTCGCCCAGTCGAGATACCGTTTTCGCGCTCTGCCTGCAGCTCTCGCCATAGCTTTGTGGGTCCACTCCATGGTGGTGGCGCTGACGTGGTGCAAGTCAGCCACGTCGCAGTACTCGAGGGTGACGAGCTGGGTCTTCCACTCTTCGGTCTCCTGCGGGTCGGTTCTCTTGCCGAAGTGTTCCTTGGAGAACCCGGGGTTCTCTAGGTCGCCCAGCTTTTTCATGACTGTCTTGTGGATGTGCTGGCGAGCTTTGGGGTCCTTGCCGTTGGTGACCAGCGCGGTGTACCTCGCCACGAGGGTGCTGAGGTGCTGCCACCATGTAGCCTCGGGGTCCTTGAGGTACGCTCTGCCTGGCGACGCCTTCATCGTCTGCTTGGTGGCCCTGTGCCCCTCTGCCCTGCCCTGGTACCTGGCCCTGTCCTCGTCGGG
Source organism: Prorocentrum cordatum (assembly GCA_963575745.1). Lineage (NCBI taxonomy): Eukaryota > Dinophyceae > Prorocentrales > Prorocentraceae > Prorocentrum > Prorocentrum cordatum. The sequence continues at coordinate 147,104 of CAUYUJ010020552.1, read as the reverse complement.
GGCCGCGTGCGTCTCCAGGGCGGCGAGCTCCAGGGTCGCGATCCACTGCGCGTACTTCGAGTTGATGTTCTCCGCGAGGTTCGGCGCGTGGTTGTGGAAGATGTGTCCTCTGCCTTCCTTGGTGCCGACCTTTGCGCCATCGAACTTCGGGAAGTTGCTGACCTCGTCAGCGGCTGCGTCCCAGTTCTGCTGGGGGATGACGAAGGGGGCGGGGTCCTCCTTGGCCGTCTCGCGGTTGATGTAGAGGGCGTCGAACTCGTCGCGCAAGTGCTCTGGTAGCCTTTCCCTCCTGGTTCGCAACGCCTCCGCACGAGCCTTGGACCTTTTGCTGCTCGGGTCCGCGACCTTCTTGGGTCTGGCTCGTGCGGAGAAGGCTTTGGGAACCTTTATAGCTTTGTACTGCCGCGGCTCGGCGGTGCCCACCGTGACCTGGATGCCGCAGTGGGTCTTCCATGGGACGTCGTAGATGGCCTCGATCCCGACGTGCGTGGCGATGTCCGCTCGTACGATCGCGTAATCGCACACGGGACCCGAGCCCTTGTCGCACGTCGCCTCGCAGCTCGGGTCGGTGAGGATGGTGCCGTTCCATCGCGTGAGCCACGGCTTGTTGTCCCACCAGTGCGGCTCGTAGTTCCAGTCGGCCAGGATGATCAACGGGTCCATGAGCATGTCCACGAAGGTGGAGATGGAGACCAGGATGTCCCTGTTCGCGCCTTGGCCCCGTAGGCCAGGGCGCAGGTACGCCGCCAGGACGACTATGTTGCCGCTCTTGGAGTGGAGGACTGTCGGCGTGAAGCCCACGAACGGCTGCCTCTTGTGGCGCTTGGCGTAGTAGTCCCTGTAGCCCTCGAACGTGGTCGCCGCCGCGCCCCTGCGCGTGAGGATCCACTCGCCGCCATGGTTCTCCTTGTCCGATTTGTTGGTGGCCACCGCGGGTGTGGCCGAAAGCTTCCAGCCGTCCATGGCGAGCTTGCCACTCTGCTCCGTGATGCCGTTCGCGCCGACGTGCGTCTCCGCCAGCGCTATGAGGTGGTACTTGAAGCCTGCGTTGCGACAGAAGTTGGCGGCCTGCGGGCCCCACGCCGTTATGTTGCCGAACAGGATCTGCGCTGCCTGCTCGGGCTTAGGGGCGGGTGCACCTGCCGTGGGGAGCCCACTGTCGCGGTTCCCAGGCCCCCTCGGCCGCTGCGGCCGCTTGCGGCTACCCCAGCGACGGTGGGGCTCCTGCCGCTGGCGCCATGGTGGCGCCCTTGCCCAAGCCCTTAGCTGCGTGGGCCAGCTCCCTGGCCCTGGTGGTGGTGGCGATGAGCTCGGCGGCGGCCTTGCGGTCCTCCGCGGAGGGCTCGTCGGCGGCATGGGCGGCTGCTGCGGGTCCAGGGGCCCCTCCAGGCTGGCGTGGCTCAGCAGGAGGGGCGGCAGAGCCTGCTCGCGTGCCAGGTTGTACGTGTCCTCCAGGCGCGGCCGCTGGCTGCTGTTCCTCTGGTGAAGCGGGAGCAGGCTCAGGATGAGGTTGCTGAGCAGCTGGTTCCTCCCCACACGGCTTCTTCCGCTTCGCAGGGTTGGTGGTGGACTCCTTGGCTTGGCGTAGGAGTTCGCGTATTTGTTCTTGGCCATTGTTGAGCTCGGCCAGGCGCTGGTCGAGCTCTTGCTTCCACTGCTCCATCTGGGCGCGGGTGCCCTCGTCGTAGATGGAGAGGTCGTCCCACATAGAGCTGTCGACCTTGAAGGCCTCCTGAGGTCCCACTGGTGGTGCTCCGCGTGCAGCTCCAGCAAGCTTGGCGCTGTGGTCCGCTTGCGCCTTGGCGCATGCGTTCTGTGCCTGGACGAGGTCCGGGGCAGCTTGCTCCTGTTTGGCCACGGCGTCGTCGTACCACTGCTTGGCGGCCTCGACGTCGTCGACCGACTGCTTGAACTTCTTCTCCCTGTCTGTGAGGACTGACAGCGCCGACTGGAGCACCTGCTCTGCTGTGCGGGCAGGCTGCGGCTTGTCGGGCTGCTGGAGGGCGTCCTTGAGGTTGCCGACGAGTTCGGCGTGCTTGGTGTCGCTGAGGAGCGTGCTGAGCGTGGCGAGGATGGCGTCCTTGGACAGGGCGGCGGCCACTGGCTGCTCCTTCCACGGCGGTGGCTTGGTGGCTCCTGCCCGCGCCCCTGTGGGCTGGCGGTGCTCGGCCGGTGATGGGGCCAGCTGCTTGCCACAGTGGAAGCACTCGGACTTCCCCTTCCACGTCCATCGGTATCGGCACTGCTTGCAGACCGTGCACTGGCCAGCGAACCTTGCTGGCGAGCCTCGTCCACCTTCAGGGCGTGCACGTCGCGGCCTGGTGCCGCCATTGGCGGCAGCTCCTCCGTCGGCAGGGGCGGTCCCTCCACCGCGGTCTGCGGCGGCCATCGTCCCACTGCTTCCCATGGAGCTCTCGCGAGCCACGCAAGGGAGGAATATGGACTGGGCGGCAGCTCGCCCCTGAGCGTAGCTGCGGTGGGCGGCAGCTCGCCCGTGAGTGCGGCTGCAGATACGAAGAGAGCTGTGGGAGCCTACCCCAGATCGGCAGTGAAATGAACATGTTGGCCTTGAGCCAACATGGCTTGAACCAAAATGGCTACGGAGGAGGAGGAGGAGGGGCATGCATGGAGCACAGGAGCGCGCTGGATCGCGGGCTCCGGACCACGACGCTCCATTCGGCTCGCTGGAACTCACGGGCTGGCGGCTTGGTGCAGAGAACCATCGGTGGCAACTCCCATGCGCGCACCCTCAGCAGCGAGGACATCCTGGCCCATCTGCTCGGGGATGGCATCCTTGACGATACCGCGCGCATCGAGGATCTAACATCAGACTCCGAGGTCCAGGGGCGGGGCGGCCGAGGTGGGATAGGCGAGAGCCCCTTGCGTGAAACCTGGCCCATCCCCTCGTTGGCGAATCTGATCGAGGAGAGCCGCTGGAACTGCAGCATCTGCTCGCGACGACTTCGCCTCAGGCCGCGCGCAGTCAGCGAGACCATGGAGAAGGGCATCTTAAGCTCCACGCTGGCATTTCATCGGATCGGCACCCTGCAAGCTGAGCCCGCCGACGGGCCCAGACTCCACCGCGCGCTGCATGCAGCAAACAGAACTTCTGGCGAGCCGTGTGTCGCTTGCTCCTGGCCGAGACCATGGTCACTAAGTTATCGAATGTCGTCCTCGGTGCGCCGCCGAGCCCCATCTTGCTGGCGAGCGCCTTCTCATGCTGACATTGGACCCCTTGCTGCAGCATCATGGGCACTTTCAGTTCATCTCCTCGGTGGTCGATTCATCGCAGCCCCGTCTTCGGCTTCCATCCGGCGCGTGGGATGGAAAGCGCTGCGCGCTGCAGGGGCCCTCTGGGCCCTCTGGCGCTCAACAAGAGTCCGATGCGGTTGCGATTCAGTTGTCCAAACCATTCAAGACCATTGTTGCTGGAGCCATCGCTGTCGCGACCGCGGGGTCCCCGAGCGGCGCCAGCTCCGCTGTTGCGGAGACCCCGCTATGGCGCGGTTTGAAGAACCTCCCACAGTCACGCCGTAGTCTGTGTAACTGCATCTGAAAGTCCGTTGACCTCCATGCCATACGTGGCTGCTGGCCGGGCTCCTGTGCGGTGTGTCTCACCAGTCTTGTGAGTCTGTTGCCCGGGAAGTCGTCGTCGGTAGCGCCTAAGCTTTCTCAGACGTAGCCGGTGAACTCGCAGTCTGTCGTGGTGCTCTTCGTCTCGTGTGCTTGGCCAGCCGTCGTCGTCCGCCTGTGCGGTCGGCGCCCAGGTCGGTGGCCCTCCGCTGTTTCAGGTTTAGCTCTAGGCCCAGCTGCTCGACGACTTCCTGGTTGATGCTGACGGAGCTGGCGACGACCGCCAGCTTCTCATTGAGTCTCGCTCCCAGGCGCTTGGCGTTGGCGAAGAAGTCTTACCCAGCGCGCGCTGCCCGTGAAATCGCGCTGTCCTTTTTGCCACCGTTGACACCCGGCGATCGCCGATGTAGGGCGATAACCCCACCAGGGTGCGAGGGGTGACGCACTGGTCATACTGCTTTAGAGCATGCGCCTTGAGGACCAAGTCGGCGCAGCCGCCCCCGGCAGGAAGCCCATCATGCGCATGGCGAGGTCGCGTTCCATGGCGTTGGCGAAGACGCATGGTTCGTTGCCCATTCCATTAGTTCTAGGTCACCTTCGCCATCGCCATAGGCATGCCCAGTCCTGCCAGCTTATCCCGATCTTTATCCGGGGAGATGGTCTCGTAGTACTTGCTGTAGGGTGCGATGATAGTGGCTGTGCGGCGCCTAATGGGTACGTTCTGCTCTGCAGCCGCAGCCAGGATCCAGGCGCTGTCAATCGCGCTCTCGTTCTGTGCCGCGTCCCAAAATCGGACGCGCCCCAAAAGGGACGCGCCAACTGCTGCTGTGTATGTGACAGTGCTGGTTTCCACAGACGCTGCAGTGCTCGGCGTGCCATTGAATGCGCTATTCTCAGCCTGTGTTCGCCTGCTGCCGTGGGTAACATCGGCATCACCATCCACGTGAGTTGTGTCGGGAAGACTCCTTGCGCTTCACGCGCCAGCATGATGTCCCACAGAATTTCCAGCGCGTCGTCGTTCAGGTGCTGCAGGTGGGCAGGGTGGAAACCGTCGAGGCTACTGGAGGTCTTCGCGCTTATAGAGTTGAAGGCCCTTTTGATGTCCGCTGGTGTCGGACGATCTAGGGTGGGTCGGTCAGGGATCCACGCCTCTGGGGCTGCCGTTGTAGCCCTCCGAAGTGCTGCATGCTTTTCCTCCATAGCCTTCGCGATGTAGTGCGGGTGTCCTGCGACGCCGTGCTCACATTTATTGACTGTAGTAGGTGTCGGCACGTCTCTCACCCAGGTAAGACGACGGAACTTGCCTGCACCTCCAGCGCACGCACCATCACACCATTCTTTCCAGCGTCTGTTGGAATCCTTGTTGGCGAGCTGCATGGCGTAGTTGATGTTCTCATCAAAGTCCTCCAAGAGGTGGGTGATGTCATCGCGTGTGCACGCCCTTTGGACCGCCCGCCTTTCCTGCTGCACAGAAGAGTCCAATCGCGCGCTGCGATTATGTCCGACATACTCTGCAGCGATGAAGCCCTGCACCTCACCATCGTACGCGAGTCGTCCCGCAGCATGTTGAGCTCCATCTTCTGCAGTGACCAACCCATGCGTACTGTCCTGAAGCCTCTTCCAGCCACCCGCAATAGCCTGCACCTCATCATCAGACACACTCAACTGAGAACGCTCTACCGATTTTGGTTGCAGCGAGCGAGCATCGGAACTTGCCTTGATATCAGTGCTGGCGGGGCGTCCACCACGCATCGCAGCCCGAACAGCCCATCTACTCCACGCCTTAGGTAGGAAACGCCATGCTACCGTCGCTGCCTCCTCCTTGGCCACGCGCAGGGCTTCCACTGCAAATCCTCGGCCCAGTGACCAAGTATCCTCCTCCAGGAAAGGGCCGTGCACCCCCTGGGAAGTGATCTTCGCCCTTCCAATTTACAGTACATTGCTGCCTTCCGCGACGAGTTGCAGTTGCACTGGTCGGCGTGGTTTCGTAATTCATCCAAGGTCCGCGCTGCATTTGACCAACATTCTCATGGCTCCATCTGAGAGCCCGAAGTAGTCTGGCGTGGTGAGGCTTGATGCCGTCCTGCAAGTAGGGTGACGCGGTACCGCCGACTCCAGTTGCGCCTGCACGGGGAACCTGGAGTCGCGCACCATCTGTGGATCCATGTTCCAGTCGCAACCTGCGATGCTGGGGCACTGCCGCCCCGTCATGGCGAGTCCCACCGCCATGAGGATCTCCGCGTTGCGCATGCGCATGCCTTCTGCCGCGTGCAGGTAGATGTTAAAGACGCTCATGGGCGGCCAATGCGGCAGCTCCACGTCCACATGCTGCACTCTACCTGCAACCAGCTCCGTGCCGTTGGCGATCCTAGCACTCACGTCTCCTACACGGCGTTGTGGAGCTTCATTTGGGTAAGTCGGTCTTCGAAGCCAGAATTTTTCCCGCGCGAACACTGCAAGCCCTGCTGATGGTAGGTGTCCCATGGCCGCCTGACCTGGCACAACTAAGCATTGCCTTCCGTGCGCTGTGGACCACGAGTTTTGACTCTCGCAGTCGTCGATAGCATGGCCGATCCCTTGTGCCAAGATGACCATTGCAGTACAACGTCGAAGCCGTCGCTGCAGTGTCTTCTTACCCTGGTTCGCGTGAGCGTCTCGGAGGTGCGCGTCGTCCTGAGCAGCTCGGGAATCTCCTGGAGTGGTGGGCGCGGACCATGCAGACGAAGCCGACTGACCCGCGGTCGAGCGTCACCCGCCCGGCCCGCCACTTGTGCGTACAGATCCGTCTGCAGTCCTGCAGGCTTGGTGTTCTGCACGCTGGTGACTGCCTTCTCGAGCTGCTCCTTCGTCCAGGTTGATGGCTGCTGGCCGTCCTTGTGGAGCTGCGCCCAGAGCTGCTCAACGTCCCCCTTGACCAGGGCCGCGGATTGGACGTCTCCTGCTCCGCGCTTTTCAGCTCGACCGTGGAGGTGATCCTCGTGCATGGGGCCAGTGCTTTCTGCTTCCTGCTCTCCAGGTTGCTCGCTGCCGTCATAGCCATGATCAGGAACAGGAATAGTAGCAGCCGATGAGGCCAGCTTCCCTTCGACCTTCCTGCACAAGGCCTCCCTGATCGTCCCGATGCGGAGGCTGGCCTTGAACGCCGCCAGCGCCTCTTTCGCCGCAGGAGCTCGGAGCAGTGCATCGTCGGAGTCGAACTCGATGGTGTCTTCCGCCGCGAAGCTGGCCAGCTTCGTCTTCGCCGTCGGCTGTTTACCTCACGCTGCCAGCAGCGCGCGCTCCTGCTTGTCTGCCTCTAGCTCGAAGACCTCCACTTCGGCACGCTTTGCCGTGATGGCCTCCTTCTCCTGGATCTATTCGGTGGCATTCGCGAGCTGTTTCTGCAAGCTCTTGAGGTCGCTCTCGTACCTGTCCAGCTGCTGCCTGCATTTCGTCAGCTTCTGTGTTGTGGCTTTGTGCGCAGCACCTGGGGGGCGAAGTGCCCGCGCTTGCTGTCGTAGGTCCTCGAGCGCACGTTGGTGAAGAAAGTGCAGTGGCCCTCCGTCCTCCTCCACCTTGCTGCACTCCTTGGGGCCCTTCTCATGGTAGTTGGTCTTCTCCTGCAGGGCGGCCCGCTGGTGGTGGCTGGGCTTGTCGCCGTCCTGCTCCCCCTTGGACCACGCACTTGGCTTGGCCGCAGCTGCTCCCGTGCCAGGTGCCAAAGTCTTCTTGGCGAGCCTGACCACCTGCTGCGCGAGCGCCCTCATCTGCTCCTCCGTGCCGACGTACTCCTTGGACTACGGGGCGAGCTTGCGTACCATCTGTCCTAAGGTAGCAGCACCCGCCCCTGCAGGACGTGGTGGGTCTCTTCCGACACGAAGGTCCTGATCCGCCGGCTTGGCAGCATCGACCACGCGCCGCGGAGCCGACTTCCCGCAGGAGCACGTGTTGCGGGAGGCCTAGCTGTTCGCCTTGCCGCAGAAGCAGCCCCAGAACGGCGTCTTGGGGCCACGCAGCACCCGCAGATCGGGGGGGGCCAGGCGCCATCCTGCCCGGCGAAGAGCCGTGGTGTTCCTCCGGCCGCTTCGCCGCTCGCCACGGGCGCTCCTGCAGCGCGGGCGAGGGCCTGCCAGACCAGGCGCGGAGGAGGGCGCGGTCCTCCGCGCGGCGCGGGCGCGGCCTGTGGTGCGCCGCCGCCTCCCGTGGTGGCGGCGCCGTGGGCGTTGGTCCCAGCGCGCGATGGGGTGTGGGGGGGGGGGGGCGCTCCTCGCCTGCCAGGCAGGCACCCAGGCGGGGTCCTCCTCTCGGAGCCGAAGCTAGGAGGAGGAGGAGGGAGGGAGGAGGGAGGAGGAGGAGGAGGAGGAAGGAGGAGGAGGAGGAGGAGGCGGAGGAGGAGGAGGAGGTGGAGGGAGGAGGAGGAGGAGGAGGAGGAGGAGGAGGAGGGGGAGGAGGAGGGGGAGGAGGGGGAGAGGAGGAGGAGGAGGAGGAGGAGGAGGCGGAGGAGGAGGAGGAGGAGGAGGGAGAGGAGGAGGAGGAGGAGGAGGCGGAGGAGGAGGACGAGGAGGAGGAGGAGGAGGACGAGAAGGAGGAGGAGGAGGAGGAGGAGGAGGAGGAGGAGGAAGGGGGGAGAAGGAGCGGAGGAGGTCGGCGCCCCTTCCCCCCTTGTGACGAGCCGGGCAGGACCGTGTGACCCAGGCCAACATCGCCGCGGAGCTCAAGTGCAACGTGGACGGGGCTCCGGGCGAAGCTCGGCGGCGAGCGCGGGGGGGGAAGGGAGAAGGATCAGTTCGGTAGCAAATCATGGGAGCCTGGTATACCCTATCAATTCCGCCTGTAGCGTCGACTAGCGCCTGGGAGTGGACGAGATAGCGCCGGTTTAGCGTTGGTTAGGGTCGATAAGCGTCGAAGTATTGTCGACTAGCGTCGATGAGCGCTGATTCGCAAGACCCGACGAGATGCTATGGAAGGCTCCCGTGAGCTGCCACCGAATATAAAGCCTTCTCAGAAGGATTGGAGGTCCCCCGGCCTTCCGAGACGTGTTCTAAGCTGCCCCTGAAGGCGCAGAAGACCTATCAGAAGGCGCGAGGGCTTCTGAGAAGCCACGCCGCCTGATGGGAAGGTCTTCTCCTTCTCACGTTCCCCCCTCGCTCGCCACCGATGTTGGGGGGGGGGGGGGCGGACTTCCCCAGGCCTCGGGCGGACTGGCGTTTCCATCTCGGTCTGCGTGCTGTTTTATCGATCTTGGTCCCCAGGATCGGACTCCGAGCTGAGCTGGGGCGAACAGCATCGGACACCAAACCCTGGGAAAGAGGTCGATACCTCGGGGGGCTCTTCGGACGCACCCCGCATCGAGGATGGCCCCCTCCACCCTCGCGCGTTCCCGAGATGCGTCTAAGGTCTAAGGCTAGGGGAGCGAAGAGTGACACAACATAAAAACTCGGAGGTCCGCGCGGACTTCCCGGATCGGCGCTGGACCCAGGGTCGCCATGCATCCCGTGGATTTCCTTCGGGGATCATCCGTTAAAATTGGAACGATACAGAGAAGATTAGCATGGCCCCTTCGCAAGGATGGCACGCACAAATCGAGAAGTGGATACATGTTTTCTTACGGGTCGCCATGCACCCCGTGAGAGGAGGGCGGCTCGCTGCGCCTCTCCGCCTGCCTCCGCGCCACTGTCCACTTCCGTCTTACACGGCCCGGGGCCTGCCCTCGCAGCAGCGCCGCCCCGCAGGCTGGGCGCGCGCCCTGCGGGGCCGCGGTTGCGCTGGTCTCGGTCAAACGGCCCCTAAGATCCCTTGCGGTGCAATTTTTTCGAGCCGGGCGTTTTCTCGCTCGACTTGGGGCCCCGGGGTCCTCACAGATCGATGCGGCTCGAAGAAGGACGCAGACAGATGGGGTCCAGAGGTTCGGGCTTGATGTTTGGCTATGTGCTGCATTTTTTCCTCACCTCTGATCTCAGGGGCCTCTTCTTCGCCACGGGGGCAGAGGGTCCCGAGGGAAACGGGTCCTGCGGTGTTTCACCGTTTCCGGGCTCTCGCGGCCCTCCACGGGCCACCGGACGGTCAGAAGACGACTCAGGATGAAGAGCTCGTCCTGGGGGGAAGGCCCTTTGGATCCAGGACCCGTCTCCCGCAGGACCCGTTTCCCCCAGGGTTCCACCTGAACGGTGTGTTAGCGATCTCGTGGGCCCTTTTCGTTTTGATTGTGTTTCTGCTGCAGCAAAGCAGGAACGAGGACAGAACGAGGGAAAACAACAAAACGAAAACGAACAACACGGTTTAGGTCGAGCCCTGGTTTCCCCCGTGCTAATTTCGGGGAAACGTAAGACTCGAATAAGCCGGAACTCGGGTTTGCCGACGCTTATTTACGAGAGCACCCTGGATTTTGACGGTCCGATTTTCGTGGGATGTCTGCACTGGGAGCTCGCGCCACGTTTCCGACTGGGTCTCGTCGTTTTCATGATGGCCCCGTCAGGCCAACCCGAGTCCCACGTACACGAGTCTTACGTTTAAGTCGGGCCCGCCCTCCAGGAGGAATATTCAAAAATAGTCACAAAATTAGTATGGGGACGATGTTTCCAGTATTTTTAACTATTCTTGATTTTTTGTTTGCGTCTGTTTTTTGTCCAGGATCCACCTGTAGGAGGACATGCCCGACCTAATCTTACGTCTCCCCGACAATTCCCCCACCCCTGGGGCGACCGAACCTATGCATATCCGCTGGGCGCTCTTGGGGTCGTGGTCGGGGCCTCTTGGGCCCCTCTTGGCGCGCTTTTGGGTCATCTTGGGGCCATCTTGAGGCCTCAAAAGCGCATCGGAAGCGAAGAGGCGAAAAGACAACAATCAATGAACTTCCCAAGGTTGTTGAAGGATTTTGGCTTCTCGGGGAGGTCCTGAAGGGTTTCCAAAAACACTTGGATCCGTCTTGTGGCCCTCTTGGGGCCTGCTGAAGGCATGTCGGAAGCCATCTTGAACCATGCTTGGTTATCTTTAGCGATCTTGGAGGCCATCTTGGGCTCTCTGAGGCCCTCTTGGAGCCATCTTGGGCCATCTCGAGCGCTCCAATTGCTCGCGACCCCCCCCGTCCAGGTCCAGGGGAGGGGGTAGGGGGAGGGGTCAACCCCTCCCAGAAGGGGAAAAGGGGGCTTTGGAAGAGGAAAGAAGAACTTCGTTAGACCACCTGCGCCCAAAGGGCTGGAGGGATTTGGGGGGTCCAGGGGTGGGGGGGGCATTTTGCGACGCAAGGGTTCGAACTTATTGTCCATATGCGGACCTTTTGCCCTCCTTCCGCCTCGTCTGAAGGGTCCACGCTTCACTGCCGCAGCCACCAGTGTGTACGCTCTCCTGGCATGGCCAGGGAGGCACATGCACCGCTCCTCTGCCCAGGATTGGCAAGGCTTGGGGCAGTGGATATATATATATATATATATATATATATTATATATATTATATGTATATATATATATATGTATGTGTATATGATGTTGCACACGTGCATGCATGCATGCATGCATGCATGCATGCATACATCATATATATATATATGTATATATAACCTCTATATATATAAAAAGACGTCGTAGCCATCCGCCCTTCTCGCCCTCCCTCCGCCTCGTCTGAGGGGCCCACTTTGCACTGCCACCGCTCTGGGCCAGGCGGCGCTGCCCTGCATTGGTGCGTTGTTGGACGGGGCGCCGGCCGCGCCTAGCGAAGCACCACCGCGGGTCAGCCGCCCACTGGTCAGAAATGTGTGGTGGTGGTGGTGGTGAAGAAGAAGACGCAGAAGACGCATCAGAAGAATATGAACTGGACCCACCACCGTCCCTTCTCTCCCCCACCCTTCCTCGTCCTCATTCCTCCTCCTCCTCATCATCCTCCTCGTCACAAGGGGGGAAGGGGCGCCGACCTCCTCCGCTCCTTCTCCCCCCTTCCTCCTCCGCCTCCTCCTCCTCAGCCTCCTCCTCCTCCTCCTCCTCCTCCTCCTCCTCCTCCTCTTCCGCCCGCCGCCCCTTTGGAAGGGTGTGATGAGGGGGGGCACGGCGCCGATCCCAGAGGTGGAACCGCCCCCCCCCTCCCGTCGGCCAGGCGCAAGAGTGACCCCTCGCCGGCGTGACGTTTGGAGCGGGACCCCCAGCGCTCGCCTGCGCGCCCGGCTTTGCCCCCCCCCCCCCCCCCCGCTACCCCCCTATCCCCCAGCGGTCCCGTACGCCGCGCACCAGAGGTCACGCTTGCCAAGGGCCGCCCATGCGCGCGTGCAGCCAACCCTCATCCGCCTACCAGTGACTTCCCTGTGTCTTCCCTTTCTCGCCTCCCTCGGAGGGTTCCGCCCATCCCTCCCCCTTCTCCCCCGTTCTTCTCCCCTCTCCTCCCTTCCCCTCCTCCTGCTGCCTTACTCTGCCCTTCCTCTCCCGTCTCCTCCTCCTCTGCCCCACCACCCGCCTCTCTTCATCTCTCCCTGCGCCCCACCCTTCATCCCTCACATCCCCTTTCCCTCACCTCCCTCTCGTGCCTCCCTCTTCCCCTCCTCCTCCTCCTCCTCCTCCTCCTCCTCCTCCTCCTCCTCCTCCTCCTCCTCCTCCTCCCGCAGAGCTCGTGAGGTGTTGGCGTTGAGCTCAAACAAATTGTCCTCCTTCTCCTCCTCCTCCTCCTCCTCCTCCTCCTCCTCCTCCTCCTCCTCCCATCTTCCCTCGTTCTCTGCTCTCTCTCTCTCTCTCTCTCTCTCTCTCCTGCCTCCGCCGTCGCCTCTCCCCCCCCCCTCCTTGAAACCTTCCGTCGTCCTCGGGGTTCGCCCGCTCGCCCGCTCGCCCGGGGCAGGCGGGGGGGGGGCGGGGGCGTGAGGAGCACCTCGGGAACACCGTGGTGGACCGCCTGGAGACGATGGAGGCGCGGCCCAGGGGCGTCCAGCGGCGCGTGCGGGAGGGGGCGGAGGAGGCAGGCCCCCGCCTCCAGTGCAATCGCGCGGGGCCGTCTGCGGATCGCTTCTCCTCCTTTCCCCTTCCTCCTCTCCTCCCTCCCCCTTTCTTTTATCCTGTCTCCTGCTCCCTCCATCTCCTCGTCCTCCTCCTCCTTCTCCTCCTCCTCCCCCCCTCGTTCCCTCCTCCTTCTCCTCCTCCTCCTCCTCATCATCCTCAGTGCCCATCTCATGACCAGCGCTTCCCCTGCCGCACCCCCACGACTTGCCGGTCGGGCGCGTCGGGCGTTGTTCGTTCGAGACGTCTTTTTACCAGTGTGCGCAACTCACTGAGACCTCCTGGAGCTCGAAGTGTGCAGCTGCTTCACCGATGCAGGGCGGGCCGTGTTCACGCTCGGAGAGGCACCCACGAGGCCACAACGCAACCCCTAAGAGGCTCCGACAAGCTGGCCAGAACCGCCCGCGAGGCCCACACAGGCCCCCAGAAGCCCAGATGGCGCCCAAGAGGCCCTCTCCTCGCCCCTCCTCTCCAGTCCCTCTCTCCGTCTCCCTTTTTCGTGTTGTATCCCCCTTCCCTTCTCCTTCCACCTCATCTATCCTTTGCTCCTTCCTCCCTCCGCCTCCCTCGCGCAGCTTCCTGCCGTGCGAATGTAAGTCTCGCCATGACGCCGCGCACACTCGTCTCAAAAACACTTTGCAGCAGCTGCACGGATGGATGGGGAGGGCGGGAGGCTATCCACGTGTTGCTAGCGCCGCGCACGCTTGTCTTACACATGTTGCAAGCCTTTCACTGGTGGAGGGCGGGTCCTTCTCAATTCGATTATCTCGCATTCGCGCCGCGCACCTTCGTCTCAAAAGTTTGCAGCAGTTTTGAATATTGATGGCGGTTGTGTGGCTCTCGCCTTCGCGCCGCGCGCAGTTCTGTTACACGTTGTTCGTGCGGTCGGAGTCCCAGGTCCCAGGAATTGTGCTTGGCACGAGCTACGATTGGCAGGACGCAACAGTCATGTTGATTTGCGGTATCGACGTCCCAGGAATAGTGTCTTGGCACGCTTCAGGGTTGTCTGGACCAGTCATGCTGATCCGCGGCGCTGAAGTCACAAGAGTAGTGTCTCAGCACGATCGATGATTCTCGGGCGGCTGTCCTTTCACCGGAACGTTCCGCAATGAACATGAATTCTTGTTGGGACCTATGAGAGGAAGAACCTATGAAGAGGGCACTTGGACGGAAGGTTATTGCAACAGCTTTGATGCGTCTTGGGTTTACATTGGTGCTCCTCCTCCTGCTCCTCCTGCTCCTCCTCCTCCTCCTGCTCCTCCTCCTCCTCCTCCTCCTCCTCCTCTTCCTCATGGGCTTATCTGACTGCCTGAATGCACTGGGACCACCTCCTCGCACCAGGAAGGTGTACGACGAACTGTTGGTCTGCAATTCTCCGGCGTCCTCGGGCGCCTGGCCCGGGAAGCCAGCAAAAGGCCGACCACTATAGAACACACGTCCCGCGGGAAGGCGTCGGGTCTGCTGGGGGTCTGCGTTGGTTTAAACACACGCCTCCGGAAGTCCAGGGGACCGAAGGAGGAGCAGGAGGAGGAGGAGGAGAAAGAAGAGGAGGAGGAGGAGGAGGAGGAGGAGTTAGCCAGTCCGTAGCCATTTTGGCTCAAGCCATTTTGGCTCAAGGCGGCTGGCTCGAGGCGAGCTGCCCACAGCAGGCTTCCCATCTCACAATCTCCACGGTGAGCCCCCGTGCGGTCGTGTAATATTTCTGTTCTCGCGACGGGTCACGTTTGCCAGTCTCTTCGTTTTGCAGTGCGATGGTGGAGGCACCCTGGCGGAAAAATGCTGGCCAACAAGCCCGTTGGCGTTGTGAGGCATGAGGTTGCGGGAAGAACACGTTAAATATGCATCACTGCAAGCATTGCGGCCGCCATTGTCAGGCAGTATTGTTTCAGGGACGGAGGCGACGACCACAAGCACGAGGGGGGCAAGGACACCAAGGACAAGGGCAAAGGCCGTCGGCCGCTTCTTGCTCTTGGCGATGTGGTTCCTCCTGGTGCCCTGCCGTCCGTGGACAAGATGTCGGGAGAAGAGGTGCAGCAGCTTATCGATATCGCCCGCAAGTCTGGGAATGTGCAGGTCACCGAGCAGCATGAGTTGGCCTGAAGTCCTCGCTGCCCAAGCCGCCTGAGCCTGCTAAGGCCCGCGCGGACCGCTACAGAGGTCAAGAGGCTCGAGCACCAGTTGGACGACCAGGTCGAGCAGCTGTCGGCGATCCAGGCCAAGCTCGAGTTGCAGCGGAGTAAAGTCGAGGAGGCCCAGGCGAGGCTGGCGGAGGCGGACTCGCAGCACACCAGGGCCATCCAGGAGCTGCACGACGAGGTGGCCCAACCTGCCCCCCAACCCCAGCCCGGGGCCTCCGAGCAGACGGCGGCCGCCATTAGCCCCGGGGAGGTACTCGACGGGCACGCCTCTGTCACCTCCAGCGGCGCCTCCACCCTGCTCGCTCTGGCGGGCTGCGAGGATGTGGACCCCGATGATCTGGAGGAGGCCAAGCAGAGGGAGGAGCAGTTGTCCGACGAGCTCCCCAGGCTGGCGCGCGAATCGTTCGGCGCGGCCCGCGACATGGCGGAGAAGTTCAAAGCCGAGCGCGAGCAGGTCAAGGAGCGTTTCCAGGCCAAGACGAGGAAGACGCAGGAGGGCGAGAGCAGCGGATGGGGCGAGGTCCAGCGGCCCTGGGGCCGACACGCCAGCTCCGCCGCCTGCTGAACCTGCTCTTGCGGTCGCGGGGGTCATCGGCATGGGCAAGGGCAAGGGCAAGGTTATCGGTGGCCTGTGGTCCGAGGCCAAGGATCTCCTTGCGGCCACGGCCAAGTCCAGGCCGGCGGCGTCGGGGGCGCCGCAGTCAATTTAGCCAGCAATGTGTCGATGGCGTCGGTGTTGCTCCAGCCGACTGGCCTCTTTCACACGGAGCACATCGCCAGCTGCACCATCTCGGCCAGCCTCGCCTCCCCGTTCCTGGACCAGGAGAGGCTGCCCGCTCCCCCCCCACTACTTGCTGCGCCAAGTGTCGAACAAAAAAGTTGTCAGGATCAGGTGGACGGAGGACTCAGTGCAGGGCTTCCTGGCATCGTGGGAGCAGGCTCGCGTCCTCCAGCGTCCCCATCGTCGGACGAGGGGGCCGCTGCTCCTGTCAGTCCCGGGCACGACGTTCGCATCTCGCTCGCAGGGGGCTCGGCCCAAGGAGGCCAGCTCCCCACGAATCACCTGCCCCACTTCCGAGAGAGCCCCTGGAATCACAGGGCCCAGCTGAGTTCCCCTCTGGGCGCCAACGTGGACCCCGACGTTTCCTGCTGGAGACGTGCGATGCGACGTCTTGGGGATCTCTGCAGGCTTATCTCGAGAAGGAGACTGAGACTTCCATAGTGCTCCTCCAAGAGGTTTGGGTGTTAGGTGACGAGGTCAAGGATCTGTGAGACGCGCTCCGGACGTCGCCAGACCCCCCCGGCCCCCGCCGGGTCAAGGTCGCCCACGTCGCTCGTTCGTTGAAGGAGGCTTCCTGGGAGTCCCGGTGCCCCTTTCCTGCGGGCGACCACTTGGGACCTGAACAGGGCCCCGTTCTTTCGCGCTTGGGGGAGTGCCTCTTCGGCGCGGGCGCCCCCTTCACTATCGGAGCTGATTGGAACTGTGCCCCGCAGCAAGTTTCGGATGGAGGATGGCCAGCGTCTAGGATGCTGTATTGTCGCTGCCCCCGAGCCCACCTGCAGGTCTACTGGGCGCGAGTGGCGCACCGTCGATTTCTCTAGCACTCGTCGGAATAATTCGAAGAATACGAATAGGTTTGCAGACCTAGCTCGAAAGGCAGACCAAAATGAGAGCTCTCGATGGGACAAACAAACGCGCCTGACGATTCTGCAACGGCTTCTGTAAGCACCAGCTTTGTCATACAAAGGGCCAGGCGCAAGGTCTTCGGAGGCGTCCGAAGGAGCGAAGCTTCGCGGGTCAAGACGCGCTGGCCTGCCACCCCCACTCTGTCAGGTAAGCATCTGGACTCGATAGTTCGAGCGCTGCGGAGGCCGAGGGCCGCCCCCTCGCGAGCGTCCAGTCGGGCCAGCTCGTCGGCCGCCAGACTGGAGCCAGCCGGTTGCCACCGCCGAGGCCAGAGGCTCGCAGCAGCAGCTAGACACGGCTTTCCCCGCTGTTTTTCCAGAAGTCGGGAGATGATTTATCCGCGGCACACGGCATCGACCCGCGGGGGGCGTCCCAAGCATTGGGGGAGGGGCCAAACTCCTCGCTTTGTCTGGTCGCCTGCTCTGCGGGCGTCTGGAGGGGCTTATCCCATCGGTTCTTCTGAACCCAGGGGCTGGATGCAGGTGGCCAAGTCTCGTGGGGAGATGAAGATTGCGCGTGTTCTCCACAGGTTGGTCAAAGGTCCTGCTCGGCTCCAGGCGCGCAAGGAATGGTCGGGCTGCATGCCGCCGCTCGAGACATTCTTCCTGCGCTCCACCAAAGAGTGGCACGACGTGTTTGTCCAGGCCACCACGCTGGCCACCAAGTGCGAGCAGCGTTTCAAGTCCGAGAGACGAGCCAGGTGGCGAGCCCGGGTGGCACAAGCAGCTCGCTCGTGGAGCGGAAGAGCCCGCAAATGCACCAAACCTGCGGCCGTTCGGGTCCCGGGTGGCGGTCTGGAAGGGGGCCCTCCGCCAGGACCTCAGCAGCGAGTCGATGAGATGTTCAATTCCTGGACCAAGGTCTGGGCGCCCCCCCGCCCTTGCGCCGACGAGTTCCCCGACCCCGCCCCCCTTTTCAACCTGGAGCTCCCTGGGCAGGCTCAGGCGGGTTGAGATGCTGCCGCTGATCTCTGCCCTTGGCAGCGTTAGCCAGGAGAGATCCGAGCTGTCGCCGGAAAGTTCAAGCCCTGCACCGCCATGGGGGCCGACGTGCTCCGCCCGCG
This sequence comes from Prorocentrum cordatum, assembly GCA_963575745.1. NCBI lineage: Eukaryota > Dinophyceae > Prorocentrales > Prorocentraceae > Prorocentrum > Prorocentrum cordatum. The sequence goes on along the minus strand of CAUYUJ010020552.1, from coordinate 129,695 downwards.
GTATTTCGGGAACCTGTCCGATGGGGCTCTGGAGCGCGTGGGGTTGCTCTGGTATTGGCAGGAGGTCGAGGGGCCCCTAAGCTCCTGCATCTGACTGATCCTCGCGGCCCAGTCGTTGAAACCTGAAGGAGGGTACCGGCCCATTGGGGTCGTGACTGGCGCGTCTCGGGTCTGCAGCAAGCTCGACAGGTACGAGGCGGTGTCTCGGGGGGAAGATGGCGCGCGCGACGATATCCGCGGGGTCCAAGGGCGACCGCGCGAGCAGGACGTCTGGGAGCAGAGCCCGTCAGTCGAACATGTGAACTTCAGGGGGGGCACTGCGGGCATCGCCCTCTTGGGCCTCGCATAGGCCCGCGAGAAAGTGCGCCGCTGCCCTCTCATCCTCGCCGCGCTGAAGCGGGGGCCTTCGTCTCCATGTTGCAGTGCCGTGCCCCACGGGTGCTCAGTCTTGCTGGGGTTTGCTCAGCGAGCACGGAGGTCTTCCAGACTATCTTCGCAGGCTGCCCGCTTGCGACCACGCTGCATGGCATGTTTCATCAGGGCCCCCTGGATGATCGAGTCGCGGCGGTCGGTGTTCCCCTTTCGAATTGGTTGATGATTTTGCTCTCTTCACGTCGGGGCCAGCCGAGATTGTCCAGTCCTGGTTGGGCAACGCGACAGTTCATGCGCACCTCAGTCCGGAAAGGTTGTGCCCGGTCATCTCGGATTCCAAGGGGGGGGGCGCCCCCCTCGTGCAAGGCGGTCGCCCAGGGGATTGCTCGCAGGGTCGTTCGCTGGAAATTCGCGAGGCGGCCGGCGCCGCGGGGGGCCTTGGGCGCGCCCCTGGGACGAGCCCCAAGGGGCTCAAGGCCAAGAAGGTGATCATCTTCAGGTTCGGAAAGATCAGGGCCAGGACATCCAAGTTCATCAGATTGACGAGTTCCTTCCACGGCCTCATGATGATTTGTCGGGGGAGGAGCGTTACCTGCGGGGCTGCACGGTACTTGTGTCCAATGCGTGACAGACAGCCGTGCCGAAGGGCTCAGGGCCGCTCTGGCGCATTCAAGTTTTGGCGCGGCTCAAGGCAGAAGCCGCGCTCTCGAGTTCACGCCATCCAGTTGCCCTGCCTCGGACCCAGAGTGCCAGGCCAACATCTCGCAGCTCGTCGCCTGGGGCCGCGCGGCCCGCGACGGGGGAGGCGGCGCGCGAAACCGTGCGTGCGCGTGTTTCTGCTGCTCAGTCTGCGCCGTGTTTTGCGTGGCAGGATGTTCGCGGGCCAGCTGGCGTGGTCGCGCTCGCCCTTCGCCATTTGGGATGGGAGGTCCCCAGGTGGCACCAGAAGTTCACCTGTGGCGAGAAATCGATTCACGTCTCGGACTTGGGAAGCGTTCCAGCGCCAAATTTATCCAGGAGGACATCTTCACGCCCATGGGGTTCCGCGTTGGCAAGAAGGTCTGGGGCGCGTCGGGCCCCCCCCCCCGCCCCGCCCTCGCCCCCCGCGCACGCGCACGCCCCGGCCTCTCGCGTCACTCGTCTCTGAGTTTCGTTGGAGGGCTGGAGGTCAGAGCGAGCAGAAGGGCCCGCCTGCTGGCAGGCCTGGTCGCAGGAGGCTTCCCCGCCCAGCGCGATTTGTCCCTGGGCAGGCGCGTCGTCGATCCGAGGTGTCAGCGGTGCAAGGTGGGGGCCGGAGCTCCGCCTCATCGTTTCTTCCGCTGTCCATGAACTCATGGAGCGCGCTAACTCGTGGATCTCGTCACGTCGGCTGGACGAGCCAACGCTGCAAGTGCTGGCCCAGTTATTATCAGCAGGCGCTTGGCCCGCTCACCCGAAGCAGGATGGCCCCACGCAGCGCAGCCCCCTGGCATCAAGTGGGGAAAACGTCCGCTTGGCATGTGCATCGACGGCTCTGCGATCGACCCCGACTTCCCTCTTGCCCGCGGGGGATGGGCCACGGTCGCCAGGGCGGGGTGCTCGCGCGAAATCGCGGGCTCGTGCTACGAGCCCCTTCCCCACCCCATCCAGGAGTCGAGTCGCGGCGAAGCACGCGCCCTTTGGATGGTCCTTCAGTAGGCAGGAGCAGGAAAAAAAACGCGATCGTGACCGACTGCAGGATACGGGCTGTTGTTTGGCAGCAGGGGCCCGACCGGCCCGCGGAGCGCCCTGCCTTCATCGAGTTGTGGAAGCTCATCTTCGAGAAAGGCGAAGACATGGGCCGTTCGAGTATCTTGCTCGTCAAAATCAAGTCCCATCTCTTCCTCCACTGGGCTCTGCAGCAGGGGCGTCAGGTCTGGGCCTGGAAAGGGAATCAGGAGGCTGACAGGTTGGCCGCGTTGGGTGCCCGGTGCCACCCACACAACCCTCATGTCAGAGATCTATACGTCTCTCTCAGGGAGCAGGTACGTATGTTAGGACAGTTGCAGCCGTCTTTTTACGTGCTCTCTCGGAGGGAGATGTTGCAGATGTGGAGAAGGTGGGGCCCCCCAAGAGGCTGAAACCGTCTACCCAATGGACATGACGTCAGCAGATATGATCAGGGCAGCCATCGTTTTTTTGTTGTGCCACCTGGGGGGTATGACTGCCTCTCGGACAGTACTTTGCTGCGCACCGCGCAGCGGATTTCCCAGGTTGGCCAGGCTTGCCCGCAGCTCTCACAAGTTGTTGGTAGGCGTTGGTGCGGACCCTTCGGCACCTCGTGATCTGTGCACCTCCTCGTGAAAAGCCGTAGAAGGGCCCAGGAATAAAGGTACAGGTCAGTCTTTGGCGCATTTGAAGAACGGGGTGGGCCCCTCCTCCACGCAATCGTTTGGACGGATTTGGCCAGTCTCGCCGAGGCCGCCCTAGCCTGGTCACATATTCCTTCCCAGGCGGGCTGCCCTTTGTCCACCCCCGTCGTTTTTGTTTGTCTCTCTCTCTCTCTCTCTTTCTCTCCACCGGGAAGTGCGGCCTTCGGGAGGTAGACTGCTGAGCCAGAGGAGCAAATGAGCACAGGAAGAGTTCACCAGCGTGATGCATCGCCGGTCTGGAAGAGTATCTGCGCGGGCAAGCATCTGACGCTCGCGGCAGTCCAGCTCGGGGCAATGCATCTTTCTGGACTGCCGCGGGCGTCACATGCTTGCCCGCGCAGATACCCTTCCAGGCCGGCGGTGCGCAACTCGGTTGGAGGAGGCCCTGAGACAGGGTCGAGAACGATTCCTGACTTGACCATGACAGGTCTGATTCAAAGTTTGCCGCATGCTGTTTCGAGCGCCCAAGAAAATCACATGTGGCTGGTGAGGCCCTCGAACTCGCTACGGGCACCCGCGGGCGGTCTCGAGCCCAACTTTGGCTCGAACCGAACTGTTCACGGGGAGGGGGAGGGGAAGGGGGGTGAGCAGGAGGAGAAAGAAGGAGGAGGAGAAGGAGGAAGAGGAGGAGGAGGAGGACGAGGACGAGGACGGGGCGCCGGAGCGGGGCGGGGGGCGAGGAGGTGGCAGCAGGGAAGGGATGGCGAAGGTGGGGCTGAGGGGGGAGGCGCGGGGGGAGGAGAATCAGGGCGACGAGAGGGCGAGGAGGGTGAGCAGGATGGAAAGTATCGGGGGATTGCTTGGAGGCACGGGGAAGAGGGAGGCGGGAAGCTTCCCAACGTCTCTGGGAACTCCTCCGTACGCACAACCCGCCTCTTCCCCCCTCACCCCATCTCGTCCATGTCCTTGCCTTGCCCTGTCCCTTCTCCCATGCTCATGATTATCATCCTCCTGCTCCTGCTCTTGCTTTTGCTCCCCCTTCTCCTCCTCCTTCTCCTCCTCTTCGTTTTTCTCCCTGCCCCCCCTCTCCACCCTCTGATCCTCACCCACGGGTCCCCTGGCCATCCCCCCCATTCGTGCAGGACGAAGGCGGGGAGGACGACCTCCTCATCATGCGCCCCCTGCCTCGAGCGCGACGACGACGATGGCGGCGGCGGCGGCGAGACGCCAGCCCGCAAGCCGCGCGCGAGTGCGGTGAGCCCTCGCGCTGAGGCGGACCTCAAGGCCCACGTCGGCGAGCGCCTCGCCAGCGAGCGCAGCTCCCGCGCGCTCGAGGCGCCCCTCGCGGCGCCCGCGGCGGGGGGTGGCGGGCCCAAGGCGCCTCGTCGCCATGGGGCACCCTGAGATCCTCGGGTTTACTTTTACTCGCCACGGCCGATTCGGCATCCCTTCGGGCCCCGGGACCCTCACGGATCGATCGGGCTCGAAAAATGGCGAAGAAAGATGGGGTCCAGGGCGTGACCCTGGACCCTCACGGATCGATCGGGCCCGAGAGGTGGCGCAGAAAGTTGGGGTCTTTTGTTCTGGGCGTTTTTTCTTTGCATCGGTTGCGTTTGTTTCGCGACGTCGGATCTCAGGGCAGACGGGCAGACCGAGTCCCTGAGGAGCAGGGGGCGCTTGAGTTCTTTCGTCGGGGCACGACAGAGAACCACAACCAGAATTGAGGGGATTTTTCTGTAGGGCCTCTCGGGCGAGAACCCACCGACCTCAGCATGAACTATTGGGTTGTGGTTGCGGTCGATTTGGTCGTCCGGGACACCCACATCGACCACCACCAATGCTAAGCTGGTTTCGGTGTTCTGACGACTGCTGGCATGTAGTCGCCTGCGTTCCCCGCATGTCGCCGCTCTCGGGGCCCAGGGCAGGGATGCCCGGGCGGGGCCGGCGGAGGTTAGAGGTTGGAGGCTCGAGGCTGCCCGCCAGGAGTGACAGGAGTCAGCCACGCGCAGAAGGTGGTGGTCACCACCCACCAAACCACCCCAACCCAACCCGAAGGCCCAAATTTGCCCTCCATTTCCAGTGTGGGGGGGTCGGGGAACGTTGAAAAATCACATGGAACCCGTACCCCCCCCAACCCGAAATTCGGGTCAAATTCGGGTCTTCGGGTTGGGTTGGGGTGGTCTGGTAGGTAGTCAGGTGGGGGGAGGGGGGGGGGGGTCGGAAACTGCAACACATACATCACCAGTGGCGGGCGCTCTTTCAATCCCAGGACTCTTTGTAGGGTCGGGGACAACGCTGGGGTGGTGTGGTGTATACTTGTTTCTCCGATGTCCCGGGGAAACAGCGAAACATGTATACACCAGGGTCCTGTATACACCTGGATCCGCTCTCCAGTGCAAATTCTAATGCAGGGTCGGAGAAAGCGTCGGTGTATAGAGCTCGTTTCCCTACCTCAGACGCCGCGGGCCTCAATCTGTAAGGCCGGCGCCTTCTAAGAAGCAGCCTCCTTCTAAGGAGCCCTCGGCCACGTCCGAAGAGCTGCTCCTGGTAGGGGGGCCCGGGGTCCGGGACCCGCTTGAAACCCGGGGTCCTGGTAGGGGGCCCCGAGGTCCTGGTGGGGGGCCCCGGGGTCCAATTCATGGTGAGGATGAAATTCCGAACCCATATTGCGAAGGCCTTACGGCCGTTGCCGCCGACCCTGAAGATGACGAAAGACAACACGGGGGGGGGCACGAGGATGAGAAGGAGGAGGAGGAGGAGGCGGAAGGGAGTAGGAGGAGGAAGGGTGAAGGGGGAGGAGGAGGAGGCCTTATGGATGTTGGTTAGGATCTCGTGGTTGACCTCTCGGGGGCGGGGGGCCCCGGGGTCCAATTCATGGTCAGGATGAAATTCCGAACCCATATTTATATACATATAACGGCGCACCGGGTCCGGGGGCCCGGGGCCGGGACCTCGACCACAAATGTGCGCCCCGGGGGGCCCGGAGGCTCGTCGGGGCTTGCCGGAGGCCTCCCCAGTCAGACAAGACGGCCCCAGGAGCGCCCAAGACGGCCCAAGAAACTTCCAAGAGGCCTCCAAGAGGGCTCCGAGATGCTGAAGATGGCCTCCAGACGTCCAAGGACGCCCCCAAGACGCCCCAAGAAGCCTCCAACATGCGTCCCAAGAGGGCCCCTAGACGCAAAAATTGGCCCATTCCCTTCGTAAAACGTACATTTTTCACAAAGTCGCCTTTTGGGCTTTCCGACGTTACAGGACGGCCCAAGAGGCGCCCAAGACCGCCCCAAGACGGCCCAAGAAGCTTCCAAGAGGGCCCCAGGACAGCCCAAGAGGGCCCCAAGACGGCCCAAGAGGCGCCCAAGATGGCCCAAGAGGGCCCCAAGACGGGCCCAAGAGGGGGCCCAGAGGGGGACCACGAACCGCAAGCTCGAGCCTTCCGCCCCAAGAGGCCGCCAGGAGGCCCCCAGGAGGCCCCTCAAGAGGCCCCAGGAGACCCCAGACGTCCAAGGACGCCCCCAAGAGGCCCCAAGAAGCCTCCAACATGCGTCCCAAGAGGGCCCCTAGACGCAACAATTTGCCCATTCCCTTCGTAAAACGTACATTTTTCACAAAGTCGCCTTTTGGGCTTTCCGACGTTACAGGACGGCCCAAGAGGCGCCCAAGACCGCCCCAAGACGGCCCAAGAAGCTTCCAAGAGGGCCCCAGGACAGCCCAAGAGGGCCCCAAGACGGCCCAAGAGGCGCCCAAGATGGCCCAAGAGGGCCCCAAGACGGGCCCAAGAGGGGGCCCAGAGGGGGACCACGAACCGCAAGCTCGAGCCTTCCGCCCCAAGAGGCCGCCAGGAGGCCCCCAGGAGGCCCCTCAAGAGGCCCCAGGAGACCCCAGACGTCCAAGGACGCCCCCAAGAGGCCCCAAGAAGCCTCCAACATGCGTCCCAAGAGGGCCCCTAGACGCAAAAATTGGCCCATTCCCTTCGTAAAACGTACATTTTCAACAAAGTTGTCTTTTGGGCTTTCCGACGTTACAGGACGGCCCAAGAGGCGCCCAAGACCGCCCCAAGACGGCCCAAGAAGCTTCCAAGAGGGCCCCAGGACAGCCCAAGAGGGCCCCAAGACGGCCCAAGAGGCGCCCAAGATGGCCCAAGAGGGCCCCAAGACGGGCCCAAGAGGGGGCCCAGAGGGGGACCACGAACCGCAAGCTCGAGCCTTCCGCCCCAAGAGGCCGCCAGGAGGCCATCAGGAGGCCCCTCAAGAGGCCCCAGAAGACCCCCAAGAGGCCCAAAGGGGCCCCTGGGGCTCTGCAGGGGCGCCGGGGACTTCTTAAGATCGCCCGAAGATTGCCCCAGATCTCAAAAATGGCGTTTCCAGGCCGAGAAAAACGACCAACGACGGCCCGAGATTACCCAGAATTCGCTACTGATTGTCCAAGAGGCCTCCAAGACGCCCCAAAAGGCTTCCAAGATGCCTCCCAAAGAACCCCAGGTGGCAAACTTTGGTTTTTGAAAGGTGTTCGAGTTCTCGCCTTTTCAGTTTCCCGACGCTCCCAGACGGCCCAAGAGGCCCCAATGTCCGCTCCAAAACAGCCCCAGAGGCCTCGAAGACTGCCACACGGCGGTCCAAGAAGGCCCCAAGACGGCGCCCGAGAGTGCCCCAAGACGGCCCTAAGAGGGGGCCAAGAGGGGGAACACGAACCGACAATCCGAGCCTTCCACCCCCAGAGGTTCTCGGGAAGCCCCAAGAGGCCCCCAGTAGGATCCAAGAGGCTCCCAAGAAGCTCCCAAGAGTGCCGAAGAGGTTCCAAGAGGCCTCACAAGAAGGTCCCAATAGGCACGCACAATTTGTTTGTCCGATAGCTTTTAACAGTTAAAAGTTTTCAGCCCTTTGGCATCCCGACGCCCCAAGACGGCCCAAGAGGCCTCCAAGACAGTTCCAAGATAGCCGAAGAGGCTTCCAAGAGGGCCCTAGGCGGCCCACGAGGGCCGCAAGACGGTGTTTGAGGCGCCCAAGACGGCCCGAGAGGGCACCAACACGGCCCCAAGAGGCCCAAGAAGGGGAACACGAACCGAAAATCCGAGCCTTCCACCGTCAGAGGTTCTCGGGAAGCCCCAAGAGGCCCCCAATAGGATCCAAGAGGCCCCCAAGAAGTTCCCAAGAGTGCCGACAAGGTTCCAAGAGATCTCCCAAGGTGGCCCCAAGAGGCACAACTCATTGTTTTACGATTGAGTTTTGACGGGCTCAAAATGTTTGAGTCTTTTGACATCCCGATGCTCCAAGACGGCCCAAGAGGATACCGCTCCAATGTAGAGGAAGAGGCCTCCAAGAGGGCCCCTAGACGGCCCACTAGGGCCCCAAGACGGTGCTTGAGGCGCCCAAGACGGCCCGAGAGGGTCCCAAGACAGCCCCAAGATAGGCCCAAGAAGGGGAACGCGAACCCAACAGCAGAGCGTCCCCCCCAAAAGGCCCACAGGAGGCCGCAAGAGGCCCCCAAGTGGTCCGACGAGGACCCCAAAAGCTTCCCGAGGGCCCAAAAGGCCCCTAGGAGACGTCCAAGAGGCCCGAAAATAGCCAAACAGTGCCCCCGATGCGTCAAAACTGCTTCCAGGAAGCCCCCGGGAGGCTTCCGGATTGCTTCAATGTGGCCCCAGGTGGCCTCAAGTCGGGCTTCTACGCAGCCAAGACGGCCAATGACGGCTTCACATAGCAGAACCGATGCCCCCATGGGCGCGTCCCCTGCCGGCGCGTCGCCTGGGGCGTGCTGCGGCGCGTCCTCCTGGCATGTCCCCCCTGTCAGATGTCCCCGCGGCGTGCGCCGCAGAGTGCCCTGTGGCGCTGGGGGCGCGGAAGAAGCGTACTTTTACCATGGATCGTGGCCCTGGCAGCGCGGGCGCTGCGCAACTCGTGAGGGATCGCGGCCCTGGGGGCGCGGACGCAGCGTGATTTGGGAGGGATCGTGGACTGGGGGCGCGGAGACATTTGTAGTCTACCATGGATTCTGGCCCCTCGAGCGCGGAGCAAACAGCATTCACGAGGGATCGCGGCCCTTGAGGCGCGGACGCACGGCGATCCACGGAGGGTCGTGGCCTGGGGAGCGCGGGCGCGGCGTACTTCACGAGGGATCATGGCCCTTGGATCGCGGGCGCAGCGTGATTTACATGGAGTCGTGGCCCTTGGAGCGCGGACGTTGTGCGATTTGTGAGGGATCCTGGCTCTGGGGGCGCGGACGTGGCGTAGTGCACGAGGGATCCGGGCCCTGGACGCGCGTGCCGACGGTTGTCCCTTCGTCAGTGCCACCCCTCCAAACCTCCTCCTCTGCCTTTGGCCGATCCTCCTCTGCCTTTGGCCTCACACAACAAGAACTACGATTTCAACGAGACGACGTGGCTACATCATGAGAAAACGGATGAGTGGGGACTGTCGGGAAATCACCTCCTGAAGAACACATTGTCCTGAGTAGACCCACGACGCGCGCAGCTTCTCATGCGAGGCCATGGCCTCACCCGCCTAGCCCTTAAGGGGCCCGGGCGCATGCCCGCACAGGCGATCCGTTTCCGTTTCCGTTTCCGTATGGGTATCTTCAGCATTGCCATTGCCCATCGCTCACTTGATGTGTCGTGACAGGTGTCCACGCGTCGCGGTTCTAATCCCTTTCTGGTTTCGGGGGTCGAGCATTGTCAGTTTCTGTGGCCCCACTGGGGGTTGATAGTATTTCTGCGACCCTCAGATTACTACAAATGCTCCACTATTTGCATGCGATTTCGATGATGCTTCGAATCTTGGCAAAAATACTGCTGGTACGACTTCCACAGGTTTGGACACGTTCTACGGGTCTTGTACGCAGTCGACTGGCAAAAACAGCGTTGGAGCTATTTCCTTCGAGAGCTTTTCAGGTGCAGCAGAATTCTCAATTGTAACGGCGGGCGATACCTTCAGTATGTTGTTGTGGATGGACATGCGGGCGCACAATCCGTTTAAGCACGGTCGGTCTTACCTCATTGATCTCAGACCTCATGGGCAAGGGGCATTATATTTTGACAGCGATAACACCGTTAAATTTTCCGGCATGTACGGGAATTGCCAGGGCTCTCGTGCTCTGGGGGAGAGATCGTTGGCCTATCCGCATGCGTTTAATACTTGGGTGCATTTTGCGATCGTCTCAGACCCTACAGGGACGCGTCTGTTCAAGGACGGTGAATTGTTGTATGAGGCTCTCGCGTCGAGTTGTGGCACATCGTACAGCACCGCTTTGGTCGACAAAGCAGTTCTCGGCACCTACTACAATTCAGTTGGCAGTTCAGGGTCGTACTTCATGGATGCTTCCATCGACGACCTCCAGTTTTACAGGTCGGCGTTATCAGCGCAAGATGTAAACGACGTCTACGCTGCGACGCCGGCACCACAACGAAACTATTCGGATCTTTGAAAATTGCGTTCTCACCCTAGGCATTCTCGAAACAGCTGTTGTACGACATCATGCGATGTTCAAGTAGCTGTTGTACAACATCTTTAGGGGGCGCTCTTGGAAGGCTCCCAAGATGGCCCAAGATGCGAAACCATTGAAACACCAATGGCTTTGACGTACTTGTGTTCTTAAGTAAGCGTCCACCTTGAGGCATCCTCAAACAATGCCTTCGAGTTGGGCTTCGAAAGTAACCCCTCTTAGAGGAGGGGTTGCAGAAAACCTGCAACTCCTCTTAGAGTTGTTGCAGGATTTCAGGGGAAAATGAAATTTCAAATTTCAATTTTTTATTCGGGCTTTTGGATTATGTGTGTGTATGTGTTGTCAATAGAGCCGCGCGCGCGCGCGGCCGGGCCCCCCCCCGTGGCCCGCCGACACAGGGGCGGTGTGTGTGTATGTGTGTGTGTGTGTGTGTGTGTGCATGTGTTGTTAATAGAGCCGCGCGCGCGCGGCAGGGCCCCCCTCCCCGTGGCCCGCCGACACAGGGGCGGTGTGTGTGTATGTCTGTGGTCAATAGAGCCGCGCGCGCGCGGCGGGCCCCCCCCCGTGGCCCGATGACACAAGGGTGCGGTGTCTGTGTGGTGTGTGCGTGTGTGTGTGTGTGTGTGTGTGTGTGTGTGTGTTGTCAATGGAGCCGCGCGCGCGCGGCCGGGCCCTCCCCCGTGGCCCGCTGACACAGGGGCGGTGGTGTGTGTATGTGTTGTGAATAGCCGCGCGCGCGCGGCCGGCCCCCCCCGTGGCACACTGACACAAGGGCGGTTTGTGTGTGCGTGTGAGTGTGTGTGTGTGTGTGTGCGTATGTGTTGTCAATAGAGCCGCGGGCGCGCGGCCGGGCCCCTCCCCGTGGCCCGCTGACACCCGGGCGGTGTGTGTGTGTGTTGTCAGTGGAGCCGCGCGCGCGCACGGCCGGGGCCCCCCGTGGCCTGCTGACACAGGGGCGCGGTTTGTGTATGTGTCGTCAATAGAGCCGCGCGCGCGCGCGGCCCCCCCCTTCATGGCCCGTTGACACTGGGGTGCGGTGTACGTGTGTGTGTGTGTGTTGTGTGTATGTGTTGTCAATAGAGCCGCGCGCGCGCGGCCGGGCCCCCTCCGTGGCCCGCTGACAGGGGCGGTGTGTGTATGTGTTGTCAATAGAGCCGCGTGCGCGCGCACGGCCGGCCCCCCCCCGTGGCCCGTTGACACAGGGGCTGTGTGTGTGTGCGTATGTGTTGTCAATAGAGCCGCGCGCGCGCGCGGCAGGGCCCCCCCCCGTGGCCCGCTGACACAGGGGCGTGTGTGTGTGTGTGTGTGTGTGTGTGTGTGTGTGTGTGTGTGCGTGTGTATGTGTTGTCAATAAAGCCGCGCGCGCGCGCGGCAGGGCCCCCCCGTGGCCCGCTGACACAGGGGCGCGGTGTGTGTTTGTGTGTATGTCTTACACATATAACGGCGCACCGGGTCCGGGGGCCCGGGGCCGGGACCCCGACCACAAATGTGGGCCCCGGGGGGCCCGGAGGCTCGTCGGGGCTTGCCGGAGGCCTCCCCGGTCAGACAAGACGGCCCAAGAAGCGCCCAAGACGGCCCAAGCAACTTCCAAGTGGCCTCCAAGAAGGCTCCAAGATGCTGAAGATGGCCTCCAGACGTCCAAGGACGCCCCCAAGATACCCCAAGAAGCTTCCAACATGCGCCCCAAGAGGGCCCCTAGACGCAACAATTGGCCCATTCCCTTCGTAAAACGTACATTTTTCACAAAGTTGCCTTTTGGGCTTTCCGACGTTACAGGACGGCCCAAGAGGCGCCCAAGACCGCCCCAAGACGGCCCAAGAAGCTTCCAAGAGGGCCCCAGGACAGCCCAAGAGGGCCCCAAGACGGCCCAAGAGGCGCCCAAGATGGCCCAAGAGGGCCCCAAGACGGGCCCAAGAGGGGGCCCAGAGGGGGACCACGAACCGCAAGCTCGAGCCTTCCGCCCCAAGAGGCCGCCAGGAGGCCCCAAGGAGGCCCCTCAAGAGGTCCCAGGAGACCCCCAAGAGGCCCAAAGGAGGCCCCGAGAAGCCCCAAATCGGCCCCCAAAATGCTTCGAACCTGCTTCCAGGAGGCCTCCGACAGGTTCAGAGGCTCCCGAGAAGCTACGTCAAACTCCCAGCGAGCGGCCGGACGAGGCCCCCCAAAAAATCCCAAGAGGGTTCCAGTATTTGTATCCTTCAGCGCTCTCTGGCCTTCTTCCCCCTGCCCCCTTCCCTGCGACTTTCGTTGACTCAAGCTCGCCTCCTCTCCATTTCCTCTCTCTGCCTCTCTCTCTCTCTCTGTTTTTTTTGTTTCTCTCTCTCTCTCTCTCTCCATCTCTCTTTCTCTCTCTCTCTCTCTCCTTCGCTCTCTGTCTGTCTGTCTCTCTCTCCCTCTCTTTCTCTCTTTCTCTCTCTTCCTTTCACATTCTGTGTCCTTGCGACCTTCTGCAGTCCCCGACGTCGCCACGGCTGGATCCGCTCGAGCGTGTCTTGTGATGTGCGGCGGTGCGAAGCCCGTCCCACTGATCAAGGCACAGGTACGAAATGATGGGTCCATCATTTCTTGCCTTCCCATGTGCGTTTTCCCAATCGATTCCTGGGCCCGAGGTCGCAAAAATTACGACGTCGGAGGTCTGGGGAGGCGGGAAGCACGACCTGGACCTCCGACGTCTTGGAAAAATCACGACGGCGGTTTTTGTTAATTTTCGGCCTCCGGGGCCCCTCGCAGGTTCCCGGGACCGTCAGAAAACGACTCAGGATGAAAACGACTTGGGCTACAGGGCTATTGGGCTACAGGGCTATAGGGCTGTAGGGCTATAGGGCTATAGGGCTAGGGCCATAGGGCTATAGGGCTATGTGGGCTATTCGGCTATTGGGCTATAGGGTTGTTAGGCTATGGGGCTATAGGGCTACAGGGCTATAGGATCAGAGGGCTATAGAGCTAAAGGGCTAGATGGATATAGGGATATAGGGCTATTGGGCTATAGTCCTATAGGGCTATACGGCTATAGGGCTACAGGGCTATAGGGCGATAGGGCACCCCCAGGCACCCCGGCACCCGGGCACCGGGCACCCAGGCACCCAGGCACCGGGCACCCGGGCACCCGGGCACCTGGGCACCCGGCCCGGCCGCATGGGGCCGGAATCTTGCCGAAGCTCATCGAACCTTTTAATCCGCCAGGACCCTTACAGAGGCAAGCTCTGATTGGGTACTAACCCATGGCAACCGCCGCTACCTTCGTCGCCGCGATCGCCGCCGTCTTCATCGCCGCCGTCGTCGACGTCCTCGGGTTCTGTTCGGGCACCCTCTGGCCATCTCGTGGGGCACGCTGGGGGATTATCAGAGGCATTCGTAAGTATTCTGAGGGGCCCCGCGACTTCCCCCAGAGACTCTAACTACAGAAACTCCTTTCGTATTCCGGCCAGAAGCATCCAGAAACGATGTACATTAGCCCTGGCGGGGGGAATGATGGCGATGGTGATGTTCATGATGACGACGGTGACGATCCTAGCTAGAACCTAAGCGCGCGCGAAGCGCGCGCGTGGTTCTAGTAGCATATCTCTCAGCACGGCCGATAGTCTGCACATGAAAGGGCAAGGGCCCGAAGACAGCACGGACCGGCAGGAGCGATTGCGGGTCGAGCTGGACGCACGAGTGTCCGCACCTCCGCGTTTCTGGAGCATTTGACGCGAGACTTGATCCGTCTGTGAAGCTCTTGGGGCCCCATTTCCCCTCGGTATCTCCCCATCTGAGGACCTCGGAGCTGATGCTGTCCACACCAGAGATGCCCGCAGGAGGTTCAGGAACCCCACACACCAGGTAGTTTGACTCCCAAGACAGGCCTCCCTCGTGTAGCTGTCCCCCTTTCAAGAGCATCCCTCTGGTAGCCTCCAAGTACTCTGAAATGTCTCAGGGGTCCTGGTGCTGCTCGAGCAGCGCGGGGTAGTCGTAGAGTACGTGCCCCCATACATCCACAGACTGGGCTCCGCAACCGGCACATGGCCTTATGGGGATCTTCTGACGAGCATCCTGAAGTTGAGGTATGGGGACGTTGCCCGACCAGTGCGCTTGGAGGGCCCCTAATCGGCGAACGCATTTAATACCAGCTAGAGAATTTCTCAAGCCACGATGCCAGACTTGGTCCGCGGTGTCCGCGGTGTAAAAATGCTGAAGCACACGCTCGTCCTGCCAGCGCTGAATTCCCTGAATGAGGAAAACCTTCAGATCGGCAGGGCACAGGACACGGAGATCGAACACATTACCGAAGTCATCAGACATCATATGAGTAGCCACCAGGCTCCATCCTATACGTCGTAGCGTCATCCAGCAGGCACCCATCGGGCCCCTCGTCGAAGTCCAAGACATCTTGCCAACTTTGTCTCTGAGAGCCTCCCAAGCCTGCAAGCTACTATCAGAAATACGCCCATCCCAGACCCACGCGGCAAACTTAAGAACAATAGCGAGTGTGGCGTGATAGATAGGGTCATAGAACTCATTATTGTGGCTGATCAGATAGGCGGTGACACCGGTGTTCAACCTGCCGGGCGCGCCATTCAAGACAGCAGCACAAAGACGCAGCTCCCGAAGTGCAGCATCATTGACACCTGCGACTGCAGCACCATGCGCCGCTGAAGAAAGGGCGCCCGTGCGCCACAGTTCAGTAGAAACCTGGCCGACTGCCGCCATGAGCATGGAGGAACGAGCTTTGCGCTTACGCAGGCGTTTCAGACGTTGATGATCCATGCCTCTAATGACCCTGGGCCCCATGAGCTCGTAACCTAGGTCCCTCATATGCCCTTTGTACGGGATCTTCATGGAGCCCATGTCTAACTGCACCCCCTTTCAGAACTTCTTATAACCAGCAACAGCCCCAGACTTAGACGCCTTCAGGATCATGCCGAGCCCCTTTGAGTCCTGGATGAACCCCTAGCCGCAAGCGCGAGAAACCTGGCCTCCTCGGGGTCTTCGGAGATACCCTGGAGCCCAACGTCGTCCATGAGCGTTCTGGGGGCTATGGTAGGAGACGCTTCGGAGACCCTCTGGACCGACCTATACGTGAGCAGGTGCAACATATACGTAGCATGCGCACACCCAGCCAGGATCCCTTGCAACGAAAGGAAAGCCGTGGAAACACTCCCAAACGCCTTGATCCTTCGGGGCTGCTGGTAGCTCTGAATGCGTAGCCGCAGCAGTCGCAGAGGAAAGCCCGACGCTTGGCCCTCTCGATGCAGTGCATGGGGGCCCACCATATCGTAGCATTTGCTCATGTCCAGCGGAATGGTACGTGTGTGTTCTCCGAGCAGCTGTGCGACCTCTTGCTGGATATTACGATCAAAAGCCGAGTCGCTGGACGCGTGGCCTGCTCTTGTGCCTCACATCTGGTCGCGCTGGTAGCTGGCCTGCCACTCGGCCGAGACTGGCCTCCTGAGCTTCCCCCAAAGTCTGATCATCGAATGGGATAACACGGTAAGCCGAGTATATCCATCAGGTTTGGGACGCCGCACCATCTCAACCGTCTCACTGTAGATTCGTTCAGGAGTCCAGGACAGCCACTTCTCAACAAAACAAAACATCCTGGCGATGCGCTCCAGCGCCTGGTCCGAAAGAGAATCCAGGCACCTAGGTGAGATGCGGCTCGGCCCCGAAGCCGTACGCGTAGCAAACGTACGGATAGCCGCCCTTACTTGGCGGTGCTCCAGCGCGGGCAAATCAGGCCAGCACCCATGGCCAGGAGGCAAAGCGACCGGCTGCAGTTCGCGACGCCGCCACACCTTCTCCCAAGAGGCCAAGGTATAATTGGCCAGCAGGTGTTGTTGAGCGTTCACCTCGAAATTGATCTGCTCCTGTCTGCCCCGCACCTCGGAGGCCGAGTGCGCCTGACTGGCGCCGCCCATGAAAGCTCGCTTTGCCCGGCTCCGCCAGGCCTGCTCGGACTCGGACCTGGATGACTTCAGCACTACGTCGGTCTTGGCGATAATGTTGTCCAAGCCTGAGTCGAAGTCCGCGTCCGCCATCATGTTGAAGCCTCTCCTCAGAAATTCCAAGGTGTCCTCGTCCAGTTGGTGGCAGGTCTTCTTGTCCGCGATGATCCTGCGGCAGTGCCTGTCAACCTCCTAGAAGGCCTGCAGCACTTTGGTATACTGTTACGGTGTCAACTGGCAAAACCACAGAAGCCAACTGCATCCGCTGACAGAAACGTCCTAGGCGGTCTCGCTCCGACCTGAGATGCTGCGACCATCTTCGTGCTGTCGCCCAGGCGTAGACCTTGGGCTCACGATGCTTGCGTCGCCTCGGGAGTTCCCATGTCAGCAACTTCCACCTGAACTGAGGAGCCCCTGTCCGCCCCGCGAACGGGATGGCGGCCTTGCCCACCTTGTCATGACGACCTGACAGCTACACGACCACCCCGCCCAGCACCGTGCCCCACGCTCGAGCAAGGTCTGGCGCGCTTTGAACCTCATCGAACACATGGTCGACCTGGGCCCATGGGCAGGGGAAGCGGGCACAACCACAAGGGGGCACCACTGTAACGCCCGAGGCTCATCTGGAACAATACACCATGATGGCCCGTCGCTTCCCAATAGACTGATGCTGACAGGGCAGCGGGGTGGAGGAATGGTGCCGAACGCATCAAGTACCTCGGCCCCATCCAAGCCTCACCGACAAGTTCGCACAAGCGATGCAGTAGTCTATCTTCGAGTTACCTTCGTCAGTGAAGCACGTGGCCGACCGAGGAGTGTACGACAGCCTTGCTAGTGACTCGATCCATGTTCTGGCATTAAAAGTTGAGATATCGGAATTCCAATCCCCCGCAAGAATCCAACCATGGCCCAGGGCATTCCATGCAGCAACTCGCTGCGCGATCGCCCACAGGATGGAAAGGTTCTCGCCCGCGATGCTGATGCTCGTCACCAGGTACGCGCTGACCACTATCACCCCGCCTGGTACTCCCCAGTTGACGAAACTGGCAACCGCTCGGCCTGGATAGACAATGGGGTCTCCATCAGGCGGATTCGCCATCATAGCGTTGGTAAAAACCAGCACTGCGACTCCACAGTGATTTGCCTGTGGCCCTGAAGCGCCCGCGGAAAGCGCAGGGGCCCACATCCCGTGGTCGCCGATGCCCTTAGCCCGAGGCTGAGACTCGCCGAGGCGGGCCTCCACGACCCGCGTCTCCTGCACACGGACGATCTTGGCCTTCGCCACCGCCAGGTAGTCGAACATGGGGCCGAACGAACTAGCACTGACCGTCACAATGGCGCCGCAACGGCAGGGGGGAAGATTTGCCCTCGGCCCCCGCCTTGGGTATATCAGGCCCGGCGCTCTCGCAACTACGCCCGAGATCTGCGTGCTCACCCACGGTTGCCGAGGGAGAAAGTGGCGCGACACTGCACCACCTGATACCGACGCAAACGATCTCGAGGCATCTGGCAAAACGGCAACGCTGAACCTGGACGCGCTCGCGCCAGGATTTTGTGAAATCACACCACCACTCTGAGATGCAGGAGCCGAGAAGCGAGCGGTCGCGTGAGGAACGGCCGACGCTCGCGGGCGGGAGAGCGGGCGCGGGCCGAGAGTTCGGTCGCTTCACATCGAGCTGAAATGCTGCGGCCGTCGCTTCTGAGGAGCGCGCCGAGTGCGGCCTCCCCGGGGGGCCCAGAGTCCCGACGAAGGCATCTACAGACCACCACCGGGCCCGGCCAGGGCCATCCTGGGCCCCAGGATGGCGCATGTGCATAGACCCTCCTGGCCTCGGCCAGAAGGGCACACGCACCATGCCAGGGCCAGGATGTCCCTGGACTGGCACGGTGGTGGTGTATAGATGCCTTCTGCGTAAGAGTTTCCCACGGCCGTCGCGTTCCCCGCCTCCGCTCCCGCGAACGGCGCAGGCTTCTAGAATTCATGCCAGCGTTCATGTCCATATTCACGGCCTCGCGGGCCGGGCCCCTGGGCCACGCCCCCGTGGATGCGGGGCGTCGTTTGTGGATGCCCCGCAATAAATGCCCCCGTGCGACTGCGTGCCCACGGGGTCGCGCCCTGGAGTCCAGACCACGAGGGCGCGGATGCGGATGCGTATGTTCGCCGCTTGCGAGACGCTGCTTGCGCCGGCGGCAGACTCAAGAAAGGACGTCCAGCGTGAGAGGCGCAGGAAGCTGCGAAGGTCAAGGCCAGCCGAATGGGCGCGAAGCAGATGGGTCGGAGGATCGCGCCGCATCGCCGATGCATCGTCGTGGAGCCCGATTCTCTCCACGCCGAGGGCGCCGATGCATGCCCGACGTCGCCGGTACATCGCGGATGCATCGGCGACGCGGCGCGATCCTCCGACTCCATCCTGTCAGACCCCACCTGGGAGGCCTCCAGACGGGTTGGGCCCTTCGCCGGGTGAGACAGGACGTCTTTCCAGTGCTCGGCCCTCCTGCGGCCCGGGGGCGCGCCGAGCCTCCGCGCGCGCGCCCCGCCCACGGCAGCAAACGGGCCAAACGCGCGCGCCCCCCGAAGCGCGCGCGAGCGCGCTCGCCAGAACGCGCGCGTGGAGGTGCAGGTTCACCAGCGGCGGCTCGGGCTGGCAGTGCCCGCCTCTCGCTGGCCCCTGGCCGGTTTCTCCTGATCCTCCTCCTCCAAAGCGCTCCTCCTTCCCCCTTTTCCTTTTCTTATGGTTTCCGTCTCTCCCTCCGTTGCGATTGTGGTTCATGTGCCCATTCTGGCTCAAGTCCGCATCGGTGGGCCGCAGCCGCGCCGCGCTCGCTGCGGGGCGATGCCTGGTTGCGCCCATGCAGCAGCGCCGCGGCGCCGACGACGCAGGCCGCGGGGCGTTTCTTGCAGCGCACTCGGCGGCGGGCCTCGCGGCGGGACGCCCGCAGTCGCCTGCTGCGGGCTGCGGAGGGCCTGCTGCGCGCGGCGGTGGCGAGTCTGCGGGTTCCCGCCGCGCCGCCGCCCACGAACGCTCCTGGCGTTGCGACCGCCCCTCGGAGGCGGCGGCGGCGGCGGCGGCGGCGCGGGCGCGGCGGCGGCGGCGGCGGGGCGGGCGCAGGCCGCGGCGGCGGGCCCCCCCGCGGTCAGCCCCCGCGGGCCTCCCTGTCGCCCACGTCGCCGCTGGGCCTGCCGCTGGCCAGGGCGAGTTCGAGGAGGGGCCGAACGATGAGTGAGCGGATGGCCTCGTGCACGCCTGGCCGCGCGGCCGTGGCCTGGGCCCGCCCGCCGTCGCCCCCGGCCTGCGGGCGCGCATTCGCCGCGGGCCTTCCGCGGGACTCGAGCGTCGCCGCCGACGGGGAGGGCCCCGCCTCCGCCCGCTTCGCCGCGGACGACCCCGCCGCCGCGCCAATCGAGATGTCTCTGGAGTTCCTTGCGCCGCTGGCGCTGGCATGGGGCGGGGCGTTGGTGACAGCGGGGGAACGGCAATGGGTCTCGCCGCGCAGCGATGCAGGGCCAGCGTCCGCCCCCCACCCCCCGCCAGTCGGTGTTCGCGGTCTGCGATCGCCCCAGCATGTACTTTTGGAGGGCGTGGCGGTAATTAGTGGCCCACGCGCACCGCCGCCAGCGCGCGCCCCACGGTTCACCATCTCGCGACCCTCGCCGCAGAATCGCAGCCGTGCCGCCCGTCGCCGTCGCCGCCCGTCGCCGCCGCCCCCGCCCGTCGCCGTTCGCGCCGCCCGTCGCCGCCCGCCGCCGTCGCCGCATCGCATGCATTCTCAATGGGTTCTACCACCCTCCCCCCCGACTTACAGACCCACCTTTTCGTATTGCGATGTGCATCTGATTCTGCCCCATCGTCCGTCCGAATTGTGAATTCATACTATCCCAGCCAAGCCGGTAAGTATCGCCCCCCCGCCATCCCTTGCAAAACATATTGTGCGCGCGCACTCGTTCACCACCAATCACAACTGCAAATAATCCCTTGCAACAAATGTGACGAAGTGCGCGCGCGCTCGTCGTCGCCCGCGCATGCTGAAGTTCGTCGGACAACCCCGGTGTCCGAAAGATGTGTTCAAATCGATTGTTTTAAATATATGCAAAAACAAAGGGTCTCGCAAAACTGATGTTCAAAGAAAAGCTTGCACACGCGCTTTTGCGAATTGTCAAGAATACCATGGGTTGTTTAATATTTTGGGAAAGTGCTACCAGACAGGCTTCGCGCGCGCATGTCGAAAGCGTTCGAACGCCCTTGCGCGCGCCTGGACGGGCGCGGCCCGTGTTAGACAATACCATGCGGGCCACTATCGCGCGTCTGCCGAGCACGCATTTCGAACTCCTTCCAAAACCTTCCTCACCGACGCGGCGACGCCGTCATCGTCGTTGGCGTGATCAGCATCGGCGCCGTCACCGGCTGCCCCGTTTTCGCTGTCAACATCGTCGCCAACATCGGTATTAACATATTGGTGTCTACCGTTGTCGACGTGGCCATGATACCGCGCCCGCCCAAGCCGCCGACTCGCAACGAAGTGCCCGCTGGGATGTGCCGAGTGGTCAGTGCCACCGCGTTCGCGTCGGTCGCGCAAAACTAGCTGGCCGTTGCGCGCGCGAGCATGCGCGGGCTAGCGTGGGCGCAGAGATGCACCAACCAACACCAAGCATTCATCGCAATCGCCGCCGCATGCGTTTTGCAAACCAAGTTGTGGGTGGGTGGGTGGGATGTTTGTGCGAGCAGTGGCATGGACAACTCACTGCGAACAGGGAATTAGTGCACCCCGTAGATTGCATCACGTAGGTTGCATCGCATACATTGCACCACATAGCTTGCACCGCGTAGACTGCGCCACGTAGGTTATATCGCATACATTGCGCAGCGTAGAGTGCTCCGCATAGCTTACATCACGTAGGTTGAATCATAGCATAGCTTGCCCGCATAAGTTGCACAGCGCATGTTGAATCGCATCGTTTGCATCGCATACATCGCCCCACTTACATTGCACCGCGTAGGTTGCACAAACCTATTGATCGGGGTTTTCTCTCTCTCTCTCTCTCCCTCTGTTTTTCTATCCCTCCCCTTCCTTTCTCCGACCCCCCTTTCCCGTCCTCCCCTTTCCCCCGGCCCCCCTTTGGCCCCTCCCCTCCTTCCCCCTCCCTCCTTCCTTCCGCCTTGTCCCTCCCCTCTCTGCCCCCTCCCTCCTCCATCCGCCGTTCCTCCTTCTCTCCCCCTTCCATCCTGCTCCTCCCTCTGTGCCCCCCTTTGTTCCCACTTGCAGGTGAAAGAGGGGGCCGAGGCGGCCAGCAAAACAGCAGCTGGGGCGAGGGCGAAGCGGGCCCGCCCTGTCGACAGCAAAGCGCGGCGACCTCCCAGAGCTAGGGGCGGCCTCCTGCCTCGGGCGTAACGTACCTGGAGGGCGACAAGGGGTGGGGAGAGGTCAAGAGAAGGGTGCGCAGGTCGCGCACCTTCGGGGCCTTGAGAGAGGCCCCCTGGGGCCCAAGCGGGGCACGAAAGGTGCACGTTTCTTCGCTTCCACCCCCTTTTACCCCCCCATTCAGCAACGTCCACGTGCCTCCCCGCCCCCCCATCCGCCCCGCCTTTTTTGTATGAAAGTATGATTTGTTTTATTTGATTTGTTGTTGTGTAAGCCATTATTGTAAGTAAGGCCTCCTAGTTCCTAGATGGTGAGGGGATCACGCCGCTTCGCCGATGCATCGCCGATGCGGCATTCCGATTTTCTCCACGCCGACGTCGCCGATGCGTTGCCGATGCGTTGCCGATGCACGGGCAATGCGGCGCGATCCCCCGACCCCATCTCTTCGGACCCCCCTCCAGGAGGCCTCTGGGTCAGAGACTTTGTGTTCGCGCGCCGCGCCGCCAGTTCACGCCCACCGCCAGTTCACGCCCACGGCAGCGCTCAAGTTCCTGAATGTATTGATGGGCCTGTTTCCCACCACCACCACCATAAGTTGGAGGGGGAAGGGGGTTTCCTCCTCCTCCTCCACCTCCTCCTCTTCCTTCTAACTTATGGTTGTGGTTGTGGAAAACAGGCCCACATTGCATCGCCTGACCCCCCCACCCTCGCTCCCCAGATGGCGGACATCAAGAGCTACGCCGAGGATCGGCGCAGTCCGCCGCGCGCGGGCACGCACAGAGGGAGAGCGAGAGAGAGAGAGAGAGAAGGCGAGAGCGATGTCGAGATAGAGAGAGAGAGAGAGAGCGAGAGCGAGAGAGAGAGAGAGAGAAAGATACTGATACACAGGGGGAAGGAGAGAGGCGGGGGGATTGTAGTTGTCTTGAGCGAGTTTCAATCGTGTTTTCGTGTTGCCTTCGGTCTCCTCATCGTGACCCCCATTGTTTGGCACTGCTCAGTCCTGGTCCGCCTTGCTGAGCCCTGCTGAGCTTTGGAAAGATTTGCTATGCCCGGGCAGGCTTTGCTGCGCGCTGCTGACCTTGGTAAGCCGTGCGAAGCCCAGCTGAATTTGGTGAGCTCTGCTAAGCATTGTTCAAAGTTGCTTAGCCTTGGCAAGCGTTGCTAAGCATTGCTCGTACATGCGAAGCCTTACGCCCAGTTGAACGTTGCTGGGCCCTGCAAAGCCTGCTAAGACTTGCAAAGCTTCGGTAAGCCCTGCTGAGGCCTTGTAAAACTTGCTAAGCCCGACGGGGCCTGCTCAAAACCGTTAAAGGCCTTGGCGAACTGTGATCAGCCCTGCTAAGTCTTGTACGCCCCGCTCGGGACTGCTAGGCTTTGGTGATCTCTGCTAAGCCCTCTTACGCCTGGTAAGCTTTGCTGAGCTCAGGTAAGCTTCGTCAGCCTTGCTAAGCCCTGCAGCCTTGCTGGGCCCTGGTGGATGGTGCTCAGCCTAGCAAAGCGTTTCCCTGCTTCCCCCCTCTCCCTCTTGATGTGTGGATGTACCTCTCTGTTAATATACATATAACGGCGCACCGGGTCCGGGGGCCCGGGGCCGGGACCCCGACCGCAAATGTGGGCCCCGGGGGGCCCGGAGGCTCGTCGGACCGCCGGACGCCGTCCAAGATCGTTCGCAGGCGGCTTCGGGACGCGCTCCGATGGCTCCAGATGCCTTCCAAGATGCCTGTCATGACACCAAGACGGTCCCAGAAGCCTCCAAGACGCTCCGAGAGGCAGCCCAAGAGAGGCCCAAAAAGCAAAAATCGTGTCATTCCTATGGGAAAACGTATATTTTTCGCATGTTCGCATCTTGGGCTTTCACCGCGTCCAAGACGGCCCAAGAGGCCTCCAAGACGGCCTAGGAGGCCTCCGGGAGCGCTCCAAGGCTGCGCACGAGTGGCTCAGGACGGCCCCAAGACGGCCCAAGAGAGCCCCAAGACGAGTTCGAGAGGGGTCCCAGACGGAGAAAGCCAACCTCGAATTCCGAGCTTCCGGCCCAAGAGGCTCCAGGAGGCGCCAAAATGCCGCCAAGATGCGCCACAAGGCTCCCAAAATCAGCCCAAGACGTTCCGAGAGGCACCCCAAGAGAGGTCCAATAAGCAAAAATGGTCCCATTCCTATAGGAAAATGTATACTTTTCGCATGGTCGCCTGTTGGGTTTTCACCGCGTCCAACACGTCCGAAGAGGCTCCCAAGACGGCCTAGGTGGCCCCCAAGAGAGTTCCAAGACGGTTCACGAGGCGCCCAGGACGGCAAAATTGAACTCCAAAATGGCCTAAGAGAGCCCCAAGGCGTGCCCGAGAGGGGTCCCAGAGGGAGAAAGCCATTGTAAGTGATGCACGAGAATGATTGCTAATGTCTGTCGCCTTCTCGCTCAAGGCACTTCTTTCGGGATATCATTCTCCGAACGGCCACAGCCCTCTTCAGGGCGGGAGCTCATCGGGTCGCGGCAGTCGGTGTCCAGGCGCTGGGCACCTGGATCCAAGCAGCAGCAGCGGGTGCGACTGCAGCTGGTCCCTCGACGCCGCGCCCAAGGAGGCGTTCATCGGGCTGTTGAAAGGGGCAGCCTGGCAGGCGCGGACAGGAGCACCTGCACGGGCATCCGTCATACACGCCAGCCTGCCCCGAGCCCAGGCACACCCGGCCCGGGGTGGCCCTCTCGCTCGTGCTCGGCCTGGTCGGGGCGCAGTGCTTCGCAAGGTCCTCGGCTTGACAGGACGACGACGTGCCCGCGGAGAGACCCAGTCGGTGGTCCATGGCAGCATCGCGGACGGCGAAGGCCCTGGAGAACTTGCGGGTGGGCGTGCGGGTCCTCGGTCAGTACGAGCAAGAGGACAACTACTGGCATGAATGCAGTTTGGTCAGCAGGATCACTACGGCCAAATGGGTGGTGGTCACTCCACACAGTGACATCTACGAGGAAGATACTGCAAACGCCCTGGACCTCTGTCAGGTCGGCCCCCCTGGAGGCTTGTCCACGAAGCTCTCGGGCCACATCCTCAGCACAGACATCGTCCGCTTCAAGAGGCACCAAGGGAGGCTGCTCATCGAGGGCAAGCAGCTCGCTAGCGAGATCTGCCAACAGGAGGGCCTCCCCGAGGAGCCACAAGGGGCGCCCGCGCCTCCGCCTGCCCTCGATGGTGGTCTGGAGGATCGCGCGGACGCAGGTGATGTTCTTCGCTGGGTTGTCTTGGAGGCTTGCGCTGGCCACCGACCAAGTGACGGGCTTCAAGCAAGCACCGTGCCCGGCGCCATTGCCGGGGATGGGGGCATCTGCGAGCCTGCCGAAGGCTTCAAGCTGGCAGTCGCGAAGGCCGATACCTACGAGGGCACGCCCACCGCCTGGCAGGACCGCCAAGCTGCAGAGCAGACTCTTCGAACCCTCCTCGTCAAGTACGGTGGCGGCGGCAACAGGGTCAGAGTCTTCGCCGAGTCAGGGGACACCACGACCTCCAACTCGCAGATGGACTCCCCTGGCTGCAGGCCGCGGACTACCTTGTGGGTGGCGCAGCAGTATGCTAACAGACTTCGAGAACACAAGGCGGGCATACTTCGCAGTGCTGGGGGGTCGGCTTTGCTCGACGAGCGCAAGAGCCTCTTGGGACAAGAGCGTGGGCTTGAAGGAGTTGTGGGTCGCACTGCACTGCACAGCGGGGTGGCAGCCCGCCTTCAGGAGGGGGCAGCAGTACTCAAAGGGCGCCGCAGAGGACGTGAAGAAAAGAGTATTGCTCGATGTAGCGTGGGCGAGAACAGCACAGACAGGCCGAAGTCAAAAGCAAAGTCCTTGGCTTGTGCTGACGGGGCTGCCTAGCCCCATCCCTACATTGAAGTGGCTTGGTCGCCCGCCTGCCCCCGAGTGGTCGACTATTCTCAAGGGGAGGTGCTAGACATACGGCACTATGTTTTGTGACGACGGCGGCGGAGGGCGTCATCGAGACCCACTTCCTATCCCAATTGGTCCGGAGCTGATGTCGATGCTGAGCGGCGGGGCTGCATGGGGCACTTCACTCGCAGCGCGGAGGAGAGCTGCGACCAGGAGGCGGCAGGATCAGTGGCTTCTCAACGGCATCGCCTCCCTCAACGAGCTGGGCGGGCAGGGGCGCCATGCGCCCGCCTCCGCCCCGCTGACGGCGGCCCAACGTGCTGCAGTGAGGCGGCTGGCCACGACCTACGGCAAGTGGTCGCCGCCCGTTGATCGCCCTAGTCCCCATGAAGCGTGGGCGACGCTACAGGGCCTCAGGCCTGGCTACTCTGAAGTCGAGGCCTCCGTTTCTCGAACAGTCTACCAGCGGGGAAACATCTCTCTCCCCAAGATCGGTGCGGGTAAGGTGGCTCTTACGGAGGTCCTCCCGACTGACCTGCAGACCAAGCTGGAGACTGGGCGCGGGCTGTTGCGTTCCCCAGAGGAGGCAGCAGCGCTAATTCGTGATGCAGGTGCTCCTCGTGCCATGGACCCGAAGCTTGGGCGGCTCGGCTACGACTACGGCCACGCTCTGGGGGAGCTCTACACCTCCGGGGTGATCGAGGCCAGCCCGGAGCCTGTTTTGGAGGAAGTTGGCATGTTTTTTTGTGGCTCGCAAGGACAAGCGGCTGCGTCTCATCTGCGACACCAGGGCGCCTAACATGCACTTTACCACGCCAGAGCACACGGCACTCGCGACGGGTGAGACGTTGTCCTCGCTGGAGGCGTCGGGAGTCAATATGATCGGCATGAGTTCTGGAGACGTCGACTGCTGTTTCTATCAATATGCATTGCCGCCCTGGTGCAGGCGCTACTTCAACTTCCCGCTGATCGAGAGACGCTTCCTGCCGCCGGAGGTTCGGAGCGCCTGCGGATTGACGTTGAAGAGCGGCCAGGTACGCTTTCGATTCAAGGTGGTGCCCATGGGCTGGAGCTGGGCGGTGCACTTTATTCAAGAAGCACACCTTCACCTCGTCAAGTCAGTCTTGCCATCTCAGCCATGGTGCTTGGACAAGTGCCTCGGCATTGACTTGAACACTGAGGATGCCAAGGTCCTGTACATAGACAACTTTGCCGCGCTGTCCCAGTCGCCCTCCCGTGCCGCCACCGCCGTCGCCGACATGCAGGCGGCGCTCGCGGCCAAGGGCGTGGTCTCCGAGCTAGGCCCTGCTCCGGCCGAGCGCGGCGAGCTGCAGGGATGCGAGCTCGACCTGCAGACGGGCTGCTGGTGCGTGCTGGGTCGCCGGCTCTGGCGGGTCTACGGCGCCCTGGAGCATGTCCTCACGGGGCGGGCCAAGGTCTCTGGCCAAGAGCTCGAGCGTTTGATCGGCCACCTGGTCTCCATCCTGATGCTGCGCCGGGAGGGGCTGGCCATGCTGCACTCCTCATTCGAGTTCGCGCAGGCGTCCTACTCCAAGAAGCAGCCACTCTGGAAGAGCGTGGTCCGTGAAATGGGCTGGGTCAAGGCACTACTGCCTTGCCTTCGGGCCGACGCGCGACGCCCGTGGAGCGAGGTGGTCACTTGCTTCGACGCATCTCCTTGGGGCTACGGGATCGTGGAGACCGAGTGGGACCTGAAGGATGTGCAGCGCGTCGGCAGGGTCTCCGAGCGCGCACGGTTCCGTGGCGCGCTCGCTGCCGAGGGCGCCCCCCGCGAGAGGACGCTGGGGCAGGAGATAGCGCGGGCGCCAGAGCCCGCCCTCTTGCTGGCCGGGTGCTCGGCAGGCTTCCCGGAGGTCGACTACGGCACGATGCATGCCCGGCCCTGGCGCGCGGTAGGCTGCGGCCGCTGGAAGCGCAAGGAGGCCATCCACGGGCTTGAGGGGGCCGCTCTGACATGGGCCGTTCGCCGGGCGGCCAGGGACTCACGGGAGCACTGTTCGTGCCGACTCTTTCTTGGCAGTAACATGTCTCTCACCCTCGCTGCCGCCAAAGGCCGCGCGGCCAATCATCGTCTCCTGGGAGTCTGTCGCGTCCTCTTCGCTGCGGGGGTCGCCGCAGACCTGAAGGTTCAGGCGAGGTGGCCCCCCTCAGAGTGGAACCCGAGCGACGGTCCGTCTCGCCGCTTCCAGCCTCGGGGCCCCGGGAGCGTGCGTGGAGGTGGCGATGCTCCAGGCGGTGCCGCCCACGCCGATGGCCTTGGCGAGCTGCCGCTCCGGCCCTCGCGCGCCGAGCGAGCGCAGGAGCCACTTGCCTTGCCGCCCGGGCAACCGATGCCGGGGCAGGCCGAGGCAGGCCGTGTTGCCGGTGCTGGGCGAGCCCGAGAGCAGGCCAGACTTGGCTGGGCGGCGCGCAAAGCTTGGCCTCAGTCACTTGGAGAGCGACTTCATCCAGAAGAGGCGCCAGTTGCGCCCGCGCCAGACCCGGCGTGCTTCGGCCAATTGCAGGCCTCGCACGCAGGTGCCCTACCTCGGAATGATCCTCGGCTTGGTACGCTGGCTGAATATGGCCTTCCTCCTGGACTGGGCGCACCTCACGTGGGACGAGACGCTGGGAGAGTACGCCGAGTCGATCTACGACCGCGGGGTCCTCAAGGTGTCTTCTCAGCGGCTGGGCCCGGCGCTGCGCTGGGCGTTGCCCGCCCCCCGCCAGGGCGGGATCCGCGAGGTCTTCCCCCTGACGCACCAGACGCTGAAGGGCTGGAACGTCCTGGACCCGTCCAAACCCAGACCGCCCGTCCCGTTCTTGGTGGTGCTGGCGGTGGCCTGCGGGCGGTGCCGGGCGGGGAAGCCACTCTGTGGCTTGGCCGTTCTCGCCAGGTTCGTGACCTACATGCGCCCGTCAAGAGTGCTGGATATGCGAGCAAGGCAGGCGGTCCTGCCGCTGCCAAGGGAAGGAGGTGTACCGATCTTCTTGACGGTCGCGGTGTGGGCCTCAGTGTACGAGATACCAAACAAGACCCGCGAGTACGACCTTTCAGTTCGGCTCGACCTGCCCAGGCAACAGTTGATGGTGAACCCGATCTTCCTTGTGCGAGCCCTTCGGGAACCCGTCCACGCCTTCCTGGTCTTGGGCTACAACCAACTGGCGAAGGACTTCCAGAACACGACCCTTGCTCGGAGCGTGTGCTTACGCAAGGCCACCCCTTGCTCCCTCCAGCATGGAGGGGCCAGCCACGACCAGAGCACGGGCGACAGAGACTCAGGCACCGTGCTGCAGCGAGGAGGTTGGAAGGCGTTCAAGTCCGTGCTGCGCTGCGAGAAGCACGGACGCCCGCTGCTGGAACTACGCAAGCTCAGCGACTTGCTGCGCAAAACCCTCCGAGCAGCAAGCAGGGACTTCGTGGGCGTCTTCAACAGGTTCTTGGAGCTGCATTTCGGAGCGCCCCCCCCAAAAAAAAGGGTGTGCGTCGAAGTCTTTTCAGGATGTGGAGCCCTGAGCAACTAGTCAAACTCGTTTTCCTGGGGACGCCTTGCAACGGCTACTCGAGGGCCCGTCGGGCCCCCCTGTCCAGCAGCATGCCCTCGGCTCTCCGGAGCCCCGCGTTTCCTCTTGGGATCCCGGGCCTCACGGGTAAAGACCTCGAGAGCCTCCGCGTCTCTAACAAGGTAGGGTGGGTCTCACAGCGTATTCAGCGTCTCTGCTATAGATTGAATATCCCTGGCGGCGAGGAGAACCCTTGGCAAAGTTTCCTGTGGCTTCGCCCCGACCGCCGTTCCTTTGCTAACCTTCCCGAAGTCTGTGATAGAGTTGTCGATTACTGTGCTTGTGGTCGCCCCTTTCGTGCTCGCACTCGGATAAGGTTCTGGAAGTGCAGCCCGCGCCCTGGCCTTGATAAGTTAGTGTGCAAAGGCAGAGGAATTTGCTCCTTTACCGGCAAGCCCCACCTGGAGCTCTCCGGTTGTCTTTCTGGGGGTGGCTTTTTCACCCGTCTCAAAAACGCCTATCCCCCCGTCCTTTGCGCACTCCTGGCTGACACGCTGCACAGATCGTGTATAGCGCAGCAGGCCACCGAAAGATGGAAACGAATGCGGGGTTAAGCCCCAGCGCAATGCTTGAGTGATGGATTTCATTTCGTATGGCAGATCTGTGTCGCACTAGCCAGCCTAGCTTGCCCGTGCTTCGTTCGAATCCTCAAGCAGTCTGAGCCACTGGCAAAATAAAGCGATCATGTAAGTGATGCACGAGAATGATTGCTAATGTCTGTCGCCTTCTCGCTCAAGGCACTTCTTTCGGCCCACGCCAGCCCAATGCCTCGTTTAAATGGTCCCTTGAGCAGATCTGTGTCGCACTAGCCAGCCTAGCTTGCCCGTGCTTCGTTCGAATCCTCAAGCAGTCTGAGCCACTGGCAAAATAAAGCGGTCATGTAGAATTCCGAGCTTTCGGCCCCAAGAGCTTCCAGGAGGCGCCAAGAGAGCTCCAGGAAGCCCCCACGAGAGACCCAGGACGCCCCAAGAGGCTCCGAAGGCGGCCCAAGAGAGCCCCAAGATGGGCCCGAGAGGGGTTCCACGATTCCTGGGTCTGTGACTCGACAGAACCTAAGCGCGCGCGAAGCGCGCGCGTGGTTCTAGTATAATATAAACAAATACCGCCCCCCCCGGCCTGGGGTCCCACACCTCCCCGTGAAATCTCGGGGACGCTCCCGGTACGGCTCTCCCGGCCTTTCCGGGGAGCCTCCACAGGAAGGACGTGTAAGGAATATCGGAGAACGAGGTAAGGCAAGGCATGGAATGAATGGGCCTGTCCGAATAGCACGCTTAGCTAACAACGCCATGGCATGCGCTAGAACCCAAGCGCGCGCGATGCGCGCCCGGGGTCCCACACCTCCCCGTGAAATCTCGGGGACGCTCCCAGTGCCGCTCCCCCGGCCTTTCCGGGGAGAGCCTCCACAGCGCCCCAGGAGGGCCCGGCGCCTCCCAGGAGCCCCCAGAAAGGACGGTCCAAGACGCTCCCAAGCAGCCAAAGGCAGCCTTCCGACGGCTCTCGAGGCTCCCAGGTGGTCTCCAAGAGACCCCCAGCAGAGAGGTCCGAGAGGCGTCCCGGGACGGCCCGAAGAGGCCAAAATCGTCGGTTGTCATTGGTTGTTTCCCATGTTTTTGGCTTCTCGCGTTTTCGAGCTTCCAATGACCCAAGAGCGCCGAAGAGGCTCCCAAGACTGCCCCAAAACCACCCAAGAGACCCGCAGGACGGCCCCACGACGGGCTAAGAAGGCTCCAAGACTGCCGAAGAGGCGCCCAGGACAGCCCCAGACCACCCCAGAACAGGCCCAAGATGGGCCCAATGAGCGGGAGCAGGAGGCTTCCAGAGACATCCGAGAGGCCTCCGACCACCCAGAGGCCCCCAACACTCACCCGATCTTTGAGAGGCCCCAAAAAGACCCCGACGAGACACCAAGAACAGCCCACGAGAGCTGCGAGAGCCGTCCCGAGAGAGCCCAAAGAGGGTAAAATCGTTGATGTCCAATTGTTTTTCTAATGTTTTTCGCCTTCCCACGTTTTCCCGCTTCCAACCCTCGAAGATCGAGGATTTTGAAACAAAAAAAGCATGACTTCCCGGGATCTCAGGGCCCCTCCTCTCCCCCTGCCCCCCCCCTTCGCTGCCGCTTCGGGCAGGAGGACTAGCGGAAACAGCGGCGGCCCTCCCGCCCGTGTGGGCGCTGTTTTCTCCATTGTTCTGCCGATCGGCGCCGGCCCTCGCCCGCCCCCCCCCCCCGCCCCCCCCCCCCCCTCATGGATCGGGCTGGCCTCGCCCGCCCCCCCCCGCCCCTCCCCCCCCTCATGGATCGGGCCGGGCGAAAGGGGGGTTACAAAATTTGCTGCATGCAGCTGGTTTCGGCCTCACCGAGGGGCCCATTCTTCGGTGCATAGCCGCCTCCGGCGCCGGGAGGCGCCGGGGAAGTCAGCTACGCGGGCTGATTCTCAAACCCCCCCTTTGCTATCCCCCCCTTTCGCTCCCCCCCTCATGGAGCAGATCTTTGCTGTTTTTTGGCGCCTGTTTCGAGCAGGTGGTGCTGCAAACAGACGCCATGAAGCAGAGGTCTGGAGCCAGACCCTCCCCCTCCCCCCTTTCCGCCCAATGTCGAAACGCAGAATCAAAAAACGCTCACCGTCTCAAATCCGCGCAGGATCGGCCCCCGTGCCGCTCCAGGGGTCCTCCCTGGTCCTTCCTGCACTTGGGCGGGTGCAGCCGTGGCGAGGAGGACCGCCCCTCCAGGAAGCCCACAACAAGGACGAAGGGAAACGCCGGGGAGAGCCGCCGTGGGTTCGACCCGCCGTCTTCCGATCGTTTCTGCAGCGAGCCAGCTGCGTTGGCTGATCAATATCCGTTAGCTCAAGGCGCTGCGATACATACAGTGAGCAGGACTGGCAACAGCTGAAAGGAACAGTACGAGGCACTGATGCGACGGCGAGCCCCCATTCTACACTGGCAAATCCGTGTCCCTGCGCCTCCCCCCGCTGCACGGGGTCCTCCCGCAGTGCGCCCCAGAAACGGCAGGGACGTTTTTTTACAGTTTCTCCGGAACAAGCGTTTCTGGAGCATGGAAGCGGCCACAAGAACGGCGACCGGAAGCGGCAACAAAAACGGCTCCAGGATTGGAGTTTTAGCCGGAATTGGGAACAAAAACGGCGTCGGAACCGGCAACAAAAACGTAACGGAACTGGTAAACGGCCCTGCCGTTTTCAGGGCCCACTACAATGGAAGCCTATGCCAAGAAACACCTTGCTTGCCTCCAGGGTGCCCTGGGTTTCTTGGGTTTCGATGGTCTTGCTGTGGAAAGCGCGACGTTCCCACGCCACGGACGACCTGGGGTATCAGGGTTGGGCTTCTTGTGAAAGGTTTCTCGTGGTCGGGCCTCAACCGTAAGGGTCCTCCTGCCCCTCTGCCTGCCCTCGCCATCCTCCCGCCCCCCCCTCCCCGCGTGACGGCGGGGTGGCGCCGAGCTGCCCTCTGCCAGGGCATCCTCACGGGGGCCAGCAAGGCGGTGGCGGAGGCCCTCGTGTGTCTCTTCTGCGCGCCGGGGGCGGGTGGGCGGGGGGGGGGTCGGCATGCTCGGAGGAGTGCCAGTGGAGACCACGGCGGCCCTCCCTGGCGGTGTTCGTCCTCTTCGGGCCGCCCAGAGGCTTCTCGTCGCCAGGGGCTGCTCGTCGCCAAGGCCGAATATCCGCGTGGACAAGCGGGAGGGATCCAGGCCCCGATCTTTTGAGCGAGTGTGGCCGCTGGGCGGGAGAGCCGCCGTTGTCTGAATTGCCTTGCTCCGATACGGGCAGGAGGAGCAGGGGCAGGACGAGGATGAGGAGGCGGCCCCCGCCCTTTTTTCGTCCGGGGTGGGGCAGCAGGAGCAGGAGGAGCAAGGCCCTCGCCTCCTTCTTCCGGGTGGATGAGGAGCAGCGGCAGGGTAAGCAAGGAGGTGTAGGAGAAGGAGGAGGAGGAGCAGGAGGAGAAGGAGGAGGAGGAGGAGGAGGAGATCACTCAGCGCGACGAGGGATCTTCGGCATGTGCCACTCTTGTGCGTGGTGCGCCGGTGGCAGTCTGCCTTGGGCCGTGCGCCGTTCTCCATCACGCGGTTGCCCAAACGGAGCTCCCTGTCTTTCAGCAGCCCGTTGATCACACCGGGTGCGATGGGATCCAGGTTCGTCCGTGGCGGTCGGCAGGATGATGGCCACGCTGGAACTCGTCCGGCGTACGTGTTGATTCGAGCCGTCGCCTCTCGTTGCTGGTGTTCACCGCCCACCAAACCACCCCAACCCAGCCCGAAGGCCCCGTGCTTCCCATCTTCAGTGGATGGGGGGGTCGGGGAACATTGAACAAACATTTCTGAATCCCGTACCCCCCCCCAGCCCGAAATTCGGGCGAAATTCGGGTCTTCGGGTTGGGTTGGGGTGGTCTGGTAGGTAGCCAGGTGTCCCGACTCGTTCTGCCGGGCTCGCCGTCTCCGGCCACGGTCTGCGGTTATTGGAGGACGTCGGCATTGCAGGGTGAGGCGCGCAAAATGGTCGAGAGCCTCTGGCCCCGAGT
Source organism: Prorocentrum cordatum (assembly GCA_963575745.1). Taxonomy (NCBI): domain Eukaryota; class Dinophyceae; order Prorocentrales; family Prorocentraceae; genus Prorocentrum; species Prorocentrum cordatum. The sequence goes on along the minus strand of CAUYUJ010020552.1, from coordinate 96,327 downwards.
GGTGGAGCAACAGGCAACAGCTCAGAAGAGTCACCATCTCCGACAACGTGGCACTGGGCTGATTCGCCCGCTAGCCTCACCTCCACAGCGGCTATGATAGTCGATTTTCCAGCTAAGCTTACCGCAGAGAGGATGGTCATTTTGCCTACGAAACGTTTGGACTCAGTGCGAGAGTGGAGCAGACCAATGCCGAGGAGCATGGGCGAGAAAGAAACGAGAAATGTAAATTTGGTTACACTGGGGTGGGGGCACAGCTGATGACATTGGAGATCGCAGTGCTCGTGTGAAAAGTCCAGCAGGACATGGAGTCCTTCTCTCAGGTGGTTGTTGGGCACACCTCGATGTTAGACGCTCCTGGAGCTCGGAACGCAGACTACACACGCTTCAGCCATCACGAGCAAGAGCGGCCTGTTCTACCAGCTCATCATCCTTCCACACCGCCGGGGCGTACTCCAGATATCCACTTCGACGAGCAAGCCGGTGCAACTCCTGACCCAGCAACACGTGAAAGTCCCGTGTCGTCCGCATCACGCAGATATCTTGGAGACGGGGCACACGAGGAAGACGCCCAGGGGTGTTGCCACGGACCGTGCCGAAGATCCCGATCGGCTGCGCTTCGTGACAGTTGGGAGGAGTTTTATTCTGCCCGTCTCGAAGCACGGTGCACGCCCAGATCGAAGGGGACGTCGCGCAGGACACGACCCCTTAGACGGACATTGGATCAGAAATAGAATTAGCCTGACGAAGGACCGAACCATATGCAGCTGCGAGTACCGCTGGGGAGGTGAGACGAAGGAGGGGGGCGCGCAAACTCCGACTAACTCTCGTAGGCAGCGCGCCGCAGCAAGAGCGAAGCGCGGGGCAGTGCGGGCAGGGGGCCTTCGGTGGAGTTCCCTATGGGGCCACGAACGATGTGAGGGGTGAGCCGAAATGGGTGGCGGGGACGCATGGAAACTGTGCCACTGGGGCCTTCAGTGGAGCTCCCCATGGGGCCAGGAACCGTGTGAGGGGTGTGCCGTAATGGGTGGTGGAAGCGCATGTCAATTGTACCATTGGGGCCTTCGGTGGAGCTCCCTACGGGGCCACGTCACGAGTGAGGGGTGTGCCGAAATGGGTGGCGAGGACGCATGAAAACTGTGCCACTGGGGCCTTCAGTGGAGCTCCCTATGCGGCCACGAGCCGCGTGAGGGGTGCGCCGTAATGGGTGGTGGAGACGCATGTGAACTGCACCACTGGTGCCTTCGGTGGAGCTCCTTTTGGGGCCACGAAGCGTGCGAGTGAAGTGCCGAAATGGGTGGCGGGGACGCATGAAAACTGAGCCACTGGTGCCTTCGGTGGAGCCCCCTATGGGGCCACGAACCGTGTGAGGGGTGTGCCGAAATGGGTGGCGCGGACGCATGAAAGCTGCGCCACTGGGGACTTCGGTGGAGATCCCTATGTGGCACGAGCTGTGTAATTGGTGTGCGGAAATGGGTGGTGGGGACACATGTAAATTGTGCAATTGGGGACTCTGGTGGAGCTCCCTATGGCGCCACGAGCCGTGTGAGTGGTGTGCCGAAATGGGGGGCGGGACGCATGTACATTGTACAATTGGGGCCTTCGGTGGAGCATCCTATGGGGCCACGAACCGCTTGAGGGGTGTGCCGTAATGGGTGGCGGGGACGCTTGTAAACTGTACCACTGAGGCACTCGGTGGGGCTCCCTATGAGGCCACGAGCCGTGTGAGGGGTGTGCCGAAATGTGTGGCGGCGAAGCATGTAAACTGTGCCATTGGGGCCTTCGGTGGAGCTCCCTATGGAGCCACGAACCGTGTGAGGGGTGTGCCGACATGGGGTGCGGGGACACATGTAAATTGCCATTGGGGCCTTCGGTGGAGCTCCCTACGGAGCCACGAACCGTGTGAGGGATGTTCCGAAATTGCTGGCATGGACTCAGGTGATGATGATGATGATGGTGGTGATGCTGGTGACGATAGTGGTGATGATGATGGTGATGGTGAAGATGATGATGATGATGATGATGATGATGATGATGATGATGATGATGATGATGATGATGATGATGATGATGATTCTGATGATGAGGATGAGGATGAGGATGAGGATGAGGATGAGGATGAGGATGAGGATAGAGATGAGGATGAGTATGATGATGATGATGGTGATGATGGTGATGATGATGATGATGATGATGATGATGATGAGCATGATGATGATACTGATGATGATGATGCTGATGATGATGAGGATGTTGATGATGCTGATGAGGATGAGGATGAGGATTAGGATGATGATGATGATGATGATGATGATGATGATGATGATGATGATGATGATGATGATGATGATGATGATGATGATGATGATGATGAGTAGGAGGAGAAGGATGAGGATGGAGGATGGAAGGAGGAACGAGAGGAGGCGGAGAAGGAGGAGGAGGACAGAAGGAAGGAAGGAAGGAGCGCGGAGCGCTGTCTCTCCCAAACGAGGGCCCAGCACCATAGGATGGTTGGGAACATTGTCAGAACATGTTCCAAAGCTGTCCACAATAGTCAAAACATCGTCCCCATGTCATGTTTTGTCAATTTTTGAATTTGCCTCCTGTAGAGGGACATGATGGACTCATGCGCGGGAGCGGGATTCAGTGGCAGAGCGCCGCGCTCGGTCCACCGCCGGGCCCTGGATGCTTCGCGCCCGTGGCCAACCCAGCCGCTTCACTCACAGAATCGACATCCAAGTCCGTCGTGATCACGCGGTTCCAGTTCTGCAGGGTAGGAGGCGTAGGAGGAGGAGGAGGAGGCGGGTGCGCATATACATAGACGGCCCCGCTCACGGCAGACCTTGGAGGCTTTCCAGTTTGTCAGGCCCTACATAGAGTGGAAACAAATGCCAAGAAGCACCTTGCTCGTCTCCAGGAAGACCTGGGTTTCTTAGGTTTCGATGATTTGATTTGCTGTGGAAGGCGTGGCGTTCCCACGCCAAAAGCCAATGGGCGTCCTGGGGTCAGGGTTGGGTGTCTTGTGGAGGAGTTCTTGTGGTCGAGCTCCTACTGTAGACGGTCCCTCACACGGCGGACATGGAGGCTTTCTGGTTGGTCAGGCCCGACAGGCTAGGCTACACTGCGTGATCTCTGCAGCCGAATCCGAATCTATGCAAGCTCGGCCTGACCTCCCTCTTCATCCACCGCCGCCATTTCTACCATGTGTCTGACCTGGCGTGGCTCGGCCTGGGAATTTTAGAAGTCGTTCCGCGAGTAGCTCGCAATCCTCGACTTCTAGGTGCATTGGGAGAGTCGCCATCAGCATTCCTACTCATCACCAGAACTCATTTCCCACTTCATTTTCTACTTCACCTGCCACTGCATCTTCTACTCTTCCTCCCACGGTTACATATCCAAGCTCGCGGGCTACCATAATCAGCGGCACCATTGGCTCTCCAGCGGCAGGTCGGAGTGAGGACCAGTATAAACCCAAGACTCATCAACGATATTGCAATAAACCCTCCCTCCAAGTTCTCCTCTTCATATGCCCCTACAGAGGTTCACTTTCATGAGGCAAAGTTCGCCGCTTGAAGACAGCCTTTTGAAAAACTTGAACTGGGCCAGAACACCGTTCCTGGGACTTCGACGCTGCGTGAATCGCACCAGAACGCCATTCCTGGGATTTCAATGCCACGACTCACGTGACTGTTGCGCCCTAACATTCCGACATCGTGCCAAAACGCCATTCTTTGGGTTTTTGCCATGACCACCCGTGAAACTATTTCAGAACGGATCTGACATTCCGACGTCTTAGCCATAGGGATTCTTGAAACGAGTTGAGGCGAGATCGGTATTTTGAAAACGGCCCACCCTCCACCCGTGAAACTCTTGCAACAATGCTTTTAAACGAATGTGCGCGGCGCTAAGGCGAGAGCCGCATTTTGAACACGGCTCGCCATCCACCCGTGAAACTCTTCGAATGATTTAAGACGAATGTGCGCGGCGCTAAGGCGAGAGCCGCATTTTGAAAATGGACCGCCCTCCATTTATGAATCTCTTGCAATGATTTCAGGCGAATGTGCGCGGCGCCAAGGCGAGAGCCGCATTTTGGAAATGACCCGCTCTCCATTTGTGAATCTCTTGCACTGATTTAAGGCGACTTTGCGCGGCGCTAAGGCGAGAGCCGCATATTGAAAACGGCCCGCCCTACATCTGTGAAATGATTGCAACGATTTCAGGCGAATGTGCGCGGCGCTTAGGCGAGAGCCGCATTTTGAAAGCGCCCCTCCCTTTATCTGTGAAGCTTCTGCACGTTAGCTTGAGAACCGTAAATGGTGACGAAGGCTCACGCGAGACGCCCGGCCCGCCCTTCTGACCGGCGTCGGGGTTCGACGGGGAGGAGTTACTTCTGAGGAAGAAGGGTGGAGCGAGGACAAGGGAGGAGGCGGGAGGAGGGTGGAGGGAGGGGAGGAGGCAGGAGGAAGCAGGGAGGCAAGAGGAAGCAGGGAGGCAGGAGGAAGCAGGGAGGGAGAGAGGGAGGGAGGAAGGAACGAGGATTCCCCCTTGCGGCTCCGGCGCACGCCGCCGCGCCCAGGCCACCGCGAACAGGTGCGCGGACACGCTCTCGGTGACCATGCCCGTGGCCGCGAGCAGCACCCTGGAGCAGGAGCCGCCTCCCCAGGAGGGAGGGGAAGGGGGCGCAGGAGGAGGAGGAGGAGGAGGAGGAGGAACGATGAGGAAAGAGGGGGGTAAAGGAGGAAGAGGAAGGAGGAGGATCAGGATAATGAGGAGTTGGAGGACGGAGGAGTGAGGAGAAGGAGGAGGAGGAGGAGGAGGACATTTTGAAAACGACCCGCCCTCTCCGTCCATGATGAAGTTCTTGTAACATGTGAATACGAGTGTACATGGCGCTAAGGCGAGAGGTACACATTTGGCAAGGCCCGCGTTCCATCCGTGAAGCTCTTGCAACTTTGACCCGCCCTCAATCCGTGAAGCTCCTGCAAAGTTTTAGCTACGAGTGTGCGCGGTGCTACGACGAGAGCCACGTTTTGAAGACCAACCGCCCTCCATCTGTGAAGCTGTTGCCGACCATGTTTTAGTTCCAGAGCCACACATGGCGAGGAAGTCGCAGGCGAAACGCCCGCCCCGCCCTCTGGGCCTGCCTCGGGGCGCGGCAGGGAGAAGTGATTTAGAGGGGGGAGGGGGGAGGAGGAGGAAGAGGTGGATGAGGAGTGGTAACCAAGGAAGAGGTGGATGAGGAAGAGGTGGATGAGGTGGATGAGGAGGAGAGTGGATGAGAGGTGAGGTGGTTACCAAGGATGAGGTGGATGAGGTGGTTACCAAGGAAGAGAGTGGATGAGGTGGATGAGGAAGAGGTGGATGAGGAGAGGGAAGGGTGGACAAGAAGCAATAGTAAGAGACAACCAAAAAGAGGCGAGTCGGCACGCGCGGCGGCGCAAGCCCGTGAACTGCCCCCTGCAGTGCCTGCAGCCGTCCACAAGGACGGATCGGCTCCCTCAGCGAGGGGGGCGAAAAGCAGGCCGTACCCGAGAACAGCACCAACAATTTGTCGAAGGGCACGGCGACAAGAACAATTTACTGGCGCCCCACGCGGCGCGTTGGGGGGGCCCGGGTACTGACCTCCCGCAGGAGCGTATTCACCCTGCTCCACAGTAGGAGCTCTCAGCGGGACTGGCCCTCCGAAGAGGCGCTCCTCCGTTGGACCGGGCCGCGGCCTCCACGCCGAACGACTCCAGGAAGTAGAGGCGGGGCGGCAACCAAGCCCGCTTGCCGGGGTGCGCGCCGTCGCCACGTCCAGCAGCACCCAGCGCGCCGAGGAACTGCCCGGCCGAAGTCAACGAGGGATGGGGAGCCTTGCGCCAGCCAGCGCCGACTCGGCGGCGCGGAGCTCGCCTTTTGCGGAGGGGCCGATGCCTGCGCAGCACCTCGGCACGCGCCTTGTGCGAGGGCTAGCACGTTGGCTTCGGTCGCGCGGGCGGAATCGGGGTCGCGCGAATGCGGGCCCTCCCCGCCTCCGCCGCCGTGCCGCCAACCTCCGTCCCGACGCCCCTGACGTCACCACCATCTCCACGCTCTCCCGCCTTCTCGTCGTCGGGGCCGTCGGGGGCCTGGGGAGCCCGCGCCGCCTCCGCAGCGGCCGTGGCGGCGAGGCGCTGGAGCTCCGCGAGCTCGGCTTCGATCTCGAGGAGTTCGGTGGGGCCAGGGGAAGCCCTTGCTGCCCGAGGGGCCCCGCGCCATGCTCGCCCCTTTGCCCCGCCCTCGGCGGCTCCGCGTCGGCCTCGGGGCTAGCACGCGCGGCATCAGCACCTGGCGCACGCCTCCACGGGCCGGCCGCGTCGCTTGTGGACATGGCCGTCAGCGCGTCGAGGAGGGCGCACCCCGAAGAGCGGCAGCCGTTGGCCGCGGTGCACCTCGATGGCGCCGAGGCCGTCGGCGAAGTGCACAGCGGCGCGGCCATGTGCGCGGGCATGTTGCGCCCGCCGCTCGGCCGCCGAGCGGTTGGGGCGCCGGCTGCGCAACGGCCCGCCTCCAGCAGCATTGCCCGACATCACGGAACCGCTGAACAAAAAACAAAAACGCGCAGGATCGGGGCCGAAGAGCCCCGTGGCGCGGGCTCCGAGGTGAGCCGTGGGCTCGGACCGAGCTGGCGCTAGGAGGAGGAGGAGGAGGAGGAGGAGGAGGAGGAGGAGGAGGATTAGGAGGAGGAGGAGGAGGAGGAGGAGGAGGAGGAGGAGGAGGAGGAGGAGGAGGAGGAGGAGGAGGAGGAGGAGGAGTGTCTCCTCGGGGGCGGGCGTCTAGGAGGGGTCCCCGGGGCCGCCCTGGGGCCCAGGGCCGAGGCGGGGGGGGGTGAGTTCCCCTGTGGACAGGGAGACCGCCCCCTTTGTCCCCCTTGTCCACGGGGGGGACCGCCCGGGGGAGGGGCGGGGAGGACCGCCGGGCCCCCGCGAAGAGCTGCAATCTGACCCGCGGGACATACCCCAATGACCCCCCACCTCCCCCCGCTTCCCGCGTACCCCAGCCCTCTACAATCCCCCGTCAGGGAAGGGAAGAGGGAAGGGGATCGACTTAACCACGACGTTTCTTTTACGACGTTTCTCGTAGTGGCTCTTTCTTTGGAGACGAAAGGGGGCGCGCGCCGAAATCCATGCCAGACGAAATTGCATGTTTTTGAGGGTTCCAGTGTGCAGGCGCGCCCTGCCGCGCGGTGGTTTCCCGGCACACCTTAGAGCGTGCTGACGCATAATGCGCGGCATGTGTTTTGCACGTTGCGCATGCTATCGCGTACACATCACGCATGGATTGAGCTACTTCGCAGACGTTTTCTGGCGAGGCCCTTCGAGGGCCCTAGAGGGCCCGGGAGGGCCGCCGAGTGCCGAGAGCTCCCGGCAGCCATTGTCGACAGTTGGCAACACCAACGCCGCCGAAGCAGCCGTCGAAAGGGCCGCCGAAATTGCCGCCGAAGGGGCCGCCGAAAGAGCCGTCGAAAGGGCCGCCGGAATTGCCGCCAAAATCGCTGCCGAAATTGCCGCCGAAATTTCCGCCGTGAATTTCGGCGGCTTTTCGGCGGCTACTTGGGCGGCTGAATTTCGGCGGCTGAGTTTCGGCGGAGTGCGCACCTATTTCGGCGGCGATTTCGGTGGCAAGTTCGGCAGCAAGTTCGGCGGCACGTTCGGCGGCAATTTCGGCGGCGATTTCGGCGGCGATGTTGGCGGCAATTTCGGCGGCGGTTTCGGCGACGATTTCGGCGGCCCTTTCGGCGGCCATTCAACAAACATCTCAGGCGGCCCTTTCAAGAACCATTTCGGCGGTTCTGTTTTTGACAGCTGTCGACGAATGCTGCTGGGAGCTCGCAGCACTCGGCTGTGGCAAACAGTCGATGTGCGGCGACGCAGGCTGACCTGCCCTCAGCCCGACGATGATTGTAACATTTGTTCTCTTGTGGTTTTGGTGGTGATGATGGCGACGGCCGCGGTGATGTTTGGTTCAAAATGGATGCCCGTCAGGAGGCATTGTAGGCTGGCCTACGCGCCCAGCTCTGCATGCTTTCAACAAATGATAAATTGCCGCGCAACTCCTTCGGAATTCGGGAGCTATTTTGGGGGCCGTGGTGGCTCCAAAGTACGGCCCTCGGTGACGTTTCTTGTTGCTTTGGGACTGGTGACGACGACGACGACGACGACGACGACCTTTTCGGGGCCGCGGCTCGCTGTGGTTCAGAGCCACTTTGGGTTCAGGATGGGCTCTGGTTTTCCGGCCGCTCCTTCGGTCCAGGTCGGTGAACCGGTTCGCGGCCGAGGCTTCGCCGTGGCCAGGAAAGGGCGCCTCTTTCCCGATCAAGCGTTCCCCGTGGTAGCACGGTGACAGATTAATTCTTCTCATTATTCGCATTCGTCTCTTACCCGCTGCCGCTTTGCAGCTGCATCTGCCAGTTGCCCATCGCTGCGTGATGTCCGGCCCCGAGGACCAAACCGCTGGGTCGGTTTTGGAGGTCGCCGGGGCGATCGCGGCGGCCACAAGTCGGGGCAGGGTTTTTGTCAAGGAGTTGTATGCCCCTTCCCGGCCCCCCATCCGCCCTGAGATGCAGACGCGGCCCATATTTGACAAGAGGGTGATAGAGAGTGTTGCCAGTTTCTGCCCGTGCGTGTGCGTTGCGTTCGGGCGTGTGCGTTGCGTTCGGGCGTTGCGATAATTAGTGGCGTCGTTCGGGCGTGTGCGTTTCTTCTCGGCGAAGACCATCGAAAAAAGGCTTGTCGGGCCATCTGGCGAGAACATGCGCGCACCGAGCCGAAACATGCACAGGGAACGGACGTCCGAGCCGTGGCGCGACATGGGCAGTCCTACATGTGTTGGCTATGGGCATGGCAGCCCATAGTCGGCACTCCACCGTTTGCGCCTCCGCGCAGTTCGCGACGAGGAGGGTGCAGCTGTGCGCCGCACTGCGGGGCGTCGCTGCGCCAGGCGGAGGCTGCGGCGCAGACGGGGGGGGCGCGCCGAGGCGCCGGACAGAAACGACAGACGCTGCCAGAGCGGGCGAAGCATCAGTCAGGGCGAGTTGCGCGGAGGATGCGGCAGTCCGATATTGCACAGTGGCCGTTGGTGGGTTCGCACGCAACCGTCCCAGGAGCAGGTCTGGAAGGAGCTCCACCGCCTCCGGGCCGCGGTGGACGCCTTCGCGGCGCTGGAGCGCTCCCCGGAGGCGGAGGCGCGCAAGGCTCACCCCCCCCCACACGTGCGCCGCCCTGCCAGGGGCGATGCGGGGGAGGAGGGAGGTGGACGAGGGAAGGAGGAAGAGAGGAAGAGGAGGAGCGAGAGGAGTACTCGCTGGGAGTTGAGGAAGGGGGTGTCTGATGGTGGTAAACAGGAGGAGGAGGAGGAGGAGGAGGAGGAGGACGAAGAGGAGGAGGAGGAGGAGGAGGAGGAGGAAAAGGAGGAGGAGGAGGAGGAGAGGAGGAGGAGGGAAAGGAGGAGGCAAGGAGGAGCAAGGAGGAGACAAGGAGGAGGCAAGGAGGAGGATGGGGGGGAGGAGGAGGAGCAGTTGAGGTGGCAAGGAGGCGGAGGAGGAGGAGGAGGAGGAGGAGGAGGAGGCAAGGAGGATGCAAGGGGGGGAATAGGACGAGGAAGGAGGAGGGAAGGAGGAATAATAATAGCACGCATGAAGAGTTGAGGAAGGGGTTGCACGATGTTTGTTCGGAGGAGAAGTAGGAGGAGGAGGAGGAGGAGGAGGAGGAGGAGGAGGAGGAGGAGGAGGAAGAGCACATGAAGGTGGAGTGGAGTTGCGTGAGGTGGGACGAATAAGGATGCGGCGGAAAAGGATCAGGAGAGATGTGTGTATACATATATATATATATACATATATACATATATGTATATATATGTATATAAATATATTTATATATATATATATATATGTATATATAGCTGTGGGTGTATGTATGAATATATATATATATATATATATGAGAGAGAGAGAGACAAAAAGAGAGAGAGAGAGAGAGAGAGAGAGAAAGAGAGAGAGAGAGAGAGAGAGATCCCGGCCCCCAGACTCCAGACCGCTGCCCCACTTGTACGTACGTCCTACCTCGTATGTCGTCGTCGTCGTCGTACATTCTGGCCCCCGCCCCAAGGACGGCTCCCCCTGCCGACTCCCGGACGTCCGAGACCGCCCATAAACGATCCAGGGACGCCCAAGATGGTCTCGGCACCGACCAGATGGCATTCACGAGGCACCGAGCCGGCCCTGGAGGCCCAGAAGAGCACCCCTACGAAGGCCCCGAGAGGTTAGAAATTGTGGTTTACCATGTGTTGTTTCATGCTTCATGGCCTCCCCACAGTTTCGATGTTCCGATGTGCTGAGATGGCCCACGAAGTCCCCAAGATGGCCGCCAGGCGGCCTCATACGCCCCCAAGAGGGCTCCCAGACGGGCTACGAGGGGTCCAAGGTGGGCTCCCCAGGCGATCCTAAGGACGCCCGAGATGGCCCCGGCACCGACCACGCGGCAGTGAGGAGGCGCTGGGCCACCCCCAGAGACCCAGAAGAGCAGCCCCCAAGAAGGCTTCGAGAGGCCAGAAACAATGGTTTTCCTTGTGTGTTTCCACGGTTTGTTTGCATCTTCACCTTTTCGGGGTTCCGGTGTACTAAGACGGCCCACGAAGCCCCCCATGAACGGCCCCCAGGCAGCCTGATGCGCCCCCAAGAGGGCTCTCATACAGACGGGCCAAGAGGCGTCCACGATGGTCTCGTTGGGCGACACCTCGGCGCCCGAGACTGCTCGAGACCGATCCAAGGACGGTCAAGGCTTAAGTCGGGCCTGTCCCTCTGCAGGGGGAATATTCAAAAATAGTTTAAACATAGTCTGGGGACGATTTGTTTTGACTATTCTTGAGCATGTTTGGAACATTCTTGGGGTACTTTTTGATGTTTCGACCAAAATCCCCCTGTTGGGGGACACGCCCGACCTAAGTCAAGGCTCTCTCGGCACCGACAAGCTGGCACTCCAGAGCCCCTGGGCCGCCCGGGCCCCAGAGACCCAGAAGAGCCCCCGCGAGGAGGCCCCGGGAGGCCAGGCAGTGTGGCTTCCCTTGCGTGAAGTCAGGCTTGTCCCTCTACAGGGGAATTTTCAAACATAGTCAAAACATAGTATGAGGACGATGTTTTTAGTATTGTTGTGCATTGTTGGAGTATTTTTTGTTTTTTTGTTTGTCGTCCAAAGCCCCCCTGTAGGGGGACACGCCCGACTTAACCCTTGTGCCTTGCCAGCTGTTCTGCCTCTTCGCCTTTTCGATGCTCCGATGTGCCAGGACGGCCCACGAGGTCCGCAAGATGGGCCCGAGGCGGCCTCACGCGCCCCAGAGTGGGCTCCCAGACGGGCCCGTAGAGGGTTCCGAGGTGGGCCCGGAGGAACCCGAGATGTCGCTATAAGAGGGCCCCAGGGAGAGTTCCAGCAAGGGGCCCCAGATCGAGCGAAGACGCCTGCTCGAGAAAATGGCGTCGCCAGGATCTCTGGGGAGGGCGGCTCCGAGAGCTTCCCTCGGGCGCCGGCGTCGCCGCGGCGCCGCGCCCAGTGCACCCGGGGCTTCCGATATATGGGGGTATCCGGCCGGGACCTGCCGCGGCCGGACACTCCAGGCGGGTGGCGCAGAGGCAGGCGCCCTGCGCGCGCGCGGCGCCCGCGCCTGCGCCTCGCGCGGAGCCGCGCTGGAGATGGGCGGGGAGCTGCCCCTTCCCTAAGATTAAGCTTGGCGAGTTGCTACACAACCACACCACAGCTAGGCCCGACTGGCGGCGGCATGGGAACCTGATATCCATGACCCCCGGGCAACACGACGACGACACGGCGGACAGCGAAAGCGGTGGAGTGACGTCATCCCAGAATGTTTGCAAAAGGCTTTGGTTGGAAGCACACCCGGCACATGGCTACAGAGCGCTATACAACGTCCAAATTATGGGCGGACCTCGAAAGCGACTTCGCTCCGGCCCGCCCGTGCCGCCCCTAAGGGGCTTGCCGGCCAGCGGACTCGCGCGTCTGCGTCTGCGTCTGCGTCTGCGTCCCTACAGGTGGAACGTTCAAACATTGCTAAAACATAAAATGGGGACGGCGTCTGCGTATACATGACTCATATTCAAGAGATCATCGTGCTTCCCAAGGAACTTGCGGGACGGGGGGGCAGTGCGACTGAAGAGTCCGACGTTTGACATTCTGGCGGTTGTGGCATACTACCCCCCCGCAGAAGCATCAGGTCGATCATTGGGCGAATACGTGTGCAAAGCTCACGGCTTGGCTTCATCGGGCGATACAGCGGGCCAAGGCCCGCAGCATGGTGATAGTGGGGGCAGACACGAACTGTGAGTTTGGTAAGAGAGCGGGAGCGAGCGGTACCCCCACGGCGACGAGGGACGACGTGCACATGGGGCAGTACGCGAACAGCTTCGAGAATGGTGAGAGCGCTGCGCTGTGGCGAATGATGAGTACGGAGGGGATGGCGGCCATCGACGCCTTCTATGACACTGGGCCGACGTACCCTGGAGCGCTGCCGCGCATCTCTTCGCATCCAGACCACGTGCGGGGACCGTGCGAGGCAGCGCAGGCCACGCAAACTTGCGTGTGCTTGAGACGAGCGATGACAGACCTACAGCGTATCCTGTCGCCACAGCTTCGAGATCACTGCCCGATGCTGTGGAAGTTGCGTCACCGATTATAGACTGCGCCCCCGCCGGAGAAGAATGAGGTAAGATGGGATCGTGACCTCTTGGTCAAGGCGCTGAAGTTGCGTGGTGCCCTTGAGTTTGTTGTTGAGTTGGAAAGACGCGCGGAGAGCAACGAGCCCCTCTGGAGGCGGGCGATCCTGACGGAGGACCCTTCCATGGCCTGGGCTCAGCTTGTCGCGGGCGCTCGCGAAGCAGCAAAGACGGACTACGTGGACCAGTGCAGGCCTGGCCCCGCGGGTGAATATCGAGCTGAGCGTGAGCGACTATGGGAGAAGCGGAGACAGATGAGCGTCAATTGCGCAGAGGCGGATCGCTTACGCCTACGAGCATTCGACAGGGCGATCAGGCGGGCTAGAGCACGGTTGGATAGAGAACGCGTCGACGAGCTGCCACACGAAGCACAGCGAGCGGCTGATCAGGGACACACTAGTACTGCATGGAATATTGCCTTCCAGACCGGCGCCCGCTATCGCGGAGCACGGCGACGACGTTTCAATTTGACCCCGACCTATGCCCCCGCCCTGGCGGAGTAGCAGGAGACGATGGAGTCCAGCGCCGCCGAGGGCGGCTTCTCTGCATCACGTGTGCTGGGCCCCGGTTTTCCTGGCGCTGCCGCTCGTGGGCAGCGCGACCTGGGCGATCCTGACGGGGAGTGGAAAGACATGCGTGGGCGAACCAGCACTGCGGCTTGCGATGATTGGACGAATGCCCTAGAGTGTCTGGAAACAGCGGCGAGGAGACGACGCGCGCCACCGCGTTCTGCTTTCGGTGAGGTCTGGCTGTTGGCTCTCAGGGCGGCCGCGCGCGAGGCTCGAGGAGGCCCTCCTGAGTGCGACGGCGAAGCACGACGACGAGTGCGTGTCCCTTGTCCGAGGTTTGTGGAGCGGCCCTTTGGAATCCCGAGGCAGATCAGACAGTCCTGTTGCGCGCCCCATTGGTGGCGCTGGCCACGCACGCGTCAGTTGAGCAAAGGAAATGGTAAGCGCGGAGCGAAGGCCACGAAGTTGATTCATTGGTACTGCCCTTTTGGCACAGCTTGGCATAGAGGCATAGTTGTTCGACGCCCGCGGCCCCCTGTTCATGCTCGCAGCCGCGCGGCGCATCGATCGAGGCAGAACGCCCGGTTCGCCGCCGAGCTTTACTCCTGGCGATTGCGCAAGAAAGAAGCTCGCATCGCACTTGCAGGTGGAACAAGATATGAGCAACGCCTCCCCTTCCACCTGCCACGAGATGCTTGGCAGCTGTTAGGCGAGGCGGATCCCGATATGCAGGGCCAGGTTTCTTGTGGCAGCACCATCGCGGGGCTGCCATGGCAACCCAAGCGGGCGAGGGGAACGGATTCTTTGTACCTTCCCACGGCGCTGGCGTTGGCGACGGCAACGCTTGCGAGATGTTCGTGCGTTCGTTCGCGAAGCCGCTGGAGGCCTGGAATCACATGCATCGCATACTGAGGACGGAGACGCAGGCCGTCTTGGACGCAGGAGGCGGTGGCTCCGTTCCGTCGATGGAAGCGGCGACGCTGATTGACCCGCCTATCCATCAGGAGCAGATTGATATATCCATGCGGGGCTACGCAGATGATGTCTCGCAGACCCCCCTTCCTGGCGGCAACCCATTTCGAGAAGCCCAGAGGGCTGAAGCTGTCGTCTCGCATCTTGTCTGATCAGTTGGAGGAGCTGGGAGGTTTTTGCCAGAACGTCGATGAGGAGGCCACTCGAGCCGCCCTCTCTGGACTGGTGCAGTTTCTTGGACAAGTAGACGCTGGGGCGGTGCACTCTGGGGGGCTGGAACATCTCGCGGGAGGAGCTGGAGCCGAGGTTCGTCTCCGGGTAGACGCTGCGAGAGCAGCCGGGTCGAAGCTCGGCCGATTTCTGGAACCAACGCGCGCCCCTGAAACTTAAGCGCATGGCTTTCTCGGGGGCGATCCACAGCGCGGCCTTCTCGGGCCTTGAGGTCTACATTCTGGGGAAGCGGGACTTTGCGAAGCTGGGCTCGGTCATCTTTGGGATTGCACAAGTCGCTTTTTCGAGGGGTCGCTCGCCATGCTGGTCCTGGTCGGGGTCGCATTCGGACCCCGTCGGCGTCGTTGATGCATGAAAAGTTGAGGATCGCAGATGCTAGGACCGAGCTGTTGATTTGTCGTCTCGGCTACTGGCAGCGTCTGGCCCTTCATCCAGATGGCTCCGTGCAGGCAGTTGCGGCTCTCTTTGGGCAGTTCAAGGCGCGTGGCGAACCCCCAGCGGTCACGCCCTCTGGCTGGGTCCGACCTGGTGCCAATCCGCGGGCCCTGCAGCTGCAAAGAGATGCGAAGCTCCTAGAGGCCACCCCCCATGGGATTTTTTGTTTTTTCGTTGAGAAAAAAATCAATGGCCATCGCATCGAAGACATATTCACTAACCTTAGAGCCGCTGCGCACATTAGGAGCATCGACGCCGAGGACTTCCGCGAGGCCTATTGGGAGCAGGCTCGCAATGGACCCCTTTCAGCTACCCTCTGAACTCCATGCGCCAGATGCCCCTGAGGTGCCCCCAGCCCTTGCAGGTCCCCCTCGAGAGTTTTACTGTGAGCTTCCAGGCGACGGCGGGGGCCCTTGTGGCCAGGCCCCCTACTCCAGGGCGGCCTTGCGAGCGCGCCAGTGCCACCGCCCGCCCCACAATATCAGGGATCTATACATCAGCTCGCGGTGACCAACCAATGCTGCCATTGCTCGTCCACCTTCTCGTCTGTGATGCTTGCCAAGAGACATATTGTGCAATCGTTGAAGCGTCGCAGGTACCTGGCAGTTTTCAGTGCGCCCCCGCCCCCGCTGAGAGCGCCCGGCGACTTGCGCTGTCCGATCTGCGTGGGCCCAGGGAGTGCGCGCGATGCCTTTCGGTGATCCCTGCCTGGGGCCGCGCTGGCTCAAGGCGAGTTTCCTAGTCCACGGGCGCTTCAGGCAAGCATCCGAGAAGTCCACGCCCCACCGCCACCCGATGTTGCGATAGATGTCGAACCTCGCGGACAGGGCACTCGCGACTGGGGCGGGGCAGCGGCGCGGAGAACTCGCCGCTGGGCGCGGCGATCGGACTCGCGGCGGAGATCGAGGTCGCCGCGGTGGCCCAGGCCCGCGGGCCCAGCCCCAGCAGCCCCCTCCTGGGGGGGCCCAGGCGGCGAGGCCCCGGCACGCCAGGGCGCTCAACGACGTCTGGGCCGCCGCCGACAACCACTACGGACTACGCGATGGAGGCCTCGCCGACATGCAGACGATGCCGATCCAGCGTGCGCAGGCGATGGCGCCCATCTTGATGAGGATGACACCTGGGAGAGAACATCGAAACGGACTGGTGGAGTCAGCCTTCTATCGTCACGTCCAGCTTCCGACCAGCCACGACGCGCCGCAGCCGATGATGCTCGCAGCGCGCTACTGCGGGCAGGGGGCCAAGAGGATCCGCGATCACCAGCAGGAGACAATCAAGAATGGCGAACTCGTTCCAGAGCTGGAAGAGCTCGGGATCCCACGTCCACACGCGCGGGTTTCACTCATCGGCGCGCTCGTGGCTCAAGGAGGCACAGTAGGGCAGACGAGCGCAACCAAGTTCAAGGATTACCAAGAGAAGCTCAAGCACGAGAAGTTGCCCAACGGCGACCTGGCAGATTTGGTTCGGTACTGCAGGCTCCAGACGACGCGTGCTCGGGACAAAGTCAAAATCTTGACCGAGGCCAAAGCGACGGGTATGGAGGACATTGTGGTGCAGGTTCTGGTGCAGATCGGAGGAGTACACGAGCACGGGGCCCCTCCTCGCAGTCACAACTCACGGGTTCTGCAGTTGCATCTCGACGCGAATCAGTAGCACGGCTCTTAGAGGCGGCATGGAGACCACTGCAGCAAATTGCCCCGAGCTCTGGTGCGAGTGAAAGTTGGCAAACCATTGGAATGCAATCAGAGTCTGGGCAGCAGATTGTTGTTTCCCCTTTCGCCGCTGAGTGACTCACATCAGGATTCGACCTCACGCGTTGAGGAAAATTGCTCGCTTGTCTCGAGGGTCGGCTATGGCGAGATGGTCTCCTGTTCCGTCACAGACGGTGCCCGCGCATGTTTTCAGCGGTACGGAGACCTTAGGATTCTCTGAGCCGACCGACCCCCTCTGGGGGCATCGCTTCGAGACAGGCAAGAGTCAGATCGCACGTTGTTTTTGAGTATCGGTCGACCACGCCTTCATCGCAGATGACAGCACCATCTTCAGCAACTGCTGCCCGACCGACACAGAGTGCCGCGTCCCCGATATTGTTTCGGCCACGACTGGATCGCTGATGACACTCTCTACAGCAACGGGTATGATATCCACGAGAACCCAGAGGCAATCGAGCCCTGTTCCTACGGCCTCCAGTTGTCCCTGCGTGGCTACTCCCGCCTCCGCGAGTTCGTCTAGGCCCAGAAATGCTGCCGCCGCTGCTGAGCCGACCTTCTCCGCTTCCTCTTCGACGCCTCCTCTCCGCTTTAGAAATTTCCTGGGCCTCGCGGGGCTCCAGAGACCCCCCACGGTTTAACTTTTCGTGTTGGCCCGCGGGCCGTAGGCTGCCCGAGTCTCGTTGGCTTTAAATTGTTGTTCGTGCGTCGGCGGGCTCCCACTCGTTTAGGGCGGTTCCCGACGCCGTTCGTTTTCCACCCTCCTTGCCCCTGACCCTACGGCCATGCCAAGCCGTTAAAGCACCGGTTTTTAGCCGAGGTAGGGGGTGGGCGGGACACAAGTGCACCAAGTGCCACGCGTGATGAGCAACTTCACATCGCAGCGCCCTCTAGAAGCGAGCCGGCCGTGGAACTCTTTTGTTGTTGTTTTTAATTGCCCCGCGAGGCCGCAGGATCAGCTGACACGCCTCTGCAGAGTCGTTCGTTCGTTCGTTCTCCTCCTCCTCCTCCTCCTTCTACCGTTCCTCCTCCTCGTCCTCCTGGTCCTCCCCCTCCTCCTTTTCCGTCCTCGCCTTCCTCCTCGTCGTCGTCCTCCCCTGCGCCCTGCCCTCTCTCTCCCTCCTCGCTCCTCCCCTTCGCCGCTGCGTTCGCCCCTCCCCTCGCCGGCAGGCCGCGGTCATGACCGCCGTCGTGTCGCGCGTGGAGGTGCTCGAGGAGCGCGTCGGCCAGCAAAAGGTGCCGTCCGCTCCGCCGCCGCGGTCGCTGCCGCTGCCGCTGCCGCCGCTGCCGCCGCTGCCGCCGCTGCCGGCGCCGCTGCCGCGGCGCCCGACGAGAGGCTGGCCTGCCAGAGGGGTGGCCCCAGGGAGACTCTTCGTCGCTCCCCGCCGTCACCGGGCACACGCTGGAGTTCTGGGGGGGCGTCGTGGCGAGGCCCAGTAGGTTGAGGGTGTTTTTTTCAAAGGGCTTGGGCGACCCGTCCTCTTCCTCTTCCCGCCTCCGCCTCCTCCTCCTCCTCTCCTCCTCCTCCTCCTCCTCCTCCTCCTCCCTCCTCCTCCTCCTCCTCCTCCTCCTCCTCCTCCTCCCTCCTCCTCCTCCTCTCTCTCCTCCTCCTCCTCCTCCTCCTCCTCCTCCTCCTCCTCCTCCTCCTCATCCTCCTTCCTCCTCCTCCTCCTCCTCCTCCTTCTCCTCCCCCCTTCCCCATCCTTCACCTCCTCCTCCTCATCCTCCTCATCCTCCTCCGCCTCCTCCTCCTCCTCCTCGGGTCGCCTACGGCCCCGGGGGAAACCGTGCAGTCCAAGGCCGACCGGTTACTTTTTGCCCATGCATCGCTTACTGCAAGACACCTTGGCTTTGCGTGTCTGCTGTGCTGCCGCCACCGGTTGCCTTCGTCACCGCCGTCGCATGCGCCTTCTTGTCGTCCTTCTCCGCCCCACGGTGGACAGCATGAAGAGATGCATGCAACACATGGGAACAGGAGCGAGAAGGAGGCGGAGGACGAGGTGGGAGGAGAACGAGGGGGGGAGGGCGGGCGACGAGGACGATGACGAGAAGCATGAGTTTTTCTCGTCCTCGTCGGCCTCCTCCTCCTCCTCCTCCTGCTTCTCCTGGTCCTCCTCCTCCTCCTCCTCCTCCTTCGTCCTCTGGCGAGTCTTGTGCCCTTCCTCTTGCTCACCCGAGGTGGGCCCGCTCCGTTGGCAGTCTGCCCCTCCCCCCCTCGCCCTTCTCTCCGTCACCCCCTTCGTCCGGTTTCATCCGCCCAGCCGAGACGGGGTCTGTCGTCTATCGGCCCATCGCCGGAATCTTCTGTGGTGATGTGATACCTACTCCAAACCCCATATGAGTCGACCCCCCCCTCCCTAAAAAGCTGAACCCGCCTCCTAATGCGACCTAGTATTCTGGACCCCCTTCTTCGACAGGGCGCCTTAATGAACGGGACCGCCCAAGCTCCAATCTAAAGAAAGCGCTCTAATAAACCAGACCCCTCCTTGTTACAAAAAAGGCGCCTCAAAAAACAGGACCGGGGGGACGACTGATAAGGGATTTGGAGTAGTGGCCCACCTGCAGACTGGAGGAGGGGGACCCCTCCAGCACTCGCCACGAAGCAAGCGAGTTCCGAGGGAATGGGGTCCTGGGCTTTCGCTACCCGGTCGAAAACTTGCAACAGCGCGTTCGCATCGGTACACGGATCGATGCCAGGCAGCTTGGGCAGACGCAAGAACAGCAACGGGGGCTCTGCCGGCCGCCTACGGGCAGGCAGCCTCGAAGACAAGAGCGTCGGGGGTTCAGCCAGTAGCCTTGCAGGCTCTTGCGCGCTCCTTGCATCTGTCGGGGCCGCTCCACCAGGGGGCAGACACATCCAGATTACAGAATAACTTCGTTCTCTTGGTTGACACGGAATGGAGGAAGAGGAGGAGGAGGAGGAGGAGGAGAAGGAGGAGTAGGAGGATGGGGAGGATCTCCCAGAGCTCCGCATCCCCCCTGGCCTTGGCAGATTCAAAACAAAATCGAAGGCCCGCTCCGTCATCCCTCCTCTTGACCTTCCCTCCCTGAGAAGGAGTTAGAGGAGAAGGAGGAGGAGAAGGAGGAGGAAAACCCCAGAAGTCTTCAGAGTTCCCCGAAGTTCAGGTCTGCGAACTGAGAGGACGCGGAAGAGGAGCACCTGGTCGGGGAGGAGGCGGTTGCCCAAGTCGGTACCTATTGGGACGGCCTTACTGCGGGTACCGCCGATCTTGAAGGGGGACGACGACGACGACGACGACGACGACGACGACGACGACGACGACGACGACGACGACCGCGGCGGCGGCGGCGGTGGCGGCAACGATGACGCTGGCGCTCTGGAGCTTTTGGGGGGCTCTCTTGGGAGCCTCTTGGGCTCTGCTGGGAGGCCTCTTGGGCGCCTTCTTGGGGAGCTCCCTGGCCACGCGACTCTGAGGCATCTTGGAGTCACGCGGGGGAATACGCAGCACCCCGCAACAGCAAATTCAAGTGAGGAGGGTGCCTCCAGCGGGGGGGGGGTCTGCGAGGAGCGGGCGGTGGTGGTGGTGGTGGTCCCCTTTGTCCACAGGGGTGAGGCCGGGGGAGGGGCCCTGACCTCCCCGTGACCACCAGGGGACTACCCCCATGCTCACCGTGTCCATCTGGGGGACCCACAGGGGGAGCTCGCGACCCAAGGGGCCCCTCCGGGGATCCCTCCCCGCCACCTCCCCCACTGCCCCCCCCGGGGCCCCCCCCGGGACACCCGCCCCGCTATAACTTCTCCCCCCCCCGCCAGGGACTGGATTAAAGTGAATGGGCTTTCCGGCTTCCCTTCGAATCAATTACGATGTTTTTTCCGTCTGGCTGGATCGGTTGAGAAGGAGGGCCCAGGGAAAGGGGGGGACGGGCGACGGCGACGACGACGACGACTCGTGCGAATGCATGCCCCATGGCCACACGCTGCACGAGCAGCTCCTTCCTTGCCCAGGAGGAAGAGGGAGGGGCGAGGATAGACACAAGAAGAAAGACGTGTAAGAGAAGGAGGGGCTCCCTGCCGCGACGAGGTGATTGCCGCCCGCCTTGAAGGCGTGGAGAGTGAGCTGAAGGAGGCCTGCGCTGTGGCGGCGGAGGAAGGAGGGACGGCGACTTAGGAACATTAGAAGGAGGGGGAGGGAGGGAGGGATAGCATGATGAGCAGGATGGAGGACGAGCTGGAAGAGGAAGCGGAATAGTATCGGGAGGAGGAGGAGGAAGAGGAGGAGGAGGAGGAGGAGGAGGAGGAGGAGGACGAGGAGGAGGAGGGGAGAGGGGAGAGAGGAGGAGAGAGGAGGAGAGAGGAGGAGGAGGAGGAGGAGGGGAGGAGGAGGAGGAGGAGGAGAGGAGGAGGAGGAGGAGCGGAGGGAGGGATGGGCAGGGCGATGTTGACAGAGGAGTTCGGAAGATGGAGCGGGGCTGAGATGGGGAACGAGGAGGGGCAAGGAGGGGAGAAACACAAGAGGGAGAGCGCCAAGGCATACCCTGCCCCCCCCTCCCCCTTCTCACAGCCAGTTTGGTTCCCTTCCCTCGCCTGCCCTCCCTTGTTCCCTTGCTCCCTTCCCGCCTCCGTCTCCGTACCCCCATCCCTCTTCCCCCATCGCCTCCCCCCCCCCCCTCTCCGCTCCCCTCTGATCTTCGCCTTCTCCCCGGCCTCCACTCCTCATCCTCCCCTTCCGTGCTGCCTCGTCTCCCTGGGCGGGCCCCGCCCCGGAGCCTTCGG
>CAUYUJ010020552.1:0-72500 GCA_963575745.1 Prorocentrum cordatum | reverse complement strand
GCTAAAATCATAGATTTTCATTGTGTTTTTCAATGTTTTTTGCTTGCCCGCGTTTTCGGGCTTCTGACCTTCCAAGATTGCCGAGGAAGCTTCGAACATCGCCCCAAAAGGCCCCCGAGAGGCCCCCAAGACAGCCCAAGAGGGCGCCCAAACGGTCCAAGAGGCGCCCAAGACGGCCCAAGAGGGCTTCAAGACGGCCCCAAGAGGTGCCAAAGAGGGGGAACACGAACCGACAATGGAGATTTCCGCCCCAATAGGCCCCCAAGAGGCCCCAAGAGGCTTAAAAATGCCCCCATCAGAGACCCCAAAAAGGCCCCAAGATGCCCCAAAACTGCCCCCCAGAGGCTTCGAAACATTTCAAAATTGCCTCCCCCCAAGAAGCACTCCAGAGGCCCCACGAAGCCCACTGAAGGCCCCAAAGAAGCCCCTACAGTCCGCAAGCAGCCACGGGCGAGCCCCACGAGGCATCAGAATTGCCTCGAACATGACAAGCATCCAATATGCTTCTGACCCACAATACAGGCACGGTGGCGGCTTCAACCCATGCTGAAGCCATTCGTCGGTACGTGCATTCGTGCAGCCGTGACTTTGTCAATGCGCGCAGCCGTGGTATTGTCAAGCGCCTTCGCTTGCTAGAACCTAAGCGCGCGCGAAGCGGGCGCGTGGTTCTAGTGTGTATATATATTTGTATATTCAAACGTGTTCAAAGATATTCAGAGATATTCGAAGACATCCAAAGATGTTCAAACCAGACGATTGAGGATTTGGGCTTGGATTCGGGTTTTGTCCTGGGTTGGAAAACGCGCCGTCTGGTCGACTGGCCCTCCTTGGGAAACCACTGGGCACAGTAGGGTGTGCCACGTATGCGTTGCTGTCGACTGAGAGGGGGGCCCAAATCTGGCGCGCTCAGACGCGAGCGCAATCACGCCATACAGGTGCCGACGCGAGTTCAAGCTCATTCCAAAGAACAATCACCCGACCCCCCTGGGGCCAGCACCCTAGGTCACTCTAGCGAAGGGTCACTCTTACGTGTATTCGAGGAGGCAATTCATCAGCGCCCCTTGCCCTCGAAAGTAGAATGGTGGCTCACGCGCTCCAGATCGTCGAGGAACTCAACTCATGACATCGAGCGCCTAACAGTGCACTCGGGGGAGGTGTGCTTGTGTGTGTATTCAAACCGCGGTTGAGGCAGATCCCCTGTGCGGGGAATACGAGGGTTCACCGCTTCTCTCGCTCCGCGCAGCTGCTCTCGCTGCGCCCTGTGCGAGTCGTCAAGTCTGGTGACCAGGGTGTGGAGCTGCGCCTGGTGCTCTTCGCGGCGGCGCCTGGCACGTGGTGCCTGGTGGGAAGGCGCCAGCTGCGCAAACGTGCACCGTCCCGTGCCAGGCCTGTCCTGGGCCTAGGATTCAAGCAGTGGCGAAGCGTCTTAGCGTGCCTATAGGCCCACCAGAGAATGTTCTAAGAACCTTCTGTGGTGTGCACGAAATGCTCTTAGAACACGTAGCACATATGGCTTATGTTCTAAGAACATCGATGTTGTTGTTCAAACATCTTTGTGTTATGAGAACATTCCGTGGTAGGCCTATAGGAATGCCGGGACGGTCGGTCCTTGCTCAAAGCATTGGCCTGGCAAGAGTCGGCGTCGGTATGGTGTGGTTCCTGCCGCCCAGACGTGAGCGTTCCCTGCCGGGGGCCGCGGCCACACGCGAAGGCCTCGCCGGCGGTCCGAAGGAACCCCGTCGCGGCGCTCCTCGGGGTGGTCGCTGCGGGAGCCTCTGCCGGCTCGGGCGAGCCCTGCCGGTGTCGGAAGTTGATCGACCTCCTACCCTGACACGTCGACTAGTGAATTGGCCGTTTTCGGTTCGCGAGAGGGCGTCACGGCCGTTCTCTCTGCGGGTCCAGGTCCGTCGGTCTCGGTCCTAGGCCGTTTTCACGGAAGGGTGGTTTATTAAAGAGAAGTTTGTCCACCGCCGACGGTGAGCACGCTCTGCGGAGGTCAGCGCCAGCTCGCCCCCCTTGGAGGGTTTCTCCAAAGGGCTTATGCGACTCGTCCCCCTCCTTCCTCCTTCTCTTCCTCCTCCTCCTCCTCTTCCTCCTCTTCCTCCTCCTCCTCTTCCTCCTCCCCCTCTCCCTCCCCCTTCTCCACCTCCTCCTGTGTATCCCTGTGGTCTGGGTTCCGTGTCATTTATCTCCTTCTGAGGCTTTCGACCAAGGGGTCTCTCGGGAGTACTGGATTGGGAACGCCGTTGCCGATGACATTGCTGGACAATACCGAGAAGTGCAGGGTGCCCGAGAGTCAGATGACCACGGTGGAGGAGGTGGAATATAAGGCGGTTTTGATCAGGAAGCGATTGGTGAGGGCTCAGCTTCATGTCTTTACGGCGCAATCTGGGCTTGATGCTTCCGCTCCCGAGGCGCCAGGTGAGGAAGTCGTCGTCCCTCCATCCCTTCGCACTCCTCCCCAGCGGCCGCCCTCGGCCGCAGCCATCTCGCTCTTCTCCTCGGTCCACCTGATCACCGAGGCGGAAAATGCTTGCAGCCGCTGCTTCGCTCGTGCCAGTCGTGCTTCACCCAACCTGTGGTTGAGAACCGAGCGTGCTGAACTCATCCGAATCGATGATGTGCTGTCTCGGCCGCCATCAGGCTCCAGGGTGCATATCGGAGGGGGGTGGGCGCACGAAAATCACAGTATGGTGTACTCTCAGGCCGTTGGCTTGTGGTTGTGCAGGGGTTATGGGGCCACGGGTAAGGGCCAGCTTAGACTGCTGGCCACCCCCTGCCAGCCCGACCGAATTTCTCGGACCAGGCGGGAGTATTTGGATCGTTTTCTTAGGGGTCTCCCCCCCAAGGCGCTTGGCCAGAAGGGTTTTGTTTTATTCTCTCGTCGCTTCGCGACTGTTCCGCTCCGCCCCGCTCCGCTCCGCTCCTCCACCTCCTCCTCCTCCTCCTCCTCCTTCTCGGGTCGCCCGCGGCCCCGGGGGAAACCGTGCAGCCCCCCTCCTTCGGGCAGAGCTCCTGGGGGAGCGGGGCGCGGCGCTGGGAGAGAGCGCGCAGTGCCAGCCTGTGCCCGTCGCGTCCCCAGCCTCGGCGCCTCGCGCCCGCGGTGCTGGAGGGCGACCAGAGCTCTTCGGCCTCCTCCTCCTCCTCCTCCTCCTCCTCCTCCTCCTCCTCTTCCTCCTCCTCCTCCTCCTCCTCCTCCGTCTCCCCCTGCTCCTCCTCCTTCTCCTTCTCCTCCTCCGCCTCCTCTTCCTCCGCCTCCTCCTCCTCCGCCACCATCGCCGCCGCGTCGAGGCGGCACGATCCCGCGTGAGGTCCATCGAGGTCTCCGGCCGCTGGTCCCTGGAAGGGTCTCTGAGCCATTGGGGAAACGTAAGATGATGGGCTTGTTTTCCATCGCCACCACCACCATAAGTTGGAGGGGGGGAGGAGGTGGAGGAGGAGGAAGAGGAGGAGGAGGAATACCCCCTTCCCCTCCAACTTATGGCGGCGGTAGTGGTGGTGGACAACATGCCCATCGCAAGACTCGAGTACGCCGGAACTCGGGTTTGCCGACGCTTTTAGACGAGCGCGTCCTGGGTTTTGACGGTCCAGCGTTCGTGGGATGCCTGCAGCGGACGCCTGCGTCAGATTTGTCATGCCCGGTCGCGTCATTTTCATGATGGCCCCATCGGGCCAACCCGATTCCCTGCGACCCGAGTCTTACGTCTCCCCGAAAACAACTCGGGATGATCGACGAGAGCGGATCGCTCTGCGGGCGAGCGCTCGCAGGAGCGAGGCTTTCGAGCTGGACAGCAAGGCGCGCGATCACGACGGCCCCGCGAGTCGCCCGACTCCTGGCGCGGAGGGCACAGGAGTTTGCAATCACGCGGCAGTCGGACCGCGCGCATGGGTCGCAGGTCTAGAGGTCGACACCAATACCAATCTCGGCGGTGTGCCTCCAGTGAGGAGTGTCGGTCCCGATCTCGGTGACGGCGGTAATGTTCGGGTTTCCTAGGTGGCCGAAGTATCGCCACCAACACCGACATCTAGGATCAACTTCCCCTGGTAGGGGCACGCCCCTGTGTTGGTGTTGATGCTCGTTCCCATGTACCCAGATGGGGTGATGAGGAGCAAGCAGTGTAGTCATGGAGCGCCGACCTCATAGTTTGCCTACTCGTCCTAATCTTCGCGCGTATCCAACGTCTCTAGGAACATATCCATTTCCATCTGGACAATGTGATGGTTGTGGATGTCAGTTTTTCTCTCTCTCTCTCTCTCTCTCTTTTGTTCTCTCTCTCTCTCTCACTCTTATTTGGGGGGCACCCCCAACTTTCGGAGCAGTCTCGACACCAGCGTGACACATTATCACCTACATCACCCCTCTCTTGTTCGTCGTCCTCTGCTCCTCCCTCCCTCCCTGCTTCCTGCTCGACTCCTCCCGCCTCCACCTCCCCCCGTCCTTTTCCATGTGCTGCGTCCAATCCTGCTCCGTCCCCTCCCCCCTCCTGCTGCCGATGTTCCTTGTCCTTCCTTCGCCTCCCTCCTGCCCAGATGGAGCTGGACCTGATGCCGCTGGACTCGCGGCTGGACCACCTTGAGTCCGAGCTCCGCAGGGCCGGGGAGGGGACAGAGAAAGGGGGATTGGGGGCCCCGGCAACGGGGAGGGGAGGGGGGGTCGAGGCGGATCAGGTGGTCCGAGGGTGGGAGGGGTGTTGGGTGAAGGGAATGCGGTTAGTTCGGGCATGTCCTTCTACAGGAGAATACATCCCCTTTTTTTCGGGTGTGTGCGACAATTTTGTGGATCCTGTTTCTGTGCTGCGCGGATCTAATTTCCCGTATGTGAAAAACAATGGATAATTTATTTTCTGGGGATGCATTCATAAAAATACGAATAATTTTCATTGACATCCTGGACTCAGGGAAAGTGAAATGCACGGGGCACCGCACGTGAAACATCATGCTATCCACGGAGCTGTGGATCTGAAGACTAACGCTATGATTCTACGGGGAAGGGGGGGTCTTCCCAGGACGGAGAGGGGAAGGAGGAGGGAGGAGGCACGAGGGGGGAGGAGGGGAGAAAGGGACGGGAGGAGGCAAGAGAGAGGAGGAACAATCATGGCAGAGGGGGGGGAGGAAGGAAGAAGGGGGAGGAGGAGGAGGGAGGAGGCGGGCACAGCATCCAGAGGACTTGCAGGAAACATCCCAGAACTCACTGGGGCAACCCTGGAAGATCCCGAGACGGCCCAGAACTCCAGAGTTCAGGCCCGTAAGAATCTACAGTTCTGGCTGCAGCAGCAGCACAACTGTGAGCCTTGGGGCACTCCACTTCGTGCCAGAGGCAACTGTGGCGGATCAATGGCGGAGCGGCTTGGACCGCGATCGACTTGCCCGACTCGAGGCCTCTTTCCGCTCCTCTCTGTCGTCCTTCTCCCTGGCCACTACCCTCTCCCTCCTCGCACTCCTCCACTGCTGGAGGGAGGAGGGCATGGCACATCCCGAGGCCCAAGGGGGGCTGCACAGGCCAAGCTGGAGACGTCGCCGCTCTTCCCGCGCATGGACGCTGCCGAATCAGAGGCGAGTC
Organism: Prorocentrum cordatum; assembly: GCA_963575745.1. Taxonomy (NCBI): domain Eukaryota; class Dinophyceae; order Prorocentrales; family Prorocentraceae; genus Prorocentrum; species Prorocentrum cordatum. The sequence goes on along the minus strand of CAUYUJ010020552.1, from coordinate 66,940 downwards.
TTGCTCATCGTCCTTCTCCTCTCTCCTCCTCCTCCTCCTCCTTCTCCTCCTCCTCCTCCTCCTCATCCTCCTCCTCTTGCTCCTCCTCCTCCTCCTCTTCCTCCTCCTCCTCCTCCGCCTCCCTCCCTTCCTCCCTCCCTCCCTCCCTCCCTCCCTCCCTCGCGTCCACTTCTCCTTCCCTCTTCATCGTTCCACCCCTCGCTTCCTTCTCGGTTTCCTCTCCTTCGCTCTCCTCATCCTTCTCGTCATCCTCCCACGCGCCCGCCTTTTTCTCTTCGTGCCCGCAGGCGACTAGCCTGTCAGAGTGCGGGAGTGGTTTGCCTGCAGGGCCAGTGCGTTTTGTGACGCGTGCGCACCTGCGCGAGTGAAGGGGCTTCCTTCGATAGACCCAGAAGTTTGACTGATGAAGTACACTCCGCCGAGGCAGTGTGGATGCCAAGTCGTGACGACATGTTGGGTCCGATTCATAGGCAGTCAGTCAGTCCCCTTTCCCTTGTGGGCGTCTGCTGCATCTAGACTTATTGATGTGTGATCTGTCCGTCCGTTAATCATGTTGTCTCCCAATGCTTGCTTGCATACCCATGTGTATACACGTGTATATATCGATATATACACGCACGCATGTCAGGCCAGGGAGAGACAGACGACGAAGAGGGATGATTGGAAGGATAATATTACGGATGATAATGAGGCTGATTGCCTGTCTGTTGCGTGCTTGCCTGTTCCCTGCCGCCTGACCTGTTCTGTGCACGCATGTTCCTTGCCTGGTTTGCTCCATCTTGCTGAGAAGGAGGAGAAGGAGGAGACGGAGCAGCAGCAGCAACGACGTCAGGACGAGAAAGGCAAGGGGAGGAGGCAGCAGACGAGGAGGAGGAGGAGGAGGAAGAGGAGAAGGAGAAGGACTATCATGTGGTGCTTTGTCCCGAGGGGGAGGGGGCGGATACATGCAGGCCTCGGCTTTTTTTGAAAATGAACCGAGCCACGTGCAGCATCGGACATGCGATGCTACTTTAGCAAGTGTCTTCATATGGGGTGATCGTCAAGGACCGGCGTCACGGGATGCTCGTAAATGTACAAAGCGTTCGAAGTCTTCAGGAAGACATCCAATTGATGAAGAACGCAATGCAAGTGCCCAATCTGGCGATAATTACATGGCGTTCTTCATCAGGGGGAGGGAGAGGGCGAGGGAGGCGAGGGAGAGGTTTAAGAGCGAGGTAGAGAGAAGATGCAGACATGACGAGGGAGGCTGAGGGAGGAGAGGAGGCACCTCCTCCTAATCCTCCTATTGTCCTCCTTCAGCCTCGCCTGCTTGGGTCCGATGAGGTGCTGAGACGTCGATGAGCGTTAGCCCCTGTCAGGAGCCCATCATTCACTCACTCCCTTCCTCCTCGTTTCTAGCTTCGTCCTCCTGCTCCTCCTTCTTCTTCGCCATCCTTCGCAGGCTACGGCAGATGATGGTTATGAGGGAGAGAGGGAGACATCGTATATTGCAGACGACGAGGAGCAGGAGGAAGGAGAGCAGAAGGAGGACACAGATGAACAGAGGAGCACCCCATGCATCCTCCCCATCCTCGTCAACTCGTTCCCCCCCCAGCCTGCCCAGGCACCCGACGCTTATTTCACAGCGTGGTTCCCCAGAGGTCTGGACCTCTTTTTCCCAGAAACGTTGTTGTTCGCCCCGAGTCGTTTTGTTGACGGCCGAAGATTGCCAACTAGACCTTGTGTCATGATTTTACCAGGACGCGAGGCTGTCGGGGCTCCTGCAGCTGAGTGGGCCCTGGGAACTACAGGGCTGTTGTTTCACCGTTTTCAGAAGACTGCCTCTTGAACATGAAGGCGTGAATAACAAGGGCTCACCGAACGGCAACGAGAAAGGTTCACTGACAGGGCCTGGGCAGCCCAGAGATCCGCAGGACGTCCAGAATCTGTTTGAACACGGCTCGTATCCGGGACAAGAACGACGATGTGGACCAGGCCCCCACCAGGGGGAACGAGCACAGCGACCCAATGGCGCCAGAGACGTCACAGGAGCGGCGCCCCGAACAGGAGCATGCCTGAAGAGCTAGCCGCGGGTACGCAAAGAGATAGCCATGTCGTTTCCAGGGCACCCCGACATCCTGCAGCCTCGGCACCCCCCCCCCTCGATGGGGGACGGGCCCGCGAGCGGGGAGGCCGCCCCCCCCCGCGGCGGCGCGCGGAGGCCGCGCGCCTCTCCCGCGACGTGGCCGCGGCCGCCGGGGGCCTCGCGTCGCTGGGCGCGGAGCTGAAGGCGCCCGCCGCCCCAGGGGACGGCGGCGACGGCGGCGATGGCGACGGTGAAGCCGGCGGAGGTGGCGATGGCGGCGGCGACGACGATGGCGATGACCATGGTGTCGGCCACAGTGGTGACCAGGAGGATGGCGATGCATCATTCGGATGGTGATGACGGCGATGATGGTGCTGATGATGATGATGTCGATGATGATGATGATGATGCTGATGATGATGATGATGATGATGATGATGATGATGATGATGATGTTGATGTTGATGTTGATGTTGATGTTGATGTTGATGTTGATGTTGATGTTGATGATGATGATGATGTTGATGCTGATGGTGGTGATGACGATGATAATCTTGATGATGCTGATTATGATGATGCTGCTGGTGATGATGGTGACGATGATGTTGCTGACGATGATGGCGACTCTGTTGATGCTGCTGCCGCTGCTGATGATGATGCTGTTGATGATGAGGAGGATGGTAATGATGGTAATGATGACGATTACGACGATGATGACGATGATGATGCGTCTGCTGCTGGTGATAATAATGACGATGGCTTTGATGCTAATCATGTTGATGATGACGATGGCTGTGATGATAATGATGTTGAAGATGATGATGCTGTTGATGGTGATGATGGTGATGTTTGTGATTATGGTAAGGCGGACGATGATGAGGATGCCGATGCTGATGATGCTGATGCTGACGTTGATGTTCATTGTGGTGGTGATGGCGGCTGTGATGATGACGAGGATGATGATGGTGACGATGATGATGATGATGCTGATAATGATGATGGTGATGATGATGATGATGATGGTGATGATGATGATGATGATGATGATGCGAATGCTGATGCTTACGAGGATGATGATGCTATGATGCTGCTGATGATGCTGATGATGATGCGGATGATGATGATGATGATGATGAGGAGGAGGAGGATGATGATGATGGTGATGATGATGCTGCTGCTGATGACGATGATGCTGATGATGATGATGATGCTGATGCTGATGCTGATGATGATGATAATGATGATGATGATGATGATGATGATGATGATGATGATGATGATGATGATGATGATGATGATAATGATGATGATGATGATGATGATGATGATGATGATGATGATGATGATGATGATGATGATGATGATCCACGCGGCTGAAGGGGTCAGGAGCTCCCAGCTCGGACTGCCCCTCGGACCGAGGCGTTTCCCTGCGGACGCGACGCTCAGTCTCGTGTTCAAGGCACCCTCGCAGATTTTCCTGAGTGCCGAAAGGCCGCCCCCCACCCCGGCCGAAGCAAGCAAGATGCGACATCCGAACAGTCACGGCGACTCAGCCCACGACGCCCGCGGGCTGGTACGCAGCAAGCGCTGCCAGAGACATCAGGCGAGCTCAGGGTCGTCTAAGGCCTGAGGGGCCTCGAGTGGGACCCCCAGGAGGATGCTGGCCGCTGCGAGGGCGATGCGGGGGGCGACCAACGCCTCCAGAATGATGATGATGATGATGATGATGATGATGATGATGATGATGATGATGATGCTGATGCTGATGCTGATGCTGATGCTGATGCTGATGCTGATGCTGATGCTGATGATGATGATGATGATGATGATGATGATGATGATGATGACGATGACGATGACGATGACGATGCCGATGACGATGATTTTGAGGATGATGATGATGAGGATGATGGTTGTGGTGATCTTGGTGGTGATGGTGATGATGGTGATGATGATGGTGATGGTGATGGTGATGGTGATGTTGATAGTGATGGTGATGGTGATGGTGAGGCGGAGGCGGAGGAGGAGGAGGAGGAGGAGGAGGTGGAGGAGGAGGAGGAGATATATGAGGATTTCCGTAGCCAGTTCGGCTCCAGCCATTTGGGCTCAAGCTGAGGGGCAGGTCCGAAGCCTTTCCAGGTTGCACCAATTCACCGCTGTGAGTCGGCCCCGACCTCAGCATTTCTCTTTGGCAACTGTCGCTTTGGGTGCAGGCTACCAGCGTAGCTCGCGAGCGATGGCCAGTGGAGCCAAATCGGCGACGCCGATGCCTGCTTCTTTCCCTGCGGCCCCCGACGCCGCGCCGATCTCTCCGTCCCAGCCACCGCCTGCGCCACGCAGGACCACTTGCGGCGGTACTCCTGGGCGTCCTCGCCGTCATGGTAGCGGCGCTGGTCTTCTGGATGGACCGGATGATCGGTATCATTTAACCAATCCCCATCCCCATCCCCTTCGAGACCCCCACCAATTTACCCCCCGGTTGGGGATACACCCCTCGAAACCCGAAGGGAACGGCCTATATCCTCATCTAGGGGGGTAAATCGGCCATTGGGGCCCAGGCCGCGCCGCTGGGTACGCAGCCGTTTCCCGCATGAGGAATTGCAGGATCTTATCGACGAGGCTTCTCTCAAAGTCTTACGTCGCCGAGACGAGGGACCAGCGCCTCGCCTCCACCGCTATGTTGCAGGAGCCCGTGGGCGTCATGGCCGCGACGATGCACACCTTACACCGCGCTCAGCAAGCAAGTTCAGAGCCGAGTTGCCAACCTGGAGATAACAAAACAACGCAGTACTGATTCTCTTGTTCAGACGCTGGAAGAAAAATCGAAAAACTCGAGTCCATCTCCGGCAAAATGCAAAAGGAAGGTCTTCAAGTACCCACAAATGAGGACAATATATTCGATCGTGTAGTTCATCCTGCGGTGATCGTCCTCCGCCCCAAGAGCGTGAAAACTCGTAAAGCGGTCGCGCAGGAGGTGGTGGTCTTGATCCTTGAGAAGAGCAACATGACGGTTGGTAACGAACCCGCCGCCAGCAGGCTCACGGTCCGAGTCAAAGGTGACCAGTTCTACGCGGCCAGGAAGGCATTTCAGTTCATTGGCAGTTTCAAGGTCGGCGCACAGGAGTGGCAACGATTTCAAGCTCATGATGTGCAAAAATGTTCGTCAGAAGTTTGCGCCTTCATCGACCAGTCCCCGATGCAGGTGCAGCGCGAGATCATCGCGAAGAAGGCCAAGGGCCAAGGCTGTGCTGGTGCGTCTCTATCCTGCGGCGAGCCCCCATGTCAACAAGCAGCGTGGCGAGACTTCTACGATGTGGAAGCCCATGATGTGCATCACTCCTTCTCCTGGGGTCGGTCCCGAGCCCACCTTCGACTTCGGCGACCCCAACAGCACCCACTCCGACCGTGCCACCATCGTTGAGCAGCTCGAGAGGATGACGCCTGCGGCTGAAGCTGTACACCAGTTTCTGTTGTACCCTTTTGTTCGCGGCGTGGAGCGGCAGTGCCACCTCTCCTGCTCCGATTCCCGTGGGGACGTGGAACGGACAAGCCTTATTTCATCATCGATAGTGGATTCAGGGCAGGAGAATCAGATACCTCGAGGGGCTTCTTGGCAAGGGGGCGACTCTGGGGCTCCAGGGGACCCATGGGACAGACCAGGCGCAAAGATCTCCTCCTCTACCTCATCACCCCGTAGTCGCCTCTAGCTCGTTCCACGGGGCTGGTGCGCATGCTGCCGGCGGCGCAGTCACTCTGATCCCCGGTTCCAATTTCACTCGCGGCGTTCGGCTCAGTCGAGCATCTCGTTTTGGCTCAGGGTCGTGCTCAGAATGTTCTGGTTTTGTTTCCCTCGGGTGTGTGAGTGGGCTCCTTTCTTCAACATCTATAACCACGGGCTCTGAGCTTCGCAGCGAAACCTTGTCATGGATAAGATTCCAGACGGCCTCGATGGCTCCTCCAGGGCCCCCTCATAGGCTTCATCTTCGTGGGGGGCAACTTCCATTTCTCCGACGCCTGCCCCCCCAAGAAATAAATGCGATTTTGCCCCCATCCTTGCCGCTGTCCCTGCTGCCCCTTCCTCGCGATCCAGGGGGCCGTGGAACATCTTCCCCCGTGAGCTCGTGGACATCGGGATTCAATTTCAAACCCACCATTGCGTTGTGGAGGGGGCCGTCAGTAGAATTGGGGGATTGTTTGTTTCAGCGCCTGGATGGTCCATCACCCAAACTTGCCCAGGCGCTCGAGTCCACAGATACCCAGAGATCTTGAGCCAGGCCAAAATCTCCGATCACGCTGTTGTCAGCGCTACTTTGGCACGACGCAAGACTGCTCGACCCCGAGATCGCGGGATCTCCCACACGTTCTCGACGCCCCCCGAACAACGTTTCCAACTAGCTGATGAGTCTGAGCGGATTTCCCCTCTTCTTCTCGCTTCCCACAAGGATATGATGATTGAGGCCTCCGGGTTCACTCGTAACGCTATACTTCGAGGGTGCCCAGGACGCCCACTCGCTCCATGCAACCTTTGTCGTATCATCTCTCGGGCCCAATGGAATCACGATGCCGCATTCGCTGATCGAATATGGTTGTCTATACCGCTGGGTAAGCAGTTTGTGGTCACTCGTGTCATCGAGCGCTCGGTCAGCCTCAGCGACCGCCGTCCGACGCGCGCGGAGTGTGCCGCAACGCTGCTCGAGAGCTCATAATGCGCATGAAGCCGCGCTCGCCCTGAGTAGAGCCCCCTTCTCGCACTGTGAATAGAACCCGTGTAATACCCTCATATATACTCCTTATCCTCACCTCTCCTGCGCCTGGCCGTTTGGGCTCAGGTATTGGGGCAGATCGATCAGACTTTTGATCGTGCAGGAGGGGAAGACATCCATCTATCCCTCCTTCCCTCTACCAACGGATCAGGGGTTCTGCGCCCTTGTACTTCAACCCCATTCACAGGTTACCAGCCCTTTAAAGCTCACTGTGCATCGAACCCCGCGTCGCGATCTCGCACGCGGCCTCGATGGAACCCAAGCGGCGCATGCGCCGTAAGGGGTCCATCGGGGCCTCGCGTCCGAGCTCTCCGACGGCGCGACGGCTCGGTGACGAGTTGGAGAGCCTTAGTGCGGACTGTGTTGGTGTCCCAGGTACCCCCCCCCCCCAGCTCCGACGGACCCGAGGCGCGGCTAGCTGCTGAACTTCACCGAAGCACCGCCCGCGGGGGGACAGGAGAAGGAGTAGGAGCAGGTAGGAAGGAGTTTCACACGCCTACCTTCGATCCTCCATCTTCTCCTCAGTCGGGAGCAATCCCAACTGCGTCAGGCGAAAGCCTCACTGGTCCTGATATTCCAGGGCGCTTTCGCGCTAACCGCCGATGGACCTCAGGTGCTGGTACCCCCAGCCCTGCGACCGTTCCTGTTGCGGAGCACGTAGCCACCTTCGAGGAACTCAGTAGACCAGTGGCGGCACAGCCGCAGACGCAGCACCCCAAGGTATCATCGGATGAGACACCACACACACGCACACACGGTCCTAGCCGCAGCTCGTCCGCGCGCAACCGTCGTGGGGCCCCAGGCCCATACGGCGAGAGTAGGTCGAGCCCGCGCACTGCCTCTCAGAGGCCATGCACTTCCCGCGAGAGGGGGCAGAGGGAAGCTGACGCTCCCCACCTCTCCATCTCTGACGACCCGCTGGCGGCAACTTCCGCCGCAGGTGAAATAGCTGAGCTCAGAGACCAGGTTGAAACCTTCGTGTCCAGGCAATACTCTGGACTACTACAGAGCGTTCAGACGAACGCTGCCAACACTGCAGCCATGCGCCAAGATCTTGACGGCGCCTTAGGGATCATCGATTCCAGGATTGCCGAATATCGACGCATCATAGGTGAGCTGCAGTACCAGGTTGATCGTGAGGTGTCACACTCAGGTGAAGGAGCGGCGATGGTCGAGAACCTGCGCAACTACCTAGCGCAGATGGGGCAACAGCTTGTGCTCGTACGCGACACAGGCGTACCAGCAGTCAGGATCCTCCACGATGAGATCCACGACCAGCTCCGCAACCGACCACCACCAGCCGAGGCCACCGACCTTGGCGACGTTCAGTCTCAGATCAATGATCTTCGATCCCACATGGACCACACTACGGCGACGCTTCGCAACGAAGCACACACCAACTCGTCGAACCTGATCGACATGTTGCAACGTACTGAGAGAGTCATCGCCCAAAGGCTTGATGCGACCAACGCGGTCGTGCAGCCACTTGCTAACCGGATCTCTGAGATCGAGCAGCGTTTTCCTGGCGTACAAGACGCCCTGGCAGAGTTGCGTGTCGGACGAGCCCAGACTGGCCAGCTGGATTCTCCTCCCACGGTTTACGATTTCGCCCGCCTCACTGACAGGTTGCAGGAGGTTGAGAAGGCGGCGGACCACGCGCAGTTGGAGCTCTCCCAGGTTATTCGTGAGAGAGATAATGAGAAGGTACGTGTCGAGGGGCACCTCGCACGTCTGGAAAGTGAGTTGGAGGCACAAGGCGCCCGTCGCCGAGCCCACGAGCAACGACTTGATCGGTATTCACAACGTTCTCGGGATACTGATGAATACACACGCCAAAAGGTGGCCCAGATACACGAAGACATGACGAGCTGGACAAATCAGCTGATCGACCACACCAACGACACCAGTCTTCACCTTCGACCTGCAACCGACCTGCACAGGCCGACGGCAGCGTCCGCCGAAGCACCACAAGCTTCTGCAGGACAACAACGACGTACGTCACCAGGAGCAGCCTCTGCGGCAGCTTCAGCACAGACACGCCATGTATCTCCTGTGCGCACAGAACCGACTACTGACGGTGTACCGATACCCTCACAACCATTGTCTGCGGTTTCGGTCAATACTACTACTCCTATCAAGGAGTCAGACACCGTCCGAGACCCTGTCTTGCCTAAGATTACGCAGCTGCTCGAGTGGCAGCAAAAGGTACGGAAGAATTTTGGCGCCGCCTCAGGGCGACCATCCAAAGCATACGCCTTCCTATGCGTGTCTGAACAGCCCGAGTGTACCTTCGAGGACTTACAAGACAGTGGAGACTTTGAGATCATCGATTGCAAACTCGCTACCGCTCTGAGCGACAACTTATCCTCAGACTTGCGCTACCAAATCAGGCTCATCGAAACCAGAGAACACAAAGCAGGACGCATGCTCAAAGGACGCCAGATATACTGGCACATCCTACAGTCCTACAGCGTGACAGAGGTTGATGACGACCTGCACGACTTCGAGCGCCTTAAAGAACTGAGGATGAGAGATGAAGATTTGCAACGTTTTATTGTTGATTGGGGCGCTTTACTATTGGAGTGCCGAGAAGCACCCGACCCAAAGATCTTGGAATCTCTGGTTCGTACACAGATTCGGAGACATGCCTGGATGAAACAAGACATGAGTACCAGCGCATGAAGATCAGCGGCCCGAATCGTACCTATGATTGGCTCCGACAGCGCGTCCTGGACGGACTGGAGCTCAAACAGTTGGAAAATAATCAAAATATGTTACGGTACGAACACGAGACACGTTCTCAAGTCAATGTATGTGCTGCCTGGAAGAAAGGCAATTGTCGCAATGGTGAGCGATGCAAGGCTTTGCATACATATTCCAGGGATTGGAAGAACAACAGATCTTCCAGAGCATAGACCGCTGGTGGCAGCTCCCGCCGCAGCGTGTTAACCCCTGCGAATCACAAGAAGCCAGCATCGAAGCCATTTTGCTTCGAGTTCGCCAAGCGCAACACATGCAACAGAGGCGACAAGTGCAACTTTCCACACGTTACACAGTGTAAAGACTCCGCACATAACAATTGCCCTAAGGGCGACAAATGCAAATCCGCTCATCTTACACCTGGCGCGAAGACTCCCGAGCGAAGCCCGAGTCGACCACGCACCTCCAGTCAGGATAGTCGTTGCCGACCACCATCCCGCGGATCAGGAAGCCAACGTTCTTTGCAACGCGGGGGGTTCCGCTGCGCAAACAACTCACGCCATGGACGTGACAACCAACGCCACTACGACCGATCTCGTTCATCCTCCAGGAGGTCTCCAGATTCTCGCAGTCAGTCGAGAAGTCGTTACGACAGACCGTCGAGATCTACCTCCCGAGGGCGAGACAACCGTGGCGGCGGACGTGGCAGCCCACGCGGCCGTGATATATCATACGGTAGTGACAGAGGACGTGGCAGACGTTCCACGAGCCGTGGTTCGTCCCGTGGTTCTCCCCACGCCAGAGCACGTTCTTCAGCCAACTATCGACGTTCACGCCGTTCCGACCGCAGTTACGTCATTCGTGACAAGACCCTCATGGCCAACACTAAGGTCACTACGACATCTACCAAACCACGCCGTCGGATACGCTTCGACACACATAATGTGGAATACGACCTACATACCGTATCTGGCAGGGCCAGATTGGACAAGTGGAAGGAGATGCCGAACGAGGGTGGCATTGTCAATGTACCAGACCCGCTACCACAACGATGGTGGGATCAGAGTGCAGACGCTCCACGAGAATGTCAAAAAGAGGCACAGCTGTGGTACAAAGAACTATACGACTACCGACACACCAAGGAGTCGGTGGTCACACCAATTGCGATCCGAGAATACGACGACGCTACCAAGCAGCCATCAAAGAAAGCCCAGACGAAGACAACGACGATGCAAGTCGACCCACCACGCTCGACTGCTGCATTGACACGATCTTGGGTTCTCGACAGTGGTTCTGCGCATCATATTCAGGGTAAACATGAACTGACGCAGACCGAATCGGATCGCATATCTATTCGCGAAGAGCATATTCTGGAAACTGCCAATGGTGATTGTACTGTCAACGAGCACTACGACATACGGCTACCCGAGGTTGGCTTACATAGTTCAGCCCTTGCCTTACCAGACTGTCCATCATTACTATCAGTTGGGAAATTGATTGAGTTTGATGGCTTTCGGCAGCTTTGGGATCCCGAGCTGGGCTACTTGCTTCAGGATCCGGGGGGCCAATGGTATAATATTCCAGTCAACAATAGAGTTGCAGAATGACGACTCGACGACCTGATACTGATACCGCCACCACGTCTATGGACTTCGTCAGCACCCCGACGTCGTCAGCGCAAGCGTTCATCCGCCCGCTGCAACGACACATGTTGGCGCTGCAAAACTTCAGAGCAGTCAACAACTGCAGATGAGCTGCGGCCCCACATAGGGATCTGCCCAAAGAGACCACATGTCGGCGAGGGAGGAGGAGCACGGGCCGCCACGGTCGAAGAACCTCCCGACACAAATAATGCCGAGACCAACGTGGACACACGCACCGACTCGCTCATGTCGCAGACGCAGTGTTCTCCTCCAACATGCGGGGGGCTAGCAGATACAGCTCAAGCAGATGCCGACATACCGACGGAGACGCTCACACTAGTGCACCACGACAATGATCGCGTTCTTCCAAACAGACAGAAGAAGCCCATCGACCCTATGCATTGCATGACTCACAGTCCAAAACATCCAGACTGTGAGATTTGTTCTCGCACGATGGCGCAGAATGCTCCGTGTCGCCGACAGCGCAAACCACATCCACCGGCAGACCCCACCGACGAGGACACAGCCTACGAGGCTTTTATCCCGAATAAGTTTGGGGAAGCTCTAACTGCCGACCATATCGTCTTGGCCAAAGACGATGCCGCCGACAAGCACGGCGACAGGTATGCACTTGTTGTCCTGGATAGATACACCGGCATCTTCATGGCCCACCCAGCACTACACAAAGACGCAGCTACCACAAAGGCATCCTTTCAACAGTTCATCGCCGCGAACGATGAGGTGAAGCATATCTACACAGACAATTCTGGAGAGCTTCAGAAGGCTTGCCGCCAACTGGGATGGAGACATGACACTAGTACGCCGCATCGTCCGCAAACGAATGGATTGATCGAGCGCATCGTCAAGATTGTCATTCTCGGTGCGAGAGCTGTGTTGCATATGTCTGGTCTGGGACATGAATGGTGGAAAGAGGCCATGCAAGCCTTTTGCTGTGGACATAATTTTGCGCATCCATCCACGGGCGCGCTGCCCTCAGCGAGGAGCACGTCGACAAGACAGCTCATGAAATGCGTTTTGGCGAAAGTTTTCCCGGGCACTGCATTCCATTTGGTGCTCGGATCTTCTGGGAATGCCTCAGCCCCGAGATTAATAACGAGACTGCAAAGTTCAAAGAAAACACTCGGGAAGGGTTATTCATGGGTTACCATTTACACTCTGGTGGACGATGGTCAGGTGATTATCTTGTCTTGGACACGGCTACATACGCCAAGAACCCCGATGGGGAACTGTGTCACGTGCACAGAGTCAAAGACATCATCGTCCCCGATGGCAAGTTCACCTACCCAGTGAAAGAAGGTGCTCTGCGACGCCACAACCCTGAGGCACACGACGAGGTTAAGGCATCTACCTCTCGCCCCTTGGGCGACAAACCAATGCCCGATCCTCCACTTTCCTACCCTAAAGAATGGGATGATCCGTCTATGATGACAACGGAAGACAACATCGCTGATATCCACGCATCGGCCTCTGAAGTTGCTGCACCAGCGCCGGAGCCCGACTACTGGGAACAGCGCGGATATTGCGTCATCAGACATATACGTACTCCACGCAAGAAATTATTCATACCGACGGACGACGTCATGAACATACATGTGCCTGTTGATCAGCTCGACGTGACACGAGATTTCGCGACGACTTCTTCCTTTGAAGGAGAAAGTGTCTTTCGCGATGTTTGGGGCGGTGTCAGCGCCAACGACCACAGGGAGTTGAGCGAGCCATGGGCCGGCCTGGTTCGATTCTATGAGCTTTCAAAAATAACGCCAGATGGCAAAATGGTGGTCCGTGGCCGCGAGACACGTGTACAGACTACTACGCGTCCTGATCACATTCTTCCCGAGCATTGGAAAACCTTATCTCGTGGACAGCAAAAGAAAGAAATCGAGTACGCCGAAGATGTTAAACGAGCTCGTGAGATTCGTGACCGAGCTGCACTTCGAGCGTGGACAAGACAGGACAAACAGGCCAACAATTTCCGTACCACTACAGCTGGCGGACCCACATGGAATGCTGTGGAACGAAGGATTACGTACGATACCGACAACGGCGCGGTCATCCGCGACGAAAGCGTCAAGGGCGTGACGAACAAAGAGATTTTGTATGCCAAACTACCTGGTGGGCCACGTGACATTACTACGTCACTGTACTACCGCCAACCCCCACAACAGCATGCTGGAGACGAACGTGCTTTGGTGCTTGTGGATAGTGAGGGGACCGACTTTGGGACCATGAACCCGCTTATACGCCAGTTCACCCAGTCGGTAGCAGTACCCACTATGCCACGTGAGACGACCTATACACCGGCACGCAGCGACAAAATTCCCGATTCCTCGTGGGCACGCCCGGCCCTAGTTACCAGAAATCTGAGTAAGAAAGAAGTTGCCGCATAACCACGTGCACAGGAAGCCCTAAGAAAATAATACGAGCGACTTGAAAAGAAGCAAACGTGGATGTTGGAGACCGTTGCAGAAAAAGCTGATATTGAGTCACAAGCTATTCGCACTGGGACGAAAGTTCATTTCTTCAATATCGTGGAGCTATCTTCAGTCAAACACGAGGAACTTCCGCCTGATCTACGTAAATTCAAGGGCCGAGTGGTGGTTCAGGGCAATACAGGCAAAGATGAAACTGGCTTGGCCGCCATATTCGCCGACGCCGCTTCCAGTGCTTCGCATATTGAGGCTTCCAAACTTTGCGATGCTACTGCATTATTGCCACAATATGCGGGCGAACAAAGTGATGCACCTGGAGCCTACACGCAGGCATTATTATACGGCGACGGCCGAATCGATCCAGTTGATACTTGGATTAGCATACCCAAATGGCGCCAACCGGCATCCTGGTCAAAATACAAGAATCCAGTGTGCCGATTACGATTGGCACTATACGGACACCCTCTTGCAGGTGTCTTTTGGGAACGAAAGTGTCGCACATGCTTGGAATGTGTTGGTTTCGAGCCTATTCCAGGCTGGGAATGCGAATGGAGACACAACAAACTGGGACTGATACTTTCAGTATATGTGGACGACTTCAAATTAGCCGGACCAGCTAACAATCTACAAGCTGGCTGGGATTATATCCGCAAAAGCGGTATTGACTTGGATTTACCTACTCCATACTCGCAATATCTTGGCTGTGGACAACAGGCATACGATGTACCGCAGAACATCTTCGACAAAATAATGTCTATCATACGACCTATGTTGCCCGTACACAGTGAGAAAGATTACCATACAGCCAAACAAATTCGTGGAATTCGACATGACATGCTTGGTTTTACTGATCAGTGCATTGAGCGGTACCTGGAATGCGCTTCCAAGCGCGCCCAGGGACCAGGGTCACGTCGGAAACGGTCCGGCTCGCCGAGGACTTCGCGATCCAAATCGCTTGTCTCTTCCGGGTCGGTCGCCAGACCTACTAGCGTGCTCAACGCGCGGCCGCGGTCATCCAGCCCAGCAAGATCGGTCGATGCACCATCTACTACAACAGAATCCATACCAGTCACATACGATGACCTACCTGGCGCCGAGACCCCTGGCATCGAGGACACCTCCTTCACCGATTCCGATTACTCCGACGAGGGCATCCTTGGCCAGGACGCAGCGAGTGTACTGATGAAGATTTTCTACCTGGCACGTTGCTGTCGTTTCGATCTTTTGCATCCAGTATGTATGCTAGCCAGAGAAATTACCAGATGGAATACCACGTGTGATAAACGTCTACATCGATTGATATGCTACATCAAAACGACGCGTACACATTGTTTACACGGATGGATAGGCGATTCGTCAGACAAGTTATCCATCATGCTCTTCACTGACGCCTCGTTCGCCGACTGGATTACATCCTCCAAGTCCACTACCGGCGTTTTCGCCGCGCTTGTTGGACCTAATACGTTCTTCCCGGTCAACGCTGCGTGTAAGAAACAAACGATTGTATCGCACTCATCTACAGAATCAGAGATTGTTGCTCTCGACTCAGCACTACGACTGGAAGGACTACCACTACTCTCATTCTGGGAAGCCGCGGTGGGAGTTGCCAACACATGCAAAGAGAAGAATGCTTGCCTGGGCTGCCAGGGACGCGACGACACGGCGACGTATCCGACATTGGCCGCCAAAAAGAAGAGGCGCAAGCCATCGCCTCGCAAGGCGCCCCCCGCAAGGGGATCTTCTCCTAGCCGTAGGCAGCTACCGCTGGAGACGGAGTTCCCTACGCCTCCCAAGAGGCGTACAATATCCCATGAGGGTACCATATTGCACGTGGATCCAGAACCTGCTCAGGAGAGCAGCTCTCCCAAAGTACGTTTGATCGTCCTTGAAGATAACCAGGCCGTGATCAAAATTGCCCAAAAGGGACGTGCACCAGCACTTCGCCATCCTCATCGTACTCGTCGTATCAACCTGGATTGGATATGCGAGACATGCCAACTCGAACATATTGAGCTCAAGTATGCAGGTGCAAAAGAGCAGATTGCAGATATGATGACCAAACATTTTGAGCCAAAGAAAGCAGACCTCTGGAGGGACCTGTTGGAGCACTCGCTCATCTTTTCCGTTGCTCCGGTACAGTGTCTTCCAAAGAAACCATGGAAACCACTGCGAGGGCCTAGGAGGCCCGACGGTTTACCTCATGTTGCTGAACCTCCAAAACTGGACGGATGTCCGGAAGTATGCAAAATATTACTTACAGAGAAAGAAAGATGGGGCGAGGTAGGCTCAGAATGCGGAACGCAGTGCGTTGGACAAGCCAATCACGAGGGCATATGCGCATGTATGTACCATATCGGTGCACCCGCTGCAGCTACCGGTTCGCGCACACCTCGTTCGAGAGCACGTTCCCCACGCGGTAGACAACCCCGCCATCCTCCCTCACCTCCACAGGATACAGAGAGGTCTAGGACACTCATTGTGCGTTCGTGCCGCAGCAATTTTACGACTCGAGCTACAAATCTTACAAGCATCGTGTTCAACGTGTGCGAGGCGCAAATAAGTGAGATCGGTTCTAATCCCGATATCCCCATCCCCGAGATGGATCAGGCACAGCCGCTCCACCTCGTCGGCTGGCCCATCGGCTGCGACGCCGAGTACGACCCGAACGCCAAGGACGACGACCGCGTGGGCTTCACGTACCACGCTCAAACTGGTCGTCCTCGTGATCCTGATGATGGATACATATACATGCATCAACGGCGCGCTGATCGCAGTGCAGATTCTGATCTCCGCGTGCCCGACGAATCCACTATTCGAGAAGTTGCCCGCTCTGCGTCCGCTGACGTCAAGAGTTGGATCAGCGAAACTGGTGGAACAGTCGGCGGCGACGCCAACTACGAGTACAGCACGATTACGGCTACACCATGGCTGTCTTTCATGAGGGCCATGTGCATGATCTCCAGTCTCTTCACTCGTAACTCGTCTGTACAAGAAAGTGTTCGTGGCTTACATGATCATTTGAACGCGGTGATCCCAGGAGCACACCGCAAGTGTCCGCCAATGGACCTCACGACGGTGATATTGACGACGGAGTGGATTATGATTCACAACGATTGGTCAAACATTGGCAGCGCAGTACTTGGACAATATGCCGAGGACAGCGTTCAGGATACAACATACTATTATGGAAATGGTCTTTGCGCACCTTCCGACGTATACAGCAATGGATTGACAACTCCAAGCTACGCTCCTAAACTTGATCGTGGTACGATCAAGTTACCTACACGCCCACCTGGCTTAGCCAGACGTCAGATACTGCGGGACACATTGGCCACGTTGTCGAAGATAAGCTTGCCACCGAAATGAGGCATTTTCCGACATTAGCCAGACGAGCAAATCCCGCCGCAAGCTCAGTACATGGCTGACTGCACGCGGAGGCTTTGGAGGTATCGGATCATACCCCAAGACGGTGGCAACAGCATCCGATCACCCAGACGGCTGGCAGGCGCTACCAGAGTACGACGAAAATATGACGAGTACTTATTGTTGGCAACCATACGACGAGGGCTCTGTATGCATTGGCGAGCCCCCCGCTGAGTATGATCCTGGTCTTACTCCTGGTACTGAGATTGACCCACCCGAGCTTGAACAAGCAAAGTACAGCGCGTTTTGTGGTGGTCGGTTGGTTTCTACTCTTCTTTCAGACAACGGGTGGCGCTCACTCGTACAGGAAGACCTGGGACTTCTGCTGCATCATGCCTTCGGTCCGTCAGGGCACGCATACAAATGGACCAATGTGTACACCGATTCAACATGGATTATGCAGCCCAAGAAAGGATCCAAGGCCGCCAAGCACAAGAAGTACCCAAGTCACGGCACCGACGAGCTCAACGGTCCACGAAAGCGAGACCATCTCGCCAAAGTATCAAACGTTGGTCTTGTGCCGTTATTTATGCCGTGCCTCAATCGCGCGGAATGCATGGGTGGCGCTACCCGCGAGCACTGGTCGACCATTATCCGCGACGACATCATGATGTGGGCATTCTCCTTTGGCAATTACAAAGAATGGTTCAAACAGAACGACACGCCGATTGGCCAGGACTGCATTCAATTGCCAGAGGCTGGTGGAGACACCCGCTGTGGCATGGCACTGCTCCGTGAACAGCGTACGCAGACACAGGAGAGCCGTGCCACAGCTATTCTCAACAACAAGTTCGAGTCCACCTTCGAGCAGCGCAACATGATCAACATGATCCGCGAGGCCAGAGGCCTGATGATAATGAGCGATAATGCCTCTATCAAAAAGTGGCGTGACTTAAACGAGGCCATCTGGGAATATTGGGCTAGCGACTTTCCTGCATACGTGAAACAAAGGCACTATTGCAGAGGTCTCAACGCCATGGTGGCATGGAGCGCAAACGACATTGCATGTGCCAACCACGGACAGAATACCGTGGACATGCGTCGCCACGAGAGTCGTGCACCTATTTCTGTGCGCGAGCCCCAGAAGATGGAATGTGAGGGCGGCGCCCCGACGCTTATGCCAGTACACGTACAAGTGGATGTATCACGCTTTCTTGATGTGATGCAGTACTTCCGTTGCCCTACGGTTATGGGGCCAGGCAAAGCAGTACAATGGGGCGTGCACCCGAACTTCGATTACCACATGGACGATTTGATTACGACGATGCAATCACGTGGTATTACAGTTCTTCCATCAGACCACTGGGTAGAAGCGTGCGACAGAATTACGCCTCAGGCTTGGCACGCAAACCAGAACAATCACAACCTGGCGATGTTCACGACACAGTTCTGTGACGCAGTATGCTATCGTAATTTCTGTGCTTTGATCCAGTCACTGCCTTCTCAGCCGTATCCATTCAGACCTCCTACCATGACTCCCGTCACGGACGAGCAGGCCTACAGACAGGCCAAAGAGATCATGGAGGCTCTTGGCTTTAGAGAGGGGATCACAAACGAATGGAAGAGAGATCTCAGCCTCACAACGCTGATGACACAGACAGCAGGCGAGATGGCTCATTGTGCTTGGATGGCATCATGTGCCGATGGTACGTTGCCAGAATCCATGCCAGCTGCCGCAGGTGATCCAGGCATACCTATTCCTGGAATCCCGACACAGCCACCAGCACTTGATCCTCGCGAGCCGAACAAGGCTATTCCTCAGAACGACCCATTTGGTCTTCCATACGACGAGTTATTCAATTACCTCTTACTTCTGATCAACGACTACCCTGGGGCATGGGCATCCTGGGATTCAGTCGAGAAACAAGAGCTCCTCCACCCCAAGATCACGAAAACAGTTGAAGATGCACATGCTGTTAGTGGGGTTGTGGTTGAGCAGCTTCTACAGCAGATTACCGATTTGGACGGAGACGATGACGCGACCAAATCGCGACTCATTGCGGAAGGCAACAGGTTGAACGCTCACCGTATAGGCCCTGCTGCCGAGAACCAACAGACCATCGAAGCATGCAAAACATTCTTCAGACAGAATGCATTGGATCGAGTGGCATTGTGTCATGATCCTGATGTTCCGACTGCCGCATGGCGCGCGGCGGCTGAGGCGGACCAGCCAGCACCGCCAGGCCCATTGCCTGAGCCACTACAGCCTGGCCCGCAGCCGGTAGCCGTGCTAGAGCCATCAACGCCTGGCCCGCTCCCAAACCGCACGCCAGCAGACCCATTGCCAACAGAACAGCTCCCGAAAGCCGAGACAGTCCCGATCCCCGACGACGGCACTGACTTAGATGCGATGGAGCTGGAGGCAATTCCTGCCGACGACGACCCTTCTCCACACACGATGAATATATTGTCATGGCAGGACAGCTGCGAGCGTTCCATGTACGAGGACATCAGCCAGATCGGGACGTTCGACAGCGCATGCACTATTCGAGAGTACAAGCTTCAAGCAGGCATCGTGGATGACCACCCGTACGTTTCTCCTGTATTGCGAGGTACGTCCGCGACCAACGGCTTTGCGTGCCTGCAGAATGAGGAATGGTTCGATCAATTGCAACACGACGATTGTGTGATTGCTCATGCTCCCGATATCGCACAATCTGGTTGTTTTCCAGAATGGAAGTGGCTATCGCTACCACATTACGACGATATACGTTATGGTCCTGAACAACTTGATGAGTGGCTCGGAGATCCTAAATACATGAGCAAAGACATCACGACGATGTTACGCCACGAGATCCACTACAAGAAGTTCCACATCAATCAATTTCACGATCGACGTATCAACATATGGCCGAAGACAACGGATCGTGATTGGAAGATCCCAAGTAATTGGACATCCTTTCAGGATATGGTCCAATGGAAATTCAGCGAGCGTAAAAACCACAACGGGCCATCCACCGATGCGGCCATCGCGCACTTCAAGAAGGATGGTGAGCAAGACGGGTATCCCGATTGGAATGATTACTACCCGATCTTCATCATTCGCGCGTTCCAGAAACATATTGACCCGCAGAAGAATCGGATTGAGATATACGCCAAACCAATCCCCGAAGGAGGCGACCCCAGCTGTTTCGATTGGAACAGCGTTATTGCCATTCGATGTGTTGGAGGCCACAGTTGCGTCAATCTACTTTCCAAACCGTGGAACATGGGTTGGGAGAGCCTACAATGGACAGACGCGAAATACCTCCACCACGGCACGACATTCCGTGCTTGGCGCAACATTCTTAAGTCAGGGATCATTCCTGGCTATATCGATTCATCTTCTCAGGAGAGACAAGTATTATAAAGGATCACCGCGCGCGGAGGCATTCTTCAGTTCCAGCGCATACATAGACAATGTCCAGAATAATCCCCACACCTCGGTACAATCATACAAGTTCAATCACTACAAGAACGAGGTCGAGCTGGTGATCAACATGGAGATTGCCACAACAGCTGGTTGCAGATTTTGGTTGGGCGCCCAAGGTGCAATTATGACAGAAGACGTGGTTCCCGCAGCGGCAGTTATTGCAATTCGCCGTCTCCAACCACGCCACGAGCACGGCCGGCAGATATGGCCGGAGGGCCCGGCCTGGGAATATCCGCCATTGGCCGCGAGACAACCATTGAGCAAATGCGAAATTTGCGCCGTTCTTCCTGGGCAGGAGTTCATCGAGAACCCTCCTGGGATTACACCAGCTAACACGGATCACGACATGGATCAGCAGCCAAGGACGCCGTCCGCATCAGCATCTTCGGCTCAGCGACCGATTGCCCCTCAGCTGGGGGCAACCGCTGCTGGCCGCATATCTGACGCCGACGCTCTGGATGAACAAATGGTCCGCGCTATGATCGACAATTGCGAGCACAATACAGAAGATAAAGAACGGTTGATAGCTATGTCATAGTGCCGAGAGGCTCTTCGACCCATCACATCAAACATCACGCAGAAAGATTGTAATCGTCGGCCTACATTTAATGACGTTCGCATGGGGGGCTCCATTGTCTCTAAGAATTGGGGATCTACCAATTGTTATCATTATGACAATCACTACCCCAAGGGCAATCACAACACCAAGGTGCTCATGAACAAGGGCCACATATACGGCCCAATCATTCATTTCGGAGTCTTTGACCAGTTCTTTGCGGTACAACTACCTATCCTCAACTACGGTTTACGATTGGTAAACATATGGTACAACGACAGAAACATGCCTCTCAAGGGTGTTGTCTTCGCTTTGCCAGTACGTACCAACATCGACCCGAGAGATACTAATACCGCGCTGGAAGGACCATCCTCATGCCGCGACAAAATACATCAACATAAAACAGATGGTGATCTACCATATCTTGGAATGCCGAGCGTTTATAAGCCACGTGTCCCACGTACGCCGACCAGACGACCCGCTCCTCGGACACCCGATCCCGATGAGCTGGTGGCCACACCTGCCGAGGATACTGCTACCGCAGACGATGGACCCCAACAAAAGGAAGGCCAATCTGCTGACCCTCTGGTTACCGTCATCGTGGATATATCAAACATCCCACTCACTGCTGAGGAAAAAGCAGCACAAATGACAACATGAGAGCAGATTTATCAGCAGAGATCCAAGCAGATGAGGACGTCGACGCGAGCATCCTCGAGAATATCATCGACCCGCCAGAGGACTTCCTCAACCATCCCGACTACGACCCAGACGGCGGTTCAAAGTGGATCACGCAATCCTACGACCATCGCATAAACCGCTGGACGTCGGAGTTGTTGGTGGACTCACCTATGGTAAAGGTGAAACAAATCATTGAGGTGCATACTGGCAGGGAAAGGATTGCGGTGGATAAAGCACAGTCACACTTTCGATTTGAGATCCAATTTGGATCCAAAACATGGAACGCAGAGACATACTATTTGGATTACAATCATACCCACAAGTGGGCACGTGACTTACCGATTTGCAGTGCAGATAGCTTCTTCCAAAAGTTGGTGCACTACCTGGACCCAGAGGTCATCGAGGAATCAACTACAGGCGTCTTCCAATGGATTTCTAAAGTGTGTCAAATCATATTGCTGGACAGCATTGCGGAGCTTCGTGATTTCACAAAAGATGCTACTCATCAGAACCATCCTGCACTCAAGACGTTACGTGATCGATTTGCACATTGTATCCAGACATTCGGCAACCCAGGCTTCCCCGTATGGAGGGAGCTGGTGGAAACACCTGCCGCGCCACATGAGGACCCAGGCGTGGAGCAGGACATTCCCCGGGACCCAGGCAGCGTTGCATCCGCAGTTCCAGATCAGGAAACCATGGTACGGCTCATAGCCCAGCAGATGGGAATCGACCGCGAGGAGGGCGACAACGAGTCCGCCTTGCAGGAAGAGGCCAACCGTATCCGCACAGAAAACGTATGCCACGGTGATACTGACAACGCGGACAACGACACGACTGAGCGCGTAGGACTGCCAGGGGAAAGATTGTCTAGGATCGAGATCGAGGGAATGAGCCGATCGATCGCTTCCCGTCCGACCGCCGAGATCAACCGCGATGCCATGGATCAGATCGGCCGCAGTCTTGCTCGTGGTCGGGACACTCGCTGGGGATCCCGTGAGCACCTCACGATTGACGGAGCCCCAAAAGATATCCAGCATGATATCGCGCGATGTCGGAATTGCGGTCGCCTCTTGTCTCTAGGGATCGTTACAGATGAAGGTGCCGTTTGTGACATTTGCTGGCAGTGCACTGTTGCCGTAGGTGCTACGGGTAAAAGTACCGCTGTCGAGAGCGACCTGGCATGCCTCCAGAAGCTGACCCACTGGATCAAGACGGCGCTCTCCCAGGACAACATCACGAGGTACATGAGAGACGGAGCGCAGGTCATAATGATGGGCAAGCGCTCCATTCCAGGACATGAGAAAGACGTGCTTAGGAGATTGGCAAATGCTACTAGGAAGAGGTATGAGAAGTGCGTCGCCGCTGGCTCCCCTCCTGCACACATGTGCAGATTGATGGGCGAGCGTGAGGACGACAGACCTCTATGCCATCCCTTTGCCAACCTCGTTCAGCGCTTTCTCAATGATTTGAAGTTCCACCACCAAATGACAGGCGCTCGTGCCAATAAAGGCAAGAATGCTTATATCATTGAGGACATGCGCGACGCCTGTGAAATCCTCGAGACCAGCATCAGGACTGGCCAAGCTGGTGGGAAGAAGTGGTGGTTGAACGCAGGCAGACTCGACCGAAGCACGCGGCAGGCGCGCGGACTTGTCACGATTGCCCTTCCCAGAGGGGATGGCACCCGGGAGAGAGTCACGCAGCGCAAGCTTGCCGTGCTTGCCTCTGTTGAACCCGCCTTGGGTTCCACTGGCCAGAAGGGGGGCTGATTCAGGGATGAGAACCGATCCGATCGAGCCTGATACACACTCCCAACACCCTGATGATGCCATGGAGCCATGCCAGCCGCGGCACCCGCCGCCGCCGCCGCGCCCTGCTCCTGGCGGCGCTGCAGGGTCCAGCGCCTCCGGTACGCAGGACTACATGCCCGCGGGGCCGCGCGGCATTGCAGCGCAGCGGCAGGGCAGCGACGACAGCCGCAGACCTACGACACCTCCTCGCGCCAAGAGGGCGCGCACGACGGAGGACTACGCTACATGGTGGCGCGACAACCTAGAGGACAGCCAGTGGGGCACCAGATATTGGAGCTACTACATCAAATGCTGGATATACATCACGGACAACAACGACCAGTTCGTATACGTACGCGACATCCAGTACAACGATTGGTTCCGCCACTGGATCCCGAGGACGCCTTGGGAGACCTTCACGGCGAGCTACGTATCGTACGATGGCCACAGGATGTGGGGCCGCAGGTTCTACGAGAGGGGCAGCGCGCAGTACAGTCGGCCGCCGGGCCCACCGCTCGAAAGGCTAGAGCTTTATCATTGCACAAGTTCGCCTCGAGCGGTGGCTATTTTACTATCTTAGGCCACTTCACTATTCCAGAAAAGTGGCCACACACATATCCTTGCGATGCCCAAGGCAGCCTCCTAAGGGGCAGCGCCAACGGGAGTCGCCAAATACAGAATTCATACTTATACACATATATATATATATATGCATTTTTTCGTGTTTATCAACGCGACTGTGGGTCTGGCCAGACATTTGCTATGATGCTTAGACGTGTTTCTAAACGCGATCGTGTTCATCAGCTCGAACCTAGAATGCATTTTTTAATGATTTACTCTTTAGACTTTGCTTACATTGCGTTGAGAATGATCTGATGCCCAGCTCTCGACAGAGAGCTGGTGGCAACACCTGCCCCGCATAGGCGCGGCAGATTCTGATGTTGCTTTAACTGGCTCAGATCCTCTTTCTGGCCGCCGGCCGCCCGCCCGCCGGCCCATCCCCCGAATTCCGACCCTCACCTCGTCCTGAGGAGCGTGATCCGCGGGAAAGAAGGGTGATAATGAGGGCTCCACCCAAGCCTCAAGCAGTGGCGAAGCGTCTTGGCGTGCCTATAGTCCGACCCAGCAATGTTCTAAGAACCTTCTGTGGTTCCCACGAGCTGTTCTTTGAACATTTCTGGCTGGGACTGTCTTGTTTTGTATCACAAATGGGCTGATGTTCTAAGAACATCGTTTTTGTTCTTAGAACATTTCTGGGTTCTAAGAACACTTCGTGGTAGGACTATAGGAATGCCGGGACGGTCGGTCCTTGCTCAACAGCAGTCTTTTGACGGTCCTTGGGCCCAGCAAGGGCCGCCGGAGGACGAAGATCATGGGGCGCTTGGATGTTCACGGCGCTCAATGTTTCACGGCGCTTCGGTCTCGATGTTTCACGGCGCTTGGATGTCACAGGGAATACGCGGCAGGGCAGGGATCGAGGAAGAAGCAAACCCATCAACCATACATTGTAGGAGTTCCGCGCGAATTTCTGGGAAACAAGTCGGCTTCCGACGGCGTCAGACGGGCCAGGAGCCCCCCAAGACGGTCAAAGAGGCCCCCGAGAAGCCCCCAAAGGTCCAAGAGGCTCCCAGGAAGCTCCCAGGGAGGCCTCAAGAGTGTCCCCAGAGGCTCCCAAGATGCCGCCTCCTCCTCCTCCTCCTCCTCCTCCTCCTCCTCCTCCTCCTCCTCCTCCTCCTCCACCTCTTCATCCTCCTCTTGATCTTCCTCGCCATCCTCCCCCAAGTGTTCCCCGAAGGGTTTCCACAACGGTTGGGCCGAAGACGCCTACGGCGAATCACCGCCGCCCCTTGCCCCTTTGGAAGCGCCTCTGTGGTCGACAGCTGGGCCAGAGCTTGGCCAAGCTATCGGGCCAGTTGTTCCCCGAGTCGGTTTGGAAAGACTTCGAGGAACGAGTGGGGGAGCAAGAAGAGGAGGAGTAGGATGAGGAAAAAAGAGGAGGAGGAGGCCTCTTGGGCGTCTCTTGGGACACTCTTGGGGCCTCCTGGGAGCTTCCTGGGGGCCTCTTGGAGGGTTTGGGGGGGCTTTGGGGTGCTTCTTGTGGGCCTCTTTGGCTGTCTTAGGGCGTTCCTGGCTTGTCTGACGCCGTCGGAAGCCGTCTTGGGGGCCTGTCTGGGTCGTCCTGGGGCCCTCTTACGGAATATCAGGGGTTCTTAGAGGCCCTCTTGGGCGTTTTGGATGCCTTTTGGGCCATTTTGGGGCCCTCTTGAGGCCGTCTCGGGGGCCTCTTGGGCCGTCATGGGGCCATCTTGGAGGCCTCCTGAACGATCTTGGGGGCCTCTTGCGCCGTCTTGAGCCGTCGGAATGCCGAGAAGAAGAAATTGCCAAAGTCTTTCAGGGACCTCAGGACGATCAAGGATTTTGGCCTCTTCGTGCCCTCCTGGAAGACCTCCTGGACGCCTCGTGGGCCGTCTTGGAGGCCTCTTGGGGGCCTCTTGGGGCGTCTTGGGCCATCTGGAGGCCAGCTTAGGCCGTCTTGGATGCATCTTGGACCAGCTTGGAGGCATCTTGGGGCCACCTTAGCCGTCTTAGAGGCCATTTGGGCCGTCTTGGAGGCCTCTTGGGCCCTGTTGGGGCCGTCTTGGGGGCCTCTTGGGCCGTCATGGCGTCATCTTGGAGGCGTCGTGGGCGATCTTGGGGGCCTCTTGGGCCGTCTTGAGCCGTCGGAATGCCGAGACGAAGCAAATGCCAACATCATTCAACAACCTCAGGACAATCAAGGATGTTGGCCTCTTCGGGCCCTCCTGGAGGACCTCTTGGAGGCCTCTTGGGCCGTCTTGGAGGCCTCTTGGGGGCCTCTTGGGCCGTCTTAGGCCATCTGGAGGCCATCTCAGGCCGTCTTGGGTGCATCTTGGGCCGGCATGGGGCCATCTTGGAGGCCATCTTAGCCATCTTGGAGGCTATCTTGGGCGTCTTGGAGGCCTCTTGGGGCCCTCTTGGGGCCGTCTTGGGGGCCCCTTGGGCCGTCATGGGACCATCTTGGAGGCCTCGTGGGTGATCTTGGGGCGATCTTGGAGGCCTCTTGAGCCGTCTGGAGCTGTCGGAATGCCGAAAAGAAGCAGATGCCCAAATCCTTCAACACCCTAAGGAAAATCAATGATTTTGGCCGTTTCGGGCCCTCCTGGAGGACCTCTTGGAGGCCTCTTGGGTCGTCTTGGGCCGTCTTGGAGGCTTCTTGGGCGAATTTGGAGGTATCTTGGACTCTCTTGGGCCGTCTTGGATCATCTTGGGCGGACTTGGAGGCCAGGCACCCCTGCGATGAATCGACAGGGGGCGGCGGATCGAAGACGCCTACGGCGAATCACCGCCGCCCCCTGCTTTTGTGGAAGCGCCCATGTGGCCGAACGTTGAGGCCAGACCTGCCAAGCCATCGGACCATGTGTTCCCCGAATCGGTTTGGAAAGCCTTCGGGGAACACGTGGGCATCTTGAAGGTCATCTTGGCCGTCTTGGAGGCCTCTTGGGCGATCTTTCGGCGATCTTTTGGGGCTCGTGGGCCGTCTCGGGCCGTCGGAAGGCCGAAAAGAAGAAGATGTCACAATCCGTCAAAAACCTAAGGGAGATCAATGTTTTTGGCCTCTTCTGGCCTTCCTGGAGGCCCTCTTGGGGGCCTCTTGGGCCCTTTTGGGCCAGCTTCGAGCCAACTTCGGCCATCTTGGTGGGTTCCTAGCACGTCTGACGCCGTCGGGAGCCGTCTCGGGGGCCTTTCTGAGCCAACGGGGACCCTCTTGGGGCGCTTCGGTGCCGTCTTGGAGGCCATCTTGGGCGTCTTGGAGGCCATCTTGGGCTTGTTGGAGGCCTCTTGGGCCGTCTTGGGGCCCTCTTGGGGCCATCTTGGAGGCCACTTGCGCTGTCATTGGGCTCTCTTGGGGGCCTTTTGGGCGATCTTGGGGGCCTCTTGGGCCGTCTTGAGCCTTGGGAATGCCGAGAAGAAGCAAATTCCCAAATCCTTCAACAATTTATGGAAAATCAATGATTTTGGCCTCTTCGGGCCCTCCTGGAGGACCTCTTGGAGGCCTCTTGGGCCGTCTGGGAGGCCTCTGGCGGGCTTCTTGGGCCGTCTTGGACTCTCTTGGGCCGTCTTGGAGGTCGCCTTGGACCATTTTGGGCGGACCTGGAGGCCATCTTGGACCATCTTGGAGGCCATCTTGGGCCATCCTGGCCATCTTGGAGGCCATCTTGGAGCCGTCTTGGGCAGACAAGTAGGGAATTGAGGTCCGTGGAAAAATCCCGGGACCCCGGCGGGGCGGGCCGAAACCCACTGGGAGAGTTCTTTTGGAAAAAGAACCAAAACCAAAACCGAGAGGATTCGGCACGCCAGGCACCCCTGCGATGAATCGACAGGGGGCAGC
The DNA here is from genome assembly GCA_963575745.1 of Prorocentrum cordatum. Lineage (NCBI taxonomy): Eukaryota > Dinophyceae > Prorocentrales > Prorocentraceae > Prorocentrum > Prorocentrum cordatum. The sequence continues at coordinate 39,046 of CAUYUJ010020552.1, read as the reverse complement.
GGATCGAATGGCCTTCGGCCCATCCTGCCACCGTGTCAGGGTTGTGGGTCAGAGTTCTCAGGGATGCTTCTTGGGGTCTCGTCGGAGCGCCTTCGAGGGCCTCTTGGCGGCAGTTCTGGGGCCTCTTGGGAGCCTCTTGGAGTCCTCCTGGGGGCTTCTTGGGGCCTCTCGGGGGCCTCTTGCGGCCTATGGGTCCGCCTCTTGGGGGCCTCTTGGGGCCTCCTGTGGGCCCCTCGGGGCCGAGGGTTCGAAATGTCGATTCGGGTTCTCCATCTGGGACCCCTCTTGGAGCTGTCTTCGAGCCCTCTTGAGCTTTCTTGGGCGCCTCTTGGGCCGTCATGGGGCACTCTTGGCCTGTCTTGTGGCCCTCTGGGGGGCCTCTGGGGCCGTCTTGAGGCGATCTTGGGGTCCTCCTGGGCAGTCTTGAAGCGTCGGGAAGCCGAAAAGGTAGAAGGAACGCATGTTTCGAAAATCCCACAGCAATCCGTGATTTCTGCATCTTGGGACCTTCTTGGAAGGCCTCCTGGTGCGTTTTTGAAGCTTCTGGTGCCGTCTTGAGGCCATCTTGGACATCTTGGAGTGATCGTTTGGCGATTCGAAGCCCTCTTGGATCGTTTTAGCGGGCCTCTTGGGGCCCTCTAGGCCAGTCTGTGTGCCCTCGTGGGCTCGAAAACGTCACGCGGGGAGCTACGCGGGGAGACGATCCAAAGCCCAGGAGAAGCGCGCCAAGCCCTGGAAGATTTGAGAATGTGGGGTCTGGGTCTTTAAGAGACTTCAGGATTGAGGACTGAGGCTCAGGGCATTGGGCAAATGACCTTAGGACACGCCCGCTCCGTGCCCAGCGGCACGGTTGCGGGTTCTTCTAAGGGGGCACGGTGGCGGGTTCTTTGCGGCAGACTTCGCATTCGGACTCGATATGCTGGTGTGTGTTGTTATGCGCACTGCGTGGACTCGTGACTGTGCTGGGCTCGTCGTGACGCTTTTCTGTGAATGTGTGGAACTGCGCCCTAAGGCGAGTCTGGCGCTTGGACGGCCGATAATGTCAATCAGACCAGCCTTGCAGCGCGCACCCTTTTGAACCTAGCGTGAGACGTGCCTTCACCGTCAGCCCCGGCCTTGGGCGAGCCACGCGCGGCGCTGCAGACATTCCGCAAAACCGACTTCATCACAAGTATGCGTGAGGTGCGCTAGTAATGAGGGACACACTTGCCAGACGTGCAACAAAACACAACCTTGCTTGCATCGCTGCGCGACGAAAGCGTGACATTGTGCACCGACCGAAAGCATTACATGTCATAGACCCTGACCATCGTTGGGGGACGCGGTGGCAGGAGGGGGGCAGTCGGGCATTGAGAGATTGTTCATGCAGACAAGTCGACTGAGGAAATCTGCATACATTCACTCGGCATTTGCATTCGAGTGTACCGGTGCAGTCCCCAGTCGGTTTCGCTAGTCGACGCGCATTCGCGTGTTTCTGGACGTTGGTTAGCTACGCCGCTGGGGTTCACTCGGAATGCGGTGCCGTGCACACGTGGAGTGTCTCTGTTCTTGGCATCGCTCGGACGCGTGTTTGGCGGGGACCATCGAGGAGCATCGTGGGCCATCCTGCGAAAAAATACGCGCACGAAGCCGAAACGTGCGCGGGGAAGGGACGTCCGAGCGATGGCGAGGTAGCTTTCACCAAAGGGCGTTTTGCAACAGAGTGCTCGGCCAATCTTCGAGCCCAGATGGCGCAGATCCTTGGATTCCAGATTTTGTCCGTCGCGATCGGTAGCGACCGATCGGCACTCCAACTCGGCCGCGACCGATCGCGACCGATGCGACCGACTGTGAAGTACATCAATCGCGATAGCGACCGATCTCGTCTGTCGCGGCCAGAACACTCTGGCATCGAACGATCAGGGGAGGAGGACGGCAGAGAAGGAGGAGGAGGAAAAGGCGGAGGAGGAGGAGGAGGATTTGTGTAAACCTAAGAGTCATCAGCGTTGTTGGAATAAACCCTCCTTCCAGGCTCCATCTTCATAGGCCCCTACAACGGTCCATTTCCATCCAAGCTACTGCCTTTTTTGAAAAACAACCGTTTGAAGACCCAGAAACATGCCAAAACATTGTTCCCCGGATTCCAGCGCCACGGATCAACCTGAATGTTGCGTTTGAACAATCCGGAATCTTGCCAGACAGCCATTCTTTGGATTTCAAGACAGAGAATCAACATGATTGTTGCACCCGCATCATCCTGACCCCATTCAAAACAGCATGTCTGGCAAATGATTAGAGCGAACGTGCGCCGCGCTAAGGCGAGAGCCACATTTTGAGAAGGAACCGCCCTCAATCCGCGAAGCTCTTGCACATCTTGAAACGAAGGTGCGCCGCGCTCAGGCGAGAGCCACATTTTGAAAAAGGAACTGCCCCCAATCCGTGGAACTCTTGCGAATGTTTCAAACGAATGTGCGTCGCGCTAATGCGAGAGCCACATTCAAAAGCAAACGGCCGCTTTAAATCCGTGAAGCTCTTCCACATATCTAAAGCGAATGTGCGCCGCACTAAGGCGAAAACCATATTGAAACACGACCCGCCCTCAATCCGCGAAGCTCTTGCACATGTTTCGAACGAGTGTGCGCCGCGCTAAGGCGAGAGCCACATTTTGAAAAAGGAACCGCCCCCAATCCGTGAAACTCTTGCAGATATTTCAAACGAATGTGCGCCGCGCTAAGGCGAGAGCCACATTAAAAAACGGCCCGCCCTCCATCTGTGAGACAGATGCCACTTTCAAAGTTTCAGTGTTGCAATATGTATGGAAGTCTCAGGCGAAACGCCCGGCGCTCTCTATAAACTGGCCTCGGGGTGCGACAGGGAGCAGTTATGCACAAGGAAAAGGAATGGAGGAGGAGGAGGAGGAGGAAGAGGAGCAGCTGCAGAAGGGGTAGCGCCAGGCGCGCGGGTGCCAGGCTGGTCTGGACGACACCTTGACCACCAGCGCTTACACCAACCTGAGCGGGGCCGAGGCTTCCTCTTCCCAAGCCCCCTGCGCATGGGGGGCAAGAGGGGGGGAGGCGAATGCAGATTCAAGAGCTCCGATGTTTATGCCGTCTTGTCTTCCTCTATACTTGACGAGGGGTGGATCCAGGCCGCCCACAGCCCAGGCTTTTCTGTCACCCTCTCGGGGTAACGCCAGCTAGAACGTTGGTTCCGGCCAGCAGAAAGGTGGGGGGAAGGGGCCCCCTCGTCGCCATGGCTGGACACGGCAACAAAAACATTGGGGTTTGGGGACCAGTTCTAACCAATTTTGCTGTCACCCCCGCCGCGCTGATCAGATTTTCCTTCTTATTCAACTCAGGCCCTCCTGGCCGCCTCAAGCCCCAGAGATTTGGACGATCAGTTCTTCATCCCGAGTCGTTCTCTGACGGTCCCTGTGGCCCAGTGGCGGACCTCAGGAGGCCGACGAGAGCGAACAAGCCTCCGCCGTGGTCTTGTTTCACAGCGCGGGGATTTCGGGGCCACCCCCCTGCCCGGCGCACGCGCGCGCCGGGTTTCGGTCGCTCGCGAGCGCCCGTCGCTTGACGGCCCCACTTTGTTGGGCGGATGGGGTCGAAACGACAACGGCGGCTGCAGCGGAGTGGGTGGATGGGGCAGTTGGCGGCGTCTCGAGGGCAGCAGAGGGGGTGGGGGGAACCACGTAATACAAAATTGAAGGCGCACAAGCTTTCCGAGGTCCGCGCGGATCTCTCCGATCGGCACTGGACTCTCTGGCGGCGCCTCCGTCGCCGCCCCGGCCGCGCTCCGCGCGCCGGGGAGGGGTGTCCAGCGCCGATCCGAGAAATCCGCGCGGACTTCCGATTAGGAGAGAGGGGCAGCGAAATCCGCTGCGCGCAGCTCGTTTCGGCTGCGCCGCCATGTATGATGGGCAACTTTTCCACCACCACTACCATATGTAGGACGGGGGAGAAGTGAGGAGCCTTAGGCGGAGCTTCCAATGGTGCCACGAAACGTGTGAGGGTTGCGCCGAAGTGGGGTGGTGGAGGCATGCGAACGCAGCCACGGGGGCTTCAGGCGGATCTCCCTATGAGGCCACAAAGCGTGTGAGTGGTGCGCCAAAGTGTAGTGGCGGCGTAATGCGAGCGGAGCCACTGGAGCCTTAGGTGGAGGTCTCAATGTTGCCACGAAACGTGTGAGGGGTGCGCCAAAGTGCCCCCCACGGGGCCACGAACCGTGTGAGGGATGCGCCAAAGTGGGGTGGCGGCGGCATGCGAACGCAGCCATTCGGGCCTTAGGCGGAGGCTTCTTATGGGGCTACGAAGCGTGTGAGGGGTGCTCCAACGTGGGGTGGCGGCAGCATGCGAACATAGCCATTGGGGCCTCAGGCGGATCTCCCTATGGTGCCACGAAACGTGTGAGGGGTGCGCCGAAGTGTAGTTGCGGCGGCATGCGAACGCAGCCACTGGGACCTAAGGCGGAGCTCCATACTGGGCCGTGACAAGAGAGCGCCTTCTGTTTGACACGCAGGCGCAGCGTGGACCAGAGATGCCCCGTTCGGCGCGCGGAGCTTGGTACAATGTGACAGGGGGGTAGAGCTGTGCCAGCATGGGGGCGAGCAACCTCCAGCCGGCCGTTCGAAAACGGCGAATCGCGTGGAGCTTCCTCACCAAAAAGGTTCGAACCAGGTTCTAAGGCCGGTCCGAAACAATAGAAGTCGGTTCGAAGCAATAGAAAAGTGAGCGTTTCGTGCGGAACTTCATCGGAAATCAGGTTCGAAGCAGGTTCGAACTCGGTTCGAAGCATTGAGTGAGCGTTTCGTGCGGGACTTCCTCAAAAATAGGTTCGAACCAGGTTCGAATTCGGTTCGACACGGTATGAAAGGGGGCGTTTCGTGCGGGATTTCGTCGGCAAGCACGTTCGAACCAGGTTTGAATTCGGTTCTGATCCGTAGACAAGTAAGCGTTTTTTCGACGGACTTCTCCAAAAAACAGGTTCGAGCCAGGTTCGAACTCGTTTCGAAACAACAGTAACACAGGATGGTCTTGGGTTCGTCTGCACCTGGCGACATTCCATATCATCGTGGCCAAGAGTGCCGCAATGGCAAATATTGACCAAACTTTCGTCAAGCTCATGTATGGTGCCTCAAACGTGTGAGGGATGCGCCAAAGTGGGGTGGCGGCGGCATGAACATGCAACCACTGGGGCCTTAGGCGGAGATCCCTATAGTACCACTAAGTGTGTGAGGGGTGCGCCAAAGTGTGGTGACGGCGGCATGCGAACGCAGCCACTGGCGCCTTATGCGGAGCTCCCTATTGGGCCACGACGTGTGCGAGTGGTGCGCCAAAGTGTGGTGGCGACCGCATTCGAACGCAGCCTCTGGGTCTTCAGGTGGAGCTCCCTACGGGGCCACAGAACGCGTGTGGGGTGCTCCAACGTGGGGTGGCGGCAGCATGCGAACGCAGCCATTGGGGCCTCAGGCGGAGGTCCCTATAGTGCCACGAAACGTGTGAGGGGTGCGCCAAAGTGGGATGACGGCGGCATGCGACGAATCCTTTGGCGCCTTGGTCGGAGCTCCCTACGTGGCGACGCAGCGTGTGAGGGGTGCGCCAAAGTGGGGCGGCGGCGGCGGCATGCGAACGCAGCTACTGGGGCCTCAGGTGGAGCTCCTCACGGGGCCACGAAACGTGTGAGGGATGTGCCGAAGCATAGACATGCGGAGGGCAAAGGCAAGGGATGGGAGGAGGAGGGCGAGAAAGGAGGGAGAGAAGCCGCCCAGCGCCGCTGATTCAAAACGAGGACCCAGTTCAACACAGGATGGTTTGGACAAATGCACACTGGTGCACATGGCCGTGCCCTCACCCATGTCTCGGCTGCACCTTCCCTAGGAGGCCGTAGTAATGCATTGGTAGGGATGCACGTTGTCCCTAGTCGACCCCCTACATTTCCACATGCCTTTCCATTTTTGTTGCTGCTATTTGGGTGCTGGCTGGGCTGTGTTCTTTATCCCCTGGCGCGCAGCGGTCCTTACCCCCCACCCTCCCCCAGAGAGTAAAGATCGTACGTGGGGGGGGGGCCTGGAAACGCCCACACCACACTTTGGTGCTCGCCCGCGCGTAAGCTGCGGCGGTTGTAGCGCACCACCGCCCTAGTCGTGCTCCACCCCGACCAAGCGTTTTACCAGCACACAGGGCCCCCACCCCCCCTGCCGAGAGTAGCTACCGTTATGCCGCGGATGTAGGCCGCCCTGTCGGGCCTTTGGAGCACGCTGCCGGCTCTGAGTCGCCGTGGCTCTTGGCCAGATCCCAGCTTACTTTCGGAGGAGGGCGTCTAGGCCAGAGGCAGCTCATCGTCATCCACTGGTGCTAGGTGCGTGAGGTGAGCGTCGAGGGAATCACGGAGGGACATCGTCACTCCAATGCAGTCGCGTGAGGTCGTTTGGGGATCGCTCCCCCTCCCCCTCCTCCCTCCCTCCTCCTCCCCTCCTGCGTCAAGTGCACACCTTTCATCCCCCTGACCCTGTCCGTCCGGGAGATGCTCCGCCTTCGCCGCGTATTGTGCTACCCTGGCTTTCAAAGGTTGATGTTTCTGGTGTGATGTTCCAGTTCTGCCGTTGTCCGTGTTTCAAAATGCTGTTCCCACGGTGGCGGTGTCTTCATTTCACGATCGGCTCTTTACTCCGAGGCGGGAATTTATACATGACCACCGCCTGGAGTAGAATTTTCGGGGACCTCGGCAGGCGGTGGATATGGATACCTTCGGGCCCCCGGGGGGCCAAAATATGTCCATATCCACCGCCCGCTGGGGCACCAGGACGTCGGTTCCCAGGCCGTGGATATGGATAAATCCCCGCATCGCATCTTTACCCCCACCGCTCAGAACGGAGCTCCGCCCCCGGCGTGGGCCCGATCTCCGCATCGGAGGCTGCTCGTCGCTGTCGCCCCCCCTGTCCCCTCCTCCGCCTCCCCCTGGTCCTCCAGCTCCTCCCCCTCCCATCACGGCTCCTGCTGTTGCGACAGGTCCTCTTCCTCCGTGACCCTCACTTTGTCCTTTCCCCTGCTCATCCAGCACCTACTTCTTCTCCCCCTCCTCCTCCTCCTCCTCCTCCTCCTCCTCCTCCTCCTCCTCCACCTCTTTCCATGTACACAGCTCCCCTTCTGCGTGCGCATAGCGCGATGGGGCCAACTTGGCTGTTCCAGATCTGTTATCACACACGTCTGCGGATAGGGACTCGCTTGTGTGGCAGCTGCTTCTGCTGCGACGCTTGCGCACCTTGAGACAGCTGTTCATGTTGCGCACGCCTCCTCCCAGGTCACCCCCGCCTGTCCGAAGCAAACCATCCAACCGTACCCAGTCAGGTGCTGCCTTCACCGAAGGCTCTCAAGGGTTGAGATGGACGGCCTTTGCTGTGTGGCTCGCAACTGGAGCGACTAGCTGCTGAGACAAGAGCAAGTGACGGTGCAGACGGAGGGGGGCGGGAGAGGGGACGTAAAGGTTGGACAGCAGAGGGCCAGGGGACGATATGGTGACCACAGGTATACAGCGTCATTTGGGACAGCACACCGCACGCCATTCTCCAGGCCATGCCACCCTCAGGCCGAGGGTGGACCACCGAAGCCGCTACCTGGGAGCAGAGGTGTGTGACGTAATTTCTGACAGCACGGCGCGCGCTATCAGCAAGGCCGTGCCACTTGCAAGACGCAGGTGGACCTCTTGAAGCCACTCCCTCAAAATGAGAAACAACCGTAAAGCCAATATGCAACAGGAGGAAATCGTTCCGCAGTGGGGACGATGTATTCGACAACCGTATCTTGCCAGGTATCTGACCCGTCATTCAATTCAGAGCGCGTCTCTTGAAGCCTCGTACCGCTTCCGACACAGGTGTGCGGCGTCACATGGGAGGACGCAGCTCGCGCCATCCTCCAGGCCGTGCCACCCTCAAACCGATCCTCCTTCCGAGCTGGCAGCATGCGCGCTACGCGAGCCAGAGGGTTATCCCCCTCTGCGACTGGATTTCTTCGAGTGGCTGAGAGCCGACTCTTTTGCATATTCTTAGCGGCCCCAGTCAGGCTTCAGATGCACCCCAGGCGCCGATGTATAAGAAACAACTCCCCCCAGCGTTGACTTTTGCATGGGTGACACCCTCGGGCTGCCTCCCTCCTCCTCCCCGTGGGAGGGGGGGCTGCCAGACCGCACCCGTGGTCATCTTCGGTCTCCAAGGGGCCGCGGGCCCTGGGCTCGTCGTGCATCGACTTGAATCCGAGATGCAAGCAGCAGTCCCCAAGAAACGGTCGAGACATTCGAGCTTGTGTAACTGTCGGTCCCCGGGGGCCGCTGTCGGTCCCTGGGCTCATCGTACATCGATCGGACGCGCAGGCGAGCAGTCGCCGAGAAGGTGCCGGGAGCTTCCAAACTAGGACATCAGGGGTCGAGGGAACATGACAGGTCCTTCTTGCCTACCCCTCCTCTCTTGCTTGTGCCCTCTCCTTATCCGAGGCGGCGGCGAACGAACCCGTCGACCTGAAGACCCGCGCCTAGCCGCGGCGACGACGCGCAAGAGGAGGGGGGAGAGGAGGAGGAGGAGGAGGAGGAGGAGGAGGAGGAGGAGGAGGAGGAGGAGGCTCAGGAGACGGGTGAGGACGAGGAGGAGGCGGAGGAGGAGGGCAGGAACATCATCAGGAGGAACAGCAGGAGCAGCAGCAGCAGGAGGAGGAGGAGGAGGAGGAGGAGGAGGAGGAGAAAAACAGGCGGCAGGGAGACAAGCGCAGCTCAGGGAGGAGGACGGAGGACGGAGGATTAGGAGGATGAGAAGCTTCTACTCCTCAGAATGAGGAGCAGCAGCAAGAAAAGGGACAGAATTTGGAAGAGGAGGAGCAGCAGGAAGATATGTAGAAATGTGTAAGGGGGGGCTCAGGAAGAGGAGGATGAGGAGGGGAGAGGAACATACATGAGGATGATGAGGGGGAGGAGAATGAGGAGGAAGGGAAGCATGGCGAGAAGCGGGGGGAGGCTTGGGCAGGATTGGTGGAGAGGAGGAAAAAGAGCACGAGGAGGCGAAAAAGGAGTCCGAGGAGCAGAGGGGGGTTCGGCCCGCCTTTGGCCAGGGTGCCGGGGGCTCGCAAGCGTGCCCCGCTCGCAGAAGTCGGCGTCTTGACGGAGCCTGCGTCTGCTCAACGTCAGGGCAGCGGAAGATGGCGGGGACAAGGAGAAGAAGCAGCAGGGACGACACATGATGACAAGGCCGGCATGTTTACGAGGATTCAGCCACGCGCAGAGGGGGGTGGGGGGAGGGGGGAGGGCTTCTTAGAAGCAGCCTCTTTCTAAGAAGCCCTCCCCCCCTCCCCCCACCCCCTTGTGTGCGCGCCGCCAAAGGATGGTGAAGGCGACAGGCCATGGGAGGGCGACCAGGATAGCAGGACGACGAGAGTGGCAGGGTGCGAGGGGCGGCAGCAGCAGCAGGGTGCGGGAGGGGCAGGACTGGCAGGCCGAGGCTGCAGCGACACCGAGCACGCGGGAGCAGCGGCAGGGCGAGGAGGCAGATGGAGGAGCGGGAGCAGGAGTGGAAGGAGAAACAACGGCACAAACGGACACTTCTTGGCTCTCCGCGCGGAAATCTTGGATCCGCGCTGGGGCCCCCCCAGCGGCGCCTCCGGCGCCGCCCCTGGCGCACTCCGCGCGCCGGGAGGGGGGGGGTCCAGCGCAGAACCAAGAAATCCGCGCGGAGCGCCAAAAGTTTTATGTTTATGCCTTTTCTCCGTCGTCTAAGAAGGAGGACGGGGAGGACCAGGAGGAGCGCAGGGAGGAGGGCCAGCGTGAGGAGGGGGAGAAGTGTAGAGTCCTCACGGCAAAATAATGAGGAGCCGTTCTGGCTCGGCAGGGGGAATCGTTGTTCCGCAGGGCTTTTCCATGCTTGTTCCTCGCGTGCTCCTTCGTGTGCACCCGGGGGCTGTTTGGGACCCCGGAGCGGCTGCGTTCCGAACGTAGCGTTCTTGATAGTAGCAGCGTGACAGTACGACGAGCAGGATCAGGCCTGCGGGCAGACTGGGGAGGAGGTGGAGAGAAGGGGGAGCGAGAGAAGGTGGAGGGGGGAGGATGTGGGCAACGGGTGCCCGAGCTTGTAAGGATAGCATGAGCTGGTATATGGCGGTTGTGTTGCCTGGGCAGTGTCGATCTGGTCGCTATTCTGGGTCCCAGTTGGCCAAGGACGTCAAGCTAATCTAGCCGGCAGCAGTACAGATCAGTAACGACTAAGGACGAACATCAGCAGTCTCATCAAGAAGGCGAGCCGCGCGGGGAGAGGGACGGTGGAGGAGGTGAGAGGTGGATGAGGTGGAGGTGGCGATGGAGGGGATGATTGAGAGTGGAGGGGGATGGGGTGGGGACGGCCTCCCTCGTATTCTTCATTTTCATGTTCTTGCACCTCTGCTTTCCCCTCCGCCTCCTCCTCCACATGCTTCGTCGTTCTCCTCTTCTTGATCCTCCTGATGCCCCCCCCTCGCCTCCCTCTCCCTTCTCGTAATTGTCTTCCCCTTCCCCCCACATTTCCCTTTCTGCGCTCATCATGCTCCTCCTCGTCTGCTGTCGACTTCCCCTCTCCCATCTATACCAGCGCCCGGTGGCGGTCGTTCTGAAGTTCGGCCGCCATGCAGGACTTCTGGACGACGTTTTCGCAGTGCTGGCGGCAGGGCTCTTCTCCCGCACTGGACCCGCCCTTCTCGTCGCTGATGGGCAATAAGCATCAGGGTCTTTAGGCTGGCTGCACTGCCACTGCATCTCCTGCCGCTGCCCGCCGGGATCCTCTGCTCAGCGGGGGTGTCGGGCGCTGCGTCATGTGGGGGCGATAAGTGGGGGGGAGGGGAGGAGATCATCGAGCAGAAACAAACCCCCAACCCTAGAAATACAATGAAGACGCGGCATCACTGAGGTCCCCGCCTTCGCATTAGGGATAATCGATCCGGGCCGTATGTTCCGATACCTCTGCAGAAGAACAAACCCTATCCCTAATGTGTTTTGGCCCTCCTACCTTGTGTCCCCTCCAAAGGGTTAGGGGGTTGCTTTTGGTTACTAATAGGGGCGTCACCCCCGCCGACAGCCCCACATCGAACCCTGTCGCTGGCAGCCACCGCGCGCCGAAGGCCCTCCGACCCCAGTCGCGGTGCGACCACGAGGCGAGGCTGACCCCCGTCGGGGGGGTACCCCCCTCACGCTGAAGCATCCAGAAGCACAGAGCAGTCGGGAGGGGTGCACTGCAAGTGGCCCCCGCGCGGCTCGACGTGGGCACGAGAGCTCCTCCTCCTCCTCCTCCTCCTCCTCCTCCTCCTCCTCCTCCTCTTCCTCCTCCTCCCCGTAGCCATTTTGGCTCAAGATGACGACCTGGGGGGCTGTCCAGCCTCCAGGCCGAAGGGAGACCTCTGGACCGAGGACAGTTCCCAGACGGGCGTCGGGCGCGCGCGCGGCATCGCAGCAGCCATGGGGAATGGCGGCAGCGGACGCGGGGCAGCGCCTGGTCGGGGACCCCGAATCGCCAGAGGGTGCCCCCGTGGAAGAGGAGCAGCAGTGGCAGTCGCCCTCCTCGCAGCAGCTACGTGGTGTGCGACGGGTGCAGCAGATGGCGCCACTGCAAGAACATCACCAGCAGGGGCGACCTCTGCATCTGCGGCAAGAACATCGCCAGCCTCGTTCCCGACGGTCATGTCTTCCGTGAAGACGATGGCGGGTGGCTGGCAGCACAGCCCCAAGGAGGAACCTCGCCCAGGATCAGCTGGGCAGATGGTTGGCAGCCAGGTGGTGGTGCAGGCGGGAAAGGACAAGGAGGCCAACGCCAGCCACCACCTCACGACAAGACAGCCGACCTCAAGGCTGCTGCCGCAGCAGCATACAGCAAGCTCAACAAGGACGACCCGCTCAGGCAGCACTACGAGGCCCTCTGGCCAGAGCTCGCCGCAGCCAACCAAGCCACCAGCAGACCAACCAGTCGCTGGATTCAAGGCAGTGGAGGCAGCTGCTCGACGCTTGGACAAACTCCAGAAGAAAGTGCGATCGGCAGGAGAGCAAGTCGAGAGTGCCCAGCAGTACTTGGCCGAGAGTGAACGCAAGCTTCGTGAAGCCATGGAAGCCCCCATTGCAGCCGAAGATGAGTTCGACAAGCTCAAGGCCACAGTCGGCAAGCAAGAGACACCAGCAGAGCCTGCAGCCGAGAAGCCAACTCTGGCAGCCCTCCTGGAGCAGTTCGAGCACGAGCCTGACGACTTCCACAAGTGGTCCGAGCCAGACAAGGAGGTCTGGCGGGCAGCAAAGGCCAAGGGCGAGCGGATGGCCCAGACGGTCAAGGAGCACGAGGAGGAGACGGCGAAGCACCTGCGACTGCTGGAGGGAGACGGCCAGGCACCAGGAGCAGCTGCGCCAGCTCGAGCAGGCCCGCACCAAGCGCCTGTCAAAGGGCGAAGAGCAAGACCCAGCAGCAGCAGAAGCCCCACCAGGCAAGCGAGTCTGCGCCGCCAGCCCAGCCCCTCAGCGAGGTGCCACCGCATGCACTGAGGCAGCAGGGACAGCTGGAGCGGCTGTGCCCACCGGCGCCGCAGCAGCTGCCCAACCTGGAGCAGGTGCAGCAGAACATGACAAAGCAGAAGAACGCCGAGCCAGAGTGGAGGCCCACATCCAGGAGGCGCGAGAGAAGGTCTCGCAGGCAAGGCGCGCCGAGACAGTCGCCGACGCAGAAGGGCAGGGCGACCACTCGGCAGGGTAGCCGCCCCAAGGCGAGCGTGAAGAAGGCTCGCCGCCCGTGCCACATTGACTTCTTCAACGTCACGACCTGGGCCCCCCAGGCACAGGGCTACCTCATGGAGATCAATAACACCAGGGGCAGGGATATCATTGGCATCGCGGAGCACCACCTCCGCCAGCCTGCACAGATAAGCAAGGCAAGAGCGGCGCTCAGGAGGAATGGCATGCACGGCTACTGATCCAAGGCACGGCCAGGAGAAGGAGATGGCACTCGAGGAGGCACGCGTGCCATCACGCGAGGACCCTTGGACATCCAGGACAGGATTGCGGGATTCGACGAGCACTACCTGCGCGAGGACGGCAGTGACGTCACGGTGGCGATCTCCAACCTGCACAAGGTCCGTTTCGCAGTGGCTTTCGTCTACCTTGAGTGTGGGACGGGCTTTGGAGAGAGGAATGTCGACATCCTCTGCGACCTGCGGGAGAAGATGGCCGTCTGGGGAGGGCCCTGGGCAGCGCTGGGGGACTTCAACATGACGCCGTCGGAGCTCAACAACAGTATTTGGCCCAGGGTGCTGAATGCTCAGGTAGCTGCGGCGGAGGATGGTGCCCCCACATGTTTCCCAGCAGCAGGCGAGGCCAGGTGCATCGACTTCGCGCTGATCTCGCAGGGCCTGGCTCCGTACTTCGACCAGCTGGAGCTGCCCAGGACCGCGCCGTGGAAGCCGCGCATCGGCATCCGCTTGAAGCTGAAGGGGCGGCCCCCCATGCTCAAGGGCAGGTACTTCGCAGGCCAGCAGCGATTAAGCCGCCAGTCGCAGTCGAGAAAATGCCGAAGTGCAGAGCCGCCTGCAGACGAGCGGCGCGAGGGGGCCAGGAGGCCATGCGCCGACGACAGCAAGCGCTGGCAGAGGCAGGCGACCTGGACGAGAACGGCATGGAGCCAGTGCCGCAGCTGCACTACGACAAGGAGGTCCAGCACGTCATCTCTGACGAGCTGTGGCAGGCCACCTCCGAGCGAGTCAGCGTGCGCGCCAACGACGAGCTGCCCCAGCATTTGCAGCACGCAGTCGTCGGCAAGATGATGGAGCGGGACATGCTGGATATAGGGCAACAGTATGACCGCTTCGCAAGCACCCTCGAGCTCAGCCTGTGCGAGAGCATCGGCATCCCAGAGGAAGAGCGAGGACGACATCTCGGGCACAGCAGGCCCCCGAGCTACAAGAGCGCGAGCATCAAGGACACCGTCACCTCTACGCCATGGGCAGGGGTCGAAAGGAAGATCCATGCGTGGTGGGCGGAGATCTCCACCCTGGTGCGGCAGCTCTCGCACCACGATGCCCGAGCGCAGGAGGCAGCAGCAAGCCGACTGGGCAAGACCCTGACAATCCCCGACGAATACTCAGGAGGCGAACAGGGCCCGTCGGCGCCTGAGCCTGGCCCCGTCATGTCAGACAGCCAGGTAGGCCATGAAGACGGGGTCCCCGCACCAGCTATGAGGCCATCGAAGAGCTCGGGGGGAAGCTCGGTGGATCGCGGCCCCACCGAGCGGGGCGAGGGCCCCCCCGAGCTGCAGCAGCGGCGCGCTGGCAGTGGAGGCGCAGCAGGAGGCGGCGGCCGCGGTTCCAAGGACATCGTGAATCAGCCAGCACCTGAGGAGGTCCCCCCACCTCAGGCCGAGGCGGGCGCAGCGGACCAACGGAAGGCAGCTGGTCCCTGCCCAGAGATGGGTCAGGGGTTCTCGTGCCCCAAGTACAACGCCACGGGATGTGTCCCAGACCTCGACGTGGGACCATACCGCAGCAGCGCAGACAGCTGCACAGAAGGGATGCAGAGGGGCGCCCTTCCCCCACCAGCAGCACGCAACACCGTGGACGAGGAGGACTGCGTGGAGTACTGCCAGGAGATCGCAGACCAGGAGTTCAGCGATGGGTACCACCAGCACACCGAGGGGCAGCAGGACAGCCTCGAGTTCGGCCAGACCTTTCGCCGACGTGCAGCTGGAGCTGCCACTCCCCCACCAGCAGGACGCAACACCATGGACGTCCAAGACTGCGGCCCCTTCGAGGAGGAGGAGGACTGCCCACAGTATCGCCGGGAGACCGCAGACCAGGAGGACTGCGACGGGCACCGCCAGCGCATTGAGGGGCAGCAGGACAGCAGCGACTACGGCCAGTCCGCTCGTCGGCACCCAGCTGGATCAGGCAATGCTGCCCCAGAGGACACGCACTGCTCACCTCCTCAGCCAGCTGGCACTCTGGAGGCAGAGGGTGCCGATCACCTGGGGAGTCAGAACCAAGAGCCGCCAGGCCCAGAGGCATAGGAGCCACGCGATATGGGCCTGTCCCCACCAGACCGCTGGAATGAAGACCAGCACCAGCGGGGGTGGGAAGACTACGTGGCCATGAGAGACGACTTAGGGTACTGGGCGGCCATCTGGATGGATAACTTGGTGCAGCTCCCCACGGACAACAGCAACTGGATGCAGGTCTGCGTGCCGTTCCTGGAGACCATTTTGGGTGGCGGAGGCAACGATGGAATGGTAAGATTGCTCAGGCGCAGGTACCAGCAGGCAGGCCTCAGCCACACCATCAGGGACCTCTGCGAGCGAGCATGGAGACACGCAGAACCACGACGCCGAGGCTTTCTCCGAGGTCTCACGCGAGAGGAGCCGACGAGTAGGCACGACTTGGAGATGATGCATTGGAGGGGGCTTGCTAACCTGCGGGGGTTTATGCGAGAAGTCATAGGCGAACGAGTACCAGAAGGAGCAGCTCGACGACAACTACATGATGCCCCAGGAGCAGGCAGTGGCCTGAGTAGCCGCCGAGAGCTGCAGGTCCGCACCCACAGCGGCCACCAGACGCAGCAGCATATTAACACAAGATGGCAGCTCGCGCAGCAGCTCAACCAGCTTGACCCAGGCAGGCTGAACGAAGAAGGCGCAGCCAAGGACCAGCAGCAGGCCCTCCTCACAGACCTGCACGCGATTGCAGAGGGCGCCCTCGTGGACCCAGGGGCGATCAGCAGGGTAGCAGAGGAGGTGAAGAACATGGCCAAGCAGCTCACAAAGGCGGTGAAGAAGGCGTACATCCACTGGGTGCACGATGCCACTGCAGGCAGTGCTAAGATGGCCCACGCCTACACCAAGGCAGTGGAGCGCAGCCACCTGGAGGACATCCTAGAGCATGAGGGCCAGGTCATCAACCACCCGCAGCAGCTGGAGGACTTGCGCAAAGAGGCATGGCAACGCAGGTGGACACGAGATGCGCAGAAGGCCGAGAGGATCCAAGAGGCGTTGGCCAAGCTGAGGCAGGCGGCCTTGGCCCAAGAGAATGCCCTCGAGCCCATCAGCAAGGACATCATCGGCCCCATCATCCAGCACCTGAAGCGCAATGCTGGCCAAGGAGCGGACTGGTGGAGGGCTCCAGAGCTCAAGGCCATGGGCGCCCAGGGGCTTGAAGACTTCGTGCAGTGCCTGATCAGCTGTGAGCAACGGGCAGCGTGGCCGTGGCAATTCTACTTGGTGCTGGAGCTGCTGCTGGGCAAGAAGCCAGGGATCGGCGGTGAGCGCCCCATCGGCCTCATGCCCATGCCGTACCGCATCTGGGGCGCAGCCAGTAGGCCCACAGTAGCCACCTGGAGCATGGCAGCGGCGGGCTTCTGGGACACGGCAGTAGCAGGCTCCTCAGCGCTACGGGTGGCACTGCACAGACTGATGAGGGCAGAAGCCGCCACGGAGATGGGCTTTCATGCAGCAGGGGTCTTCTACGACGCGGCAAACTTCTACGACGACATAGGCCTCGGCCAGCTGATTGAGAAAGCCAGCGGCCTCCAGTGCCCGTTGCTGCCGCTGGCAATGGCCGTGCAGATGTACCTTGCGCCCAGGGCCATCATGGCCCACAGCCTCTTCTCGGACATCTTCGAGCCTGCCAACAGCATGGTAGCTGGCTGTGGCCAAGCGGTCGACCTCACCAGACCGCTCTTGTATGGCATCCTGGATGCAGCGCACAGGCGCTACATCTTCGTCGTCATGCAGCAGTGCCTGGACGATTTGGCCCTGCAGGTAGAGGGTGCGCGGAGGCAGGTCATAGACCAGATCAAGTACGTGGCAGCGCTGGTGCACGATGGTTTCAAGCAGCTCTCCATACCCATCTCCGTCAAGACGGCAGCGGTGGCCTCGGACAAGGACCTCCAGGCAGAAGTCGCCAGCATCCTGGACAGCCTGGGCACCCCCAACAAGCAACCAGGTGTAGTGCGCGACCTCGGCGTGGACACCAGCCTAGGCAAGCAGCTACGGCGACCCACCCATGCAGCGCGCCAGGCCACGGCCAAGCAGAGGGTGGCCAAGCTTAAGGACCTAGCGAGGACGGACGCCAGAGGTGCGGCAAAGGTCTACTCAGCAGGGGCCGATTGCCTGCCAGCGCACGGCATCACGCCCACGGAGGCGAGGGCGGTCAGGGCCACGGAGGCAGCGCTCCTCACAGGCGGACATAAGGCCGGGCGCTGCACGTCCACCATCCTCCTGATTCAGAAGGGAATGCAAGAGGCAGTAACACGAGCCATCGGCGACCAGGTCAAGCAGTTCTGGCTCACCATAGTCGACCACCCGACGGAGCTCAAGGGGTACCAGAGAGGCTGGCTCCTGCTCTACGCCAAGCTGGACGCCCTGGAACCCAACCGCAGGTGGCAGCAGGTCAAGGGGCCTATGGCAGGGGTCATCGCGCAGCTGCTTGGGTTAGGCTGGATACCGCGACGCCTGGACAGCTGGATCAGCCCAGCAGGTGAAGAGTGGGCATACAAGCCAGATGACACTACACACTTCGGCGCGCTCCTGCATGAGGTCCAGCAGAGCGCGCAGCAGCAGCTCTGGCAGCAGGCAGCATGCCATCGCAGTGGAGAAGGACTTCAGGCAGGAGGCGACCTCTTCCAGCTGCAGCGCCACCTGAGGAGGAGGAGGAGGCGCAAAGGACAGCATGCAGAGGCGGCCATGCTGGAGACTATAGCGGTGGCGGGCATCTGGACCAGGGAGCGTCGCAGGGCGGCCAATCTAAACAAAGAAGGCGACGACACCTGCGCGAGATGCGGCGAGGCGATAGAGACAGAGGAACACCGCTACTACGCATGCCCAGCCAACGCAGAGATAGGGCACAGCAATGAAACCGACCTGGCGAAGAAGGCGAAAGACGCGCTGGACCAGAGGCAAGACCTGCATTTCTGGCTTCGCGACATCCCGCCAGCTGCCTGGGCAGCCAAGGTCGACCCGGACGAGGACGCGGCGAAGGCGGGGCAGTTTTTGCACCAGCGAAGAGGCGCAGGCGGCAGCCCTGGCAGGGTACAAGGTTCGAGCAGACTACGTCTTCACGGACGGCTCAGGCGGTGCAGGGGAAACGGCAAAGGATCCCCGCCTCAGACGCTGCGGCTGGGCAGTGGCGGCATTCAGGTCCGACGAGCAAGGACGTCCGCAGGAAGTGGCCGCCTGGTACGGCACGATCAGGGCACCACACACGGTGCCACGGGCAGAGCCCACCGCCATGAGCAAAGCCATCGGGTACACCACGGCGGCGACGGCCAGGGGGCTCAACATAGTCAGCGACTGCAAGTACGCCCTGGACGCACTCAATCAGATCCAGGATCCTGAGGGCCTGGACTACAGGAGCACGAACTACGACCTCTGGCTCCAGACGAAGCAGCAGCTGCAGAACAGCACGGACACCATCATGGGCCACCACATCCCAAGCCACCTAATTGAGCACCCAGCCGAGCTGGAGAGGTGGAATGGTCCCACTTGGTGGGTCATCGGAAACGAGATGGCAGACAAGTGCGCAGGCTGGGGAGCGGAGTATGGAGCACTGGATCCAGCCATCATCGCGCAGCAGCAGACCAGGGACCAGATCACCATGGCGGTGCAAAATCGGCTGCGGGCCATCAACGTGGCGGCGACGGTGGAGGACCCCAACAAGGCCCCTCAGCGTCCCAAGGCCAAGCGCCGAAAGCCGCAGGCGGCAAGGGACAGGGCAGCCCAACTGGGACACGACTTGCGCAAGCTACATCCGCGATGGTGGTGTGCAACGTGTCGCAGCGGCCCAGCCAAAGGACAAAGCATCAAAGACTGGCTGGCAGAGACGGGAGAATGCCTCGGGAAGTACGGTGGCCACCAGGACCAGCACGGCAACGTCAGGCTTGACTTCAAGGCGGTGCAGATCGGCACGCAGGTGGTGGACGTCTCCCACAAGACGCAGTTCACCCATGGCTGGCTCTGGTGCGAGAAATGTGGCGGCACCAGCTACCTTGGGGACCACAAGAGCAGGATCGTGACAGGAGTGGCAAGGAAGCTGGCCAGGCCATGTCAGCCCCCAACAGCAGCAGGGAGGCGGGTCCTGGCGGACACGCAGAGGGGCAAGCTGCCAAGAGGAGCTAAGCCAGCAGCATACCCAGATGAGGAGGGTCTCAACGAGATCACCATGCCTGGTGACTTCAAGCTTGGCCTGAGCAACCACGAGGTGATCGACCTGGACGGAGACAGCTCAGAGGCAGGGGACCCGCAGCGAGTTCCACAGCAGCCACCCAGCCACCCGCACTCTGTCGTCCAAGCCAGCTGGAGGCTCGTTGACCACATGGAGGGCTACGCGGAGCTGTGGATGAACATGGTCGACCAGGAGGTCTGGGACGACATGGGCGACTGGATGGATCACTGCGTGCCGTACCTCCTGGCCATCACCAACGTGGGCGGCAGAATGGACTCGCAAGGGCAGACCAGGGCTGTCACCGTGCAGGAGCTGCAGCAGATCAAGGGCTTATGCGAAGAAGTCTGGCGCAACACGCACCGCAAGCGACGGAGGCTCATGGCCAGGATGCTTACCCTCCTGTACGGTACAAGGCAGCAGGTAGCAAGAGTGCACATGGACGCGTTCCAGAACAGAAGGAACAACATCCTAGCGCACAGCATCCCCAGCAGCGAGCGCAGGCCGCTGCCGAGCACAGCGGAGGCCAGCAGAGAGTGGTCACCAGAAAACCTGGACGATGATGACTCGACACCAGACAGTGAAGCCCCAGAGCAGGGGGGCGAGCCGAGCGACCAGGAGATGGAGACCATGGCAGGACCTGATCAGAGGAGCGACACCAACAGCCTGATGCAGACGGTCGTGCAGGTGGCAGCAAAGCTGGCCAAACCAGTGGGGCCCGACCTGATGAAGTACGTGAGCGAAGCCGATGAAGCTGGCCTGCTCCACCCAAGGCTTCGACACAAAAGAGACGCCGACCAGGGCCCCGAGCGGGAGGTGGCGTGGCTCGAGAGGAACAGGCTCGAGCAGCACATGCAGTCGCTGGCAGGCTGCTGGATCCAGAAAGAGGGCAAACATGGCTGGCCATCGTGGCAGGCTGCGAGTGTGCCCCATGTGCTGAGGGAGTTGCAGACTGGCGTCTACCAGAGGCTGTTCAGCCACGTGTCAGGGCTGAGCCGCCAGCGCAGCCAGCGCCGAGCGGCGGAGGAGATCTGCCGCATGGCATGGCTCAACAGTGGAGAGGCGCGCAGGCAGAGCCAGCAGCAGGACCCGAAGGAGACAGAGCGGCGCAAAGCAATTGCTGAGCAGTTCCTGGGTGTGACTGAGACAGTGATGAGGAGCCGCAGCCCGCGACCGCAAGCAGCTGTGCGAGAGCCAAGCAGGGCCCCAGCCAGACAGCCGAGGAGGCACCCAGAGGCCAGGGCCACCCGCAGCCCCGCCGAGCTGCGCACGGCAACAACAGCGCCCGAGCCCGAGAGGCCCAAGGAACCCAGGGCACCGCAGCCAGAGCGGTCACTTGAGGCGGGAAGGGCTGAGGAGCAGCAGAAACCCGTCAGCAGGCCCCAGTGTGGAGCAGGGACAGGCCGCCACGAACCTCTGCGCGGCGAGGGGGTAGGCCGCAGAGGACCCCAGCGCGGCGAGGGGTTAGGCCACAGCCCTGCGCCAGACGGGATGCAGAGGGGTGCCCGTCCCCCACCAGCAGGACGGAGCTTCATGGACAGGGCAGCCCCCGACCACTTCCATGAAGAGGAGAGCAGTGAGGATTGCCTCCAGCAGCCCGTAGACAAGCAGGACACCGATGACAACCACCAGCAGAACCCAGATGTACAGCACAGCATAGGGTACCGCCTGGCAGACCGCGGAGGACCCCAGCGTGGCGAGGGGTTAGGCCACGGAGGACCCCAGCGCGGTGAGGGGTTAGACCGCAGTGCCAAAGGCAGACAGAGGCACGAGGCGGAGGTCCCTGACGAGCCCAGTGAGCATGACGCGGATCTCTTGATCAACAGCGTGGTAGACAGGACCTCGCAACTAACAGAGCGGACCCATACCTTGGGAAACCGGCAGACTGAACGCGAGGGGGAGGGCTTAGCCCGCGGATACCACGTGAACCGCGAATACAGCGAGAGGCACAGTCGGGGGACCTCGCCCGAGCCAGTGGGCAGCAGCACCGAGGATGGTGATGGTGCGAGACACGACGTTCCCCTGCGCGGCGAGGGGGTAGGCCGCAAAACTACGCAGCCCGAAACGACGGCAGACTACGACGGCACAGACCTGCAGCGGGACCAGGGCAAGGATTTCGGCGACTTCCCCCAGCGCGGTGAGGGGTTAGACCGCATGGAGCCCCTGCGCGGCGAGGGGCTAGGCCACGGCAGTCCCCTGCGCGGTGAGGGGGTAGACCGCAATGCCAAAGGCAAACAGAGGCTCGAGGTGGAGATCCCTGACGAGCACAGCGAGCATGACGCGGATCTTTTGACCAACAGTGTGGTAGACAGGACCTCGCAACTAACAGAGCGGACCCACACCCTGGGAAACCGGCAGACTGAACGCGAGGGGGAGGGCTTGGCCCGCGGATGCCACGTGAACCGCGAACACATAGAGTGGCATAGTCAAGGGACCTTGCCCGTGACAGTGGGCAGCAGCACTGTGGATGGGGACAGTGTGAGACTCGGCGATCCCCCGCGTGGTGAGGGGTTAGACCGCAGCAGGCCCCAGCGCGGCGAGGGGTTAGGCCACGGAGCACCCCGGCGCGGCGAGGGGTTCGACCGCAACGATCCCCAGCGCGGCGAGGGGTCAGGCCACGGAGCGCCCCAGCGCGGTGAGGGGTTAGACCGCAGCAGGCCCCTGCGTGGCGAGGGGTTAGGCCACGTGGGACCCCAGCGAGGTGAGGGGCTAGACCGCAATAGGCCCCTGCGCGGCGAGGGGTTAGGCCACGGAGCACCCCAGCGCGGTGAGGGGTTAGACCGCAGCAGCCCCCAGCGTGGCGAGGGGTTAGGCCACGTTTTTCCCCAGCGCGGTGAGGGGTTAGACCGCACCGAACCCCAGTGTGGCGAGGGGTCAGGCCACGACGGACCCCAGCGCGGTGAGGGGTTAGACCGCAACAGACCCCTGCGTGGCGAGGGGTTAGGCCACCACGGAGCACCCCAGCGCGGTGAGGGGCCAGACCGCAGCAGGCCCCAGCGCGGCGAGGGGTTAGGCCGCAGAGGGCCCCTGCGCGGCGAGGGGTTAGGCCGCAATGCACCCCAGCGTGGCGAGGGGTTAGGCCACAGCCCTGCGCCAGGCAAGGCGGCCGTGAAGGCCCAAGAGTCCAGGGACCAGCGGCCAGGGCGGTCCCTGGAAGAGCGCAGAGCGGAGGAGCGGCTGCGGCCGTCCATCAGGCTGCTCCTCAAGCTCTGAGAGGGCGGCGGCAGCATTTCTTCAGACTGCCGCCGCTCACGGGGCGACTCCATGAGTCACTGAGTGGCGGCAGTACGACGCCGTGAGATGAGGCCGCTGGCCCACCCCGCCTCGGGCCGTTCTGCCTGCGCGGGGTGCCGAGACCAGGGGCACCCACTCACGGGCGGGAGCACGCGGGTTAAAAACAACTCCTCCTCCTCCTCCTCCTCCTCCTCCTCCTCCTCCTCCTCCTCCTCCTCCTCCTCCTCCTCCTCCTCCTCGTGCACGCTCCTGCCCCCCCGCCTTCATCGCTCCCCCGCCGAGCAGCGCCCGAGGGTCGGCGCCCTTAAGGGCCCCGCGCGGACGTCTGCTGCCACGCCCCCTGCCGGGCCGCCCCCTGTGCGGCGGGGCCCTCGTGCAGCACGCGGGTGCTGCGCGCTGAGCACCACGTGCGCGCAGGGCCTCCCAAAGCACACGTACAGTGCAGTCGGGGCGTTGACCTAAGGAACGATAGATAAGGAACGAGGCCCCTTTTGCCCATATAGTAAACTCCGATTTTCCATGGAAAACCTCAGGAAAACCCAAGGAGCACTGTAAAGCAACTAAGGAACACGGAGCCCCTCCCCAACAAAAAGGGTTCCTTCTTCAGGGCCCCGACTGTATCGGCGGCGAGCGAGGGGGGGGCGGCGAGCGAGGGGGGAAAGTGAGAAGGAGAAGGGCTTCTCAGAAGGTTCCGAAGTCCCCCAGCCTTCCGAGAAGTGCTCTCAGCTTTCCCCGAGGAGGAACCAGTTTCTCAGAAGGCGCGGGGGCTTCGGAGATGTCCCGCCGCCTTCTGAGAAGGCATTCTCCTTTTCATGTCCCCCGTCGCTCGCCGCCGAATGCAGCCTCGTCACCACGCCAAGGTCCACCCTCACCAGAATCACGGCCAGGCCCAGCAGGCCGAAGCCGGACCCCCTGGGGGCCGAGATCGCAAAACGGGTCTGGCGCGCCGTCGTGGTTTCCCCTGTGGCGTCCGAAGGCCCTCAAGGTCATGCTGCGGGGGGTTCCTGGCCATTGTGCTGATGCTGAGCTGCGCTGTCAATGCCTCGCTGTCCTGGGTCTTTGCGTCGCTCTTGCTCGCTGGAGCATTTGGCACGTAGGTGGAGCTGCACTGTCAGTGCCACGCTTTCCTGTGGCTTTGCGGTGCTTCTGTTTTGAACGCATACCGCTTGATGCGGCGGATAGTGTGAGCGATCCAACCAACAAAACTCGGCGGCGATCCCGGGGGGGCTAGTGAGAAGGTGTGTGCATTCTCACAAGGCTCGGACGTCCCCCGGCCTTCTGAGAAGTTTTCTAAGCCTTCCCCGAAGGCGCAGAACACCTCTCGGAAGGCCTTCGAGAAGCCCCGCCGCCTCCTGAGAAGGCCTTCTCCTTCTCACTTCCCCCCCTCGCTCGCCGCCGACTTTGGTTCTCGCGTCATGACTCGGGTGTCCGGCTGGCGTTCGTGACGCTCTGGGCACCCCCGGAACGCCCTCGGCGAGGCGCAGCCGCTGGAACGCATCCCGAGGGCGGCAATCCGCCAAGAAGCTACGAAAACGCGCCCGAAAACTTAGAACCTCGAAGTTCCCCCCCCCCACACCACCCACCAAACCACCCCAACCCAACCCGAAGGTCCAAATCTATCCTCGATTTCCAGTGGGGGGGGTCGGGGATCATTGAAAAAACACATGGAACCCGTACCCCCCCCCCAACCCGAAATTCGGGTCAAATTCTGGTTTTCGGGTTGGGTTGGGGTGGTCCGTAGTCACCCCCTCGCACGCTGCCGAAACTGCCGCCGCTCCTCCGCCCCGGCAGGTCAGCATGACGCTCTCGGCTGGCGCGGCACCGGGAGCGCAGGCGGACCCCGGGCCGTCGTCGTGCCAGCCGCTGGGGAGGTGGGCATGGAGGAGGAGCAGGAGGAGGAGGAGGAGGAGGAGGAGGAGGAGGAGGAGGAGGAGGAGGAGGGGGAGGAGGAGGAGAACGAGGGAGGACGAGGAATAGGAGGAGGAGGAGGAGGGAGGAGGAGGAGGAGGAGGAGGAGGAGGAGGAGGACGAGGAGGACGAGGAAGACGAGGAGGACGGAGGAGGAGGAGGAGGAGGAGGAGGAGGAGGAGGAGGAGGAGGAGGAGGAGGAGGAGGAGGAGGAGGGAGAGGAGGAGGAGGAGGAGGAGGAGGAGGAGGAGGACCGCACCCACTTGCGCGGCGGGCCGTCTGTCTCGGCGCGCCGCCCGAGCGCCCGCGCGGCGCGACGACCCCCGCCGCGCCGCCGCGGGCGCAGCACGCCCTCGTGGCACGGCGCCGTCCGCCGCCGCCGCGCGGGCGAGCACGGGCCTACGGCCGTAGCCGCCAGCCCCCCGCGGCGCACGCGCGGCACGGCGCAGGCCGCCGCCGCGCTGCGCCTGTGGCCGCGCGCCGCCCAGCGCCCTCCCGCCGCCGCCCAGCTGGCCGAACGGCCGCAGCAGTGCCCTGGCTGGGCGGCACGCCGCCCTCGATCCTCATGCCGTCATCGGCACCTCCTCCGCTGGGGCCGCCTCCACGCGCGCCACCAGCGGGACGGGCTCGCCGATGAGGCGGCCCGTGAGCGGGTGCTTCCCCGCCTTCATCCTGTTCAGCCTTGTGCCAGCCGTGGCATTGGCGACCTTGCCCAGGCACTTCTCCGCCAGCAGGATGGCCGCTCCTCCACTAGCCCTTGCCCCGTAAGAGCAGCAAAACACCACGTCGCCCATGGTCATCAGGCGGTGCGTCGCGTCGGCCGCCAGCACGGCGGCAGGCGTCCCGCGGCACAGCCCCGCTTCCAGCTGGGCGCGGTCCCTGCAGCGTACCCCGCAGCGGTCGCAAGCGAACGGCAACGCGCTGGCGCCGCCGACCCACTGCGCGCGGTGCCGCAGCGGCAGGCCCACCGCGCTGCCCACGTCGTCGGGCATGAAGAGCTGTGGCCCGCGCTCGCGCTGTAGCCGTGCCGCCACGCGGCGACCGACGCCGTCCTGGCTGGCGGTCCTGCCATCCGCCTGGCTGCTGCCCGCCTCCTGCGCTGCCTGCCGTGCCTCGGCCTCGCGGGGCCGCTTGTCGCCGCCTCGAGCCAGCACGCCCTTCGCCGTGAAGAGCTGCTGCCTGCGGGGGGCCGCCTGCCTCCTGCGCGGCTGCACCAGCGGCGCGTCGTCGCTGTCCTCGCCACCGTGGACGGCATGGCTGCTGCTGCCCTGGCCGCTCAGCGGGGCGTCCAGCGCTGCCCAGCCGCCCTCTGGTGTCGGTGACCTGCCACCGTCCGCCAGGCCTTCGGGGTCGCCGCCGCTGGCCTGGCTCGTTGTCAGCTGCTGGGCCCAGCGGGGCGGCGCAGGGTCTGTTTCGCCCCTGCTGCCAGCGCCACCGCGCTGGGCCAGGTCCTCGCCGTCGGTCTCGTCGTCGGAGCCTCCCGCCAGGCCAGCCCTCCAGGCTGCAGCCGCGAGCGCCGCCGCCGCCAGCACCGTAGGCCCGCGCTGTGGCGACTTGCCTCCGCTGGTGTCGCCATCATCATTGGTCCGCGGTCCGCTGGTGTCGCGCATGACGACCATTGGTCGTCATGCGCCATGCTCGGGCTCGCGTCGACTCCTCTGTAGGGTTCGGGCCTTGGCTGCCCGCGTGGCTGAGTGCGGCGGTGCTTAGCACGCACCATGCCGTGCTGCTCCTCGTGCCGCGGGGCCCTCGTCAGCAGCTGCTTGCCCGTGGTGTCTCTCTGGCCGCCGTTGGCTAACGCACGCACCTGGGCCACCCAGCCCGCCATGCGTCCCACTGCCCCTTGCTGGGAGGCGAAGCGCTCCTCCTCAACCTGAGAGCTGCATGGGTGGCAGGCCGCTCCCATCTTGGCCTCGGTGTCGGCGGCTCTGTTGCCTAGCGCGAGGCGTCGCTCCACCGAGCCGTAGGCGAGCTGGGTGATGACCTGATGGGCCTTGACCTTGCGGAACTGGAGCTGGTTCTGCCCGATGTCTTGGGTGAGTCGCCAGGTCCTCCTCCACTGCTCGGCGTAGGCCTTGCCAGGCGCGCAGCACACAGCAGGCCCTGCGGCGATGCCGCCGAGCAGGTCCTGGTAGTCGCTGTAGACGGTGAACGGGGGAACGGCGTGCTGCAGCATGACCTCCACCGCGAAGAGCTCGCCCTCTCCCACCTCCTGCAGCCAGCCAGGAGACGGCCCGTGGCACGCCCCCGTGACCCGCCCGAGGTGGTCCACTGATGCGCAGCCGACGCCCACCCGCATGCCATCGGGGCCTGCGAGGCAACGTCCCGATCCGTCCACGAAGCCGTCGTCCGTGAAGAAGCCTCCTGGGACCTCTATGCTCCATACCGTGTGCCACGCTCGCGACGGCCTCGGCCCCGCGGCCCAGTTGGGCAGCAGACGCCTGCCCCAAAAAGCCTCCTGCAGCGCGGTGAGCGCGCCCTCGGGGAAGTGGACCTGGCCGATCTCGCTCTCCCTGCGCTCGCGCGCCCACGCCACGCACGCGCCGTGGCGGTGAGGGAGCGTGCCAGGGGCTTCGCCGCAGCGCTGGCACAGTGGGGAGTCGGCGAGGCCCGCGGCATGCAGCTGCTGCTGGGGCCACTGCGCTCCGATGACGGTGGAGCGCAGGCCGCGCCTCCTGCTTCAGCCCGTGCTTCTCGAGGTTGCGGATGACCTTGCGCACTGGCTCCAGGTGGATGCCGTCCTTGAGGTGCTCCAGCCCTTCATGCGCACTTATCTGAGCGTACTGCCACCTCTCGATGGCTCGATCTAGCAATCCTTTGATCGCCCGTGGCCCCACGCCTTCGCTCAGCTCCAGCTCCTCGCCGTCGTGGGAGATCCACCTGCTGGCGGAGACAACCTGCCAGCCTATCCTCCTGGCCGTGGCAAGCATCGCACCCGCTGGCCCGACCACGGCGGCCCATGGGTGCAGCTTATTCCTCTGAGTCGCCTCGGCTCGGTCCAGGGCTCCCTGAAGAATGTGGGCGGGGATGCGCTTGGTCCAGACCGCCTTCGCCCGCTCGACCAGCGGCGCCGCGTTGACGGCGTAGGCTGGGTCCTGCTTGCCCCGCCCCAGCATGAAGGACAGCGTGAGCGAGCGCCTCGCCGTGTCGGTGAACATCGCTGCGCCGACCGCCGCCCTGATCCTGCGCAGCTGCGAGTCACTTCGGCCGAGCACGCTGGCGCCATACGTCATGGCGGGCTGCATGCCCATCCTGCCCACCTTGCCCGACTTGGCGCCCTGGCGTTTGAGGCACGTGACCCGTCCAAGGCGGCGCCTCTGCTTGTCGAAGTTCGCGTCCATGACTTTGGTGCGCCGCTTCGCCCCCACCATCGAGTCCACGCCCAGGTTGCGGTGGTGCTGTTTGACCTGGAGCCGCTGCGCCGTGTGCGTGTACACCCTGTCTGCGATCCACTTGCCAGCGTACGCCGTGGAGATGGCAATGGTGGACTTCGAGCCGTTGACCTCAAAGCCCAGCTTGCGGAGGAGCTCGATAAGGTACTGCAAACCGTCCGCTGCTACCTTGAGCAGGAAGCGCTGCGACCCGACGCAGAGGATGGCGGGGTCGTCGACGAAGGCGAACAGCTGGATGCACTGGCACCTGTCGCCAAAGAGCCGCAGGCTGCGGAACATGAGGACCTTCAGCCATGATGTCGCGAAGCCGCAGCCCGCCAAGATGCTGCAGGCCAGCTCGACCTCGCACGAGACCGCGTCGTCGACCTTGCACCGCCGTGGGCCTGCATAGATGCTGATGCTAGTGCGTAGCAGTACCAGGTTGGCGCCGCTAGCGCAGCCCTCATCCCAGAGCGTCTGGTGGCCCACCCTCTCGTAGGCCTTGGTCATGTCGAGCTGGTTCGAGGCCGTGACCATGCCGACCTTGAGGGCCCACTCCTGGTAGACGGCCTGGTCCCAGACGGCCCGTTCGGCCGTCCTACCGCTCGCGTTGTGGAGGCACGGCAGGTCGTGCTCGCCCTCCCACTGCTGCATCTGTGCCCGCCGCACCTTTGTCCATATCCGAAGAAATCCGCCTAGCAAGGCGATGGGCCTCACCCCGCCCTCCTTCTTGGCGAGGAAGACGATGATGGTGGTCAGCTGCTTCGGCTGGTTGCCGACCCTCTCCATGTATACCATGAGCTGGCCTAAGAAATCTAGCGCCTCGTCGGACAGCATCGCGAACCACCGTGGGTGGAACGCGTCGGAGCCCAAGGCCGTCCGATGCTTGAACTTCCTGCTCGCGGTCCTGATGGCTTCAACCGAGGGCGCGTCCAACACGTGGTGCTTGATCTCGTCCCAGCTGGTGTCCTTCATGGGCTCGCGGACGTTCCAGACCTGCTGGGTCCAGTCTGCGCAGAACTTGTCGGCGGCGTCCTGCACG
This sequence comes from Prorocentrum cordatum, assembly GCA_963575745.1. Lineage (NCBI taxonomy): Eukaryota > Dinophyceae > Prorocentrales > Prorocentraceae > Prorocentrum > Prorocentrum cordatum. The sequence goes on along the minus strand of CAUYUJ010020552.1, from coordinate 10,331 downwards.
TCCGCTGCTGCGCCGTTGTCCAGCAGCCCTGGCCCCGGCCCCGGCCCCGCGGGCCCACGCGTCCACTTGTGGGCGAGGCCCGCTCCGTTCAACGTGGCCTGCTTCGCCCAGGCGTCGAATGATCGGCAGCGTGCTCTCTCGAAGTCTTTGGAGAGGCGCGCGCTCACGTTCTGGGCCTGCTCCGCCAGCTTGCGCAGCCGCTGCCAGTACGCCTCGAAGAAGTGCCAGTCCTGAGCCTTCTTGAGGGAGCCGTTCCAGTGCTCCAGGGTGCCGAGGATCCGCTTCGCTGCCTGGCGGTGCCTCGGCTCGTCCCTCTCGTGCGCGCGCTGGAGCTCACGTAGACGGTCGTGCAGCCAAAGAGCCTGGCGCGCCTCGGGGGATGCCTTGGCCACCGCCGCGTTGTTCCGCCTCGTGGGATGCATCTTGACGAAGCGCGGCTCCAGCCCTCGCCCCGTGTACCTCGGCATGTCGTCCTGCGGGATATGGAACAAGCTGCCCAGCTCCTCCTCAGCTCCCTGCATGAAGGCCGCGAACCCGTTCGCCAAGGCTTCCTGACAGCCCTCCGTCTCCCCCAGGGCCGCCATGGCCTCACCCCAGGATGTCACCACCTCCCGACCAGGCCCGATGGGCCGTGTAGCTGGGAAGCTGGCGGGGGTCTTGTGGACCGTGATCAAGTCCTCCATCGCACCGTTCTTCAGCTGGAGCCCAACTGGGCGGTGATCCTTGATGGTGGTGGTGTGAATCACGAAGCAGGACTCGACCCTCGGCACGAAGGCCTTCGGCAGGACCCAGTAGTCCAGCACGGAGCCCTCCGCCAAGTCGCCGAGCGTTGCCTCCTGGGTGAAGATCGGCTCGGCCATCAGCTTCTCGAAGATCCCTGACTTGGCTAGCTCCGCGGGGTGCATGTTGAAGTCGCCTCCGATGATGAAAGGCCGAGCCAGACGCTTCAGCTCGCGTGCGAGGAGGTTGACCAGGAGCCTGTTCCTGTCCGTCATGCCCTCGCCGTGGTGCAGGTAGACGTTGGCCACCACCACGCCTCCTGGAAGCCATCCTTTCCAACATCTCAGCTGTGCTCGGCCACGTGCGATGCTGAACCTCGTGCTCACGCACGGATAGCTCGCCAGTCCTCGCCACGGCTGCGTTGCAATACATAAGCCGCCGCTGGTGCCTCCTCGTCCTGTGGGTACTGCTGGGTCCAGCTGCAGGTTCCACTTGGCTCGCTTCGCCCAGTCCTCCTGCGTCGCGCACGCCTCGGCGCCGCACAGATGGGTCTCCTGGCCCAAGAAGATGTCCGCTCGGCGTCCCTCCACATCCAGCAGCAGGTCGGTGAGGCTCGACCATGTGGCGCCGTTCGCCGTGATGGCTAGCGTGTGCTCGCTCTTCGGTTGCTTCGGCTTGGCCGCCCTCCGCCGTGCAGCTCGGACGGTGAGCAGTGCGTGCCCCGAGGGGTCGGTACTCTCTGCCGTCCTGGTGGCTCGGCCCGCAGTGAGCAGTGCGTGCCCCGATGGGGTCGGTGCCCTCTGCTGCGGGCTCCGCCACCTGATGCGCCTTCGCAACCTCGGGCGCGGTCTTCCGCCGCTCCAGCGTGGCCGGGAGGATCGGGAGGGGGGCCGTGAGTACTCGCACCCTGCGGAGCTCCTCCTCCGACGCGACCTGCATGCCAAGCAGCCCGTCCTGCCCCACCTGCAGGAACGCGTTGCTGTAGTTGGCGTCCTTGATGAAGTGCTGGCCTGACCCATGATCTTCCACCGCCAGGAGGCCGATCCGCTTGAAGTAGAGCACGATCTCGCCAATCAGTTCGAGCACCAGGTCCACGAACTGCGACGCCGTCTGCGCGCGCTGCTGGGCCGCATGGGGCTCCTCGACGTGGCCCCTGACGAAGACTAGGCCTGCGGGCACCCTGGCGCCATCCAGCGCCTCGTAGGACGGTGCGGCTCGGGTCGCATCATGCATTGAGGCCGGGGTGGCATGTAGGGCCGCAGCCCCGTCGTTATAGCCAATCCCCGCCTGGACCCCAAACAGTGAATGCCCTTGGTCAGGAGCTCCGACGTCAACCGATCCGTGGGGCACTGGCCCTGCACCTCGGGCTCCGTCTGAGGCTGCGGCGTCGACAGGTGGCGCACGAAGAACAGGTGGTGCAGCTCCATCCAGGACAGCCAGTGCCGCCTCGGCCTCCACACGCGGCCGCGGGACCACCTGTCCCGCAGGGCCGCGCGGGCGCGGGGCCACCTGCCTCGCGGGCCGCGGCTGCTCCAGCGCATCACTCGCCAGTACAGCCAGCGCCGCCTCGGCCTCCACACGCGGCCGCGAGACCACCTGTCCCGCAGGGCCGCGCGGGCGCGGAGCCACCTGCTCCACTGGCCTTGCCTGCTCCAGCGCCACTGCATTCCAGACACAGTCGACCTGGAGTGGGAGGGGGGACCCAGTGCCCCTACGAGGGGACTTGAGCCCCCGCTCGATGGTGACTGCCGCGCCGCGGCTGCCTGCAGCTGCTGCCGCCTCGCCGAGGAGGTGACGGGCCGCTTCGTCCTCCGCCTCCCACGCGTCCTCCTGGACCAGGTCGGGCGCGACGACGGTGCTGTTGCTCTTGCCCAGGCTCGCCATGGTGACGAGGTCAGTACGGTCCAGCTCGCATGCGCGCTGCGGCCCCGATGAGCGGGCTAGCGGCAAGGCGAGAAGCAATAGCGCGCATCCCCTCCAGGTCCGTCGGCATGTCGGGCGCGAGGTCAGCAGGCCACAGCTCGTCGAATTCGGCGCGCAGCGCCTCCTCGGATGCCTTGCCGATGGGGTCCTCGGCGCTGGGCACGGCCTGGGCGGCTGCTGCGCTTGCCGCGCCCACAGGGGGAGGAGCAGGGCGCTCCGTGGGCACCACCAGCTGCGGCAGCAACTCCTCCAGGAGCTTGGACACCGCCTCGGCGCGGTCGCCGAAGCCGCGCTCCCCGCACTTGGCCACCAGCGCTGCCTTGTTGATGCCGAACGTGTGGGTGACCGCCCCCGTCTCGCTGCCCCCGTCAGCGGCTGGGCCAGCCTGAGCAGCATCAGCAGCCACCAGCTCGTGCACCACGGCCTTGGCACGGCCGAGCTCGGTCTCGCACTGCTCCCGCTGGGTCTTGAGCTCCTCCAGGCGAAGCTGTGCTGCAGCGACGGCCTCCACCTGCTGCGCCAGTTTGTCACCTGCCTTGACCAGGGCAGCCTCCTTCCGCTTGACGTCCCGACGGGCGATCTGGAGCTTGGCGTCCGCGGGCTTGGCGTCGTGCAGCTTCTTCCGCAGCTCGTCCAACTCCTTCTGGAAGGAGTCGATGACGCCCTTGTAGATGCCATCCACGTCGTCACGGCCCTTGAGCAGCTTGATCTCGGCCGCCAGCTTGTCGGCGCGCTTCCGCAGCGCGGCGGCGCCTGCAGCTGGGGCCTCGACTGCTGAGCCGTCGGTCTCCATGTCGCCGTCCTGCGAGGACTTGCTGCGCAGCTCCTGCTCCAGCGCCGCGATCTTGTCCTCGTAGATCTTCTTGTACTTAGCCTCGGCACGAGTGTCTGCCACGCTGGGCGCGCGCGCCGAGGGGGCACCTCCACCAGCAGGTCGATTGCTGCCGAAACAGGCGCCCTTGTGCAACTTGCATTTTGTACACCGCATCGACGAACCTGGGTTCCACCAGCGCTCGCCTTTCGCAGTCTTGCAGGCGTCCTTGCAGCAGAACCAGTCGGGCTTGTCGCGCACGGTGCCGCTGCCGACTGGACCGCCGCGTGGCGTCCTGCTGCCGCCGCCGCTGCCCGCAGCCGAAGGGGGCCTCCTGGTCGCCATCCTGCACTGCTCCCTAGCGCCGCCGCGGCAATCAAGTAGATTAAGCGGATGGCGCTCCCCCAGGAGCTCACAGAAGGTCGGGAGGCTGGCCGCGGACTAGCGGTATCCTTTCTGCCTGGAGGCTTGCAGCCCCCCCAGTCAGACATCTTGAGCCAGAATGGCTACGGAGGAGGAGGAGGAGGAGGAAATCAGGGAGGAGGAGGAGGAGGAGGACGAGGAGGACGAGGAGGACGAGGAGGACGAGGAGGACGAGGAGGACGAGGAGGACGAGGAGGAGGAGGAGGAGAAGGAGAAGGGGGGAGGAGGAGGAAAATGAGGGGAGAGGAGGAGGAGGAGGAGGAGGAAGAGGCGGAGGAGGAAGGAGGAGGAGGAGGAGGAGGAGGAGGAGGGAGGAGGAGGAGGAGGAAATGAGGGGAGGAGGAGGAGGAGGAGGAGGAGGAGGAGGAGGAGGAGGAGGGAGGAAATGAGGAGGAGGAGGAGGAGGAGGAGGAGGAGGAGGAGGAGGAGGAGGAGGAGGAGGAGGAGGAGGAGGAGGAGGAGGACGAGGAGACGAGGAGGAGAAGGAGAGGAGGAGGAGGAGGAGGAGGAGGAGGAGGAGGAGGAGGAGGAGGAGGGGAAATGAGGGAGGAGGAGGAGGAGGAGTTGGAGGAGGAGGAGGACGAGGAGGAGGAGGAGGAGGAGGAGGAAATGAGGGGAGGAGGAGGAGGAGGAGGAGAGAGGAGGAGGAGGAGGAGGAGGAGGAGGACGAGGAGGAGGAGGAGGAGGAGGAGGAGGAGGAGGAGGAGGAGGAGGAGGGGGGGGAGGGCAGGATCACGGGGAGCATCGACAGCAGTGGCGGCGGCACGGATGTGCGGGGACTGATGGCCCGGCGAGTGCTGCGAGGAATTGGAAGGGAAGGGCTTGGAGGTGTAGACGGTGTGCGGGGGGGGAGTATCGCGGTCGAACGAGTAGACAGGAGGTGCGCCCGCCTCGAAGATCTCGCGGTCGAATTTCGGAGGAGGAGCGCCGGTATCGGGGACGAGTGCAAGCCGACTGCTGGACTGCTGGCGGGCGGAGCTCGGCGTCCGCAGGAGCGATGGCACACGGCCCCTCGGAGGCGAAATTCCGCTGCACGGGGGTCCGTGCCTCGTTTGTCTCGCTGGGCGTTGCCACGGCCTGGGACTCGAACGGCGCCCTCGCATCTCACGCAGCAGCAACAGGTCGAATTACAGGATTCGACAGAAGAAACATCTGGTGATCCGAAGCTCGAAGAACGGCGGCGATGAAAGGCTGCACCTACGCCCTGGCCCGTCCAAGGCGACTAGATTTGCATGGGGGGGCGAGGAGGAGCAGGAGAAGAGGGAGACAGACAATGGCGGGGGCGGAGAGGCGTTCCGGTGCAAGTTGAGAAGAAGGAGCGGGGAAGGTAGGAGGGCGAGGGGAGCGGGAAGGGGCAGAAAAGAGGGAGGAGGGAGACGAACGCGAGCAGAGAGAGGAGGAGGAGGAGGAGGAGAAGGATGAGGAGGAGGAGGAGGAGGAGGAGGAGGAGATAGGAGATAGGAGCAGGAGCCAGCCACCGACGAGCAGGAGGAGGATACAGGATGAGTCAGGAGGAGGAGGAGGAGGAGGAGGAGGAGGAGGAGGAGAAGGAGGGGGCGGATCCACGCCTCGCTCCGCCCCCGACCGAAATCTGTCCAAAGTCGGTGATTTCGAACTGCGCGCAGCCCTGGCCATGAGGGGACCTCCCACAGCTATCAAACAACAGACAGCAAGTTCGCTTCGAGCGACACTCCACCGTGCAAGTACAGCGCCAGTTTTTTTATGCTCGGCGCCGTATGCCTGTTCTTCTCGTGTGTCTCTTTCTCTTGCCTGCTCGAGTGGACAGCCGCTTAGTCCGTCGTGTTTATGCGTGAGTCGTGCAGGCTGTTGTATCTCTTTTGAGCTGAAGGGTCGTGTATACGTCTTGCATACATGTATGTAGTATGTCTTTGGTATTTGGCCTCTGCCCACTTCCCTGCATCCGTCGTTCGTGTCAGGTCATGGTGTCTGTCATGAGTGCCTGTCCTGTGTAAACATTATGCGTGTATGGCATCGCTCTGCCAATGTGAGCTGTCAGGATGTGTTGTGTGCCAGTGAATGCCTGCTCGCTCAACTGGTCTTGGCGAAGTGGTACGTATTTCACACACACACATTATTATCATGTAGTTGGTCTTTGTGCAGATCATGTGCGCCTTCCTTCAACATGTCGTCGTTCTATGGGCTTTCAAAGGTGTATCATTGGTGTATTTGTGTTCCAACATTGTCCTTTCCTTTCTCCCCAATTTCTGCACGTGTTGCTCCTGGCCATGCCATGCAACCGTGACCGTGACGTTTTTGATGCTTCTGGCATCGCAATCGTGCTCGTATCCGATTGCACTGCACGGTAAGTATGTTTTGTTTCGTACGTCATTTCGCTTGCCGTGGTTTCCAGCTTGTGTTCGGTATTCAAGTGTCGCGTTCGGTATGTAGTGTTCTGTGCGTCGCATCTTCACTGTCATGATTCGTCTCTCGCGTCTGAACCGGCACTGCCCTCATGCTGGTTGTCCGTAATGTTGTCTGTCGTGTGTTGCTTGTCTGTTGTTTGTGCGTGTCCTCCAGCGCATGCCCGGTGCATGTTGTATGTGTCCATGCCAATTCTTTGCATCCGCACTTGATGTGTCTGTCATCTGCGTCTGTCATCTGTAATCGAACTCGGTCTGTGAGTCCTGTCTGTTTTTTAGGTCTGCCGTCCTTCGTCGAGGACGCGAGGCGAAATCCCAGGGTTCTCAGGGACACTCGCGGCATGGACGCCGCGGTATGCGTGGCGATTCTTTCGGCATTCGTCGAGGACGTTTTGGACGCGAGGTGGGATTCCAAGGATTCTGCGGGACATTTGGGCACCTTGCGGCTGCGATATGCAGAGTGGGCGGGCGGATTGGGAGCTTAGCTGATCAGACTTGATCAATTCGTGAGATGGGGGAAAAACTTGCCATCCCCCTCCTCCCCTAGACCTCCGACGACATCTTCTCACAGCGCGGGCCTCCAGATGCCTAGACCACTTCCCCAGGACCGGTTTTTCACCCAGGTCACTTCCTGACGATCCTGGGGCCTGGACGGGGTCAGAGGGGGGCCGAAACTTGCACCTGACTTGGCTGCCGCGTCATGGGGGGGCGAGTAATTTTGGGTCAGCGAGTGCTGCAGAAAAGGAGCCCTTCAGGGCCCCAAAGGGGGCCTTTCGGGCCCGACAGTAGCACCTTTCTTCCCCCCCATCATGCGAACCCCAGGTGAACCTTCCGCCATTTTTTCTTACAACGCGAGGAAGTCTGGGCCTCCCAATCTGCGCCAGTCGAGACCGGGCACGTTTCCAACCTTGAGCCCGAGCTCGAGCAGGCTGCAGTTGCCGCCGAAGGGGTCGCACAAGTCGCCGCTGGCCAGCCCGAAGGACCGCCCCGTCTCCCGAGCGGGGGCGTGCGCTCAGACCTGTGTGCGGGAAGGAGGAGGCAGAGGAGGAGGAAAGGAGGGAGGAGGAGGAGGAGGAGGAGGAGGAGGAGGAAAGGAGGGAGGAGGAGGAGGAGGAGGACGAGGAGGACGAGGAGGAGGAGAAGAGGGAGGAGGAGGAGGAGGCGGAGGAGGAAGAGGAGGAGTAGGAGGAGGAAAAGGAGGAGGAGGAGGAGCAGGAGGAGCAGGAGGAGCAGGAGGAGGAGGAGGAGGACACGGAGGAGGACACGGAGGAGGAGGAGGAGGAAAAGGAAAAGGAGGAGGATGAGGAGGAGGAGGAGGAGGAGGAGGAGGCGGGAGGAAGAGGAGGAGAAAGAGGAGGCGGGGAGAGGAGGAGGAGGAGGAGGAGGAGCAGCAGCAGCAGCAGGAGCAGGAGCAGGAGCAGGAGCAGGAGCAGGAGCAGGAGGAGCAGGAGCAGGCGCCGATCGGCCCTCCTTCCCTGCACGCCTCCACCCCAATCCTGCTTCCCTCCCTCCTTCCCCAGAGATCCAACGTACTGAGAAAATCAGGACGGGTTTTTTTTCTCAGTTTTCGGCCTCCAGCAGCCCTCGCCGGGCCTCGGGACCGTCAAAAACGACTCAGGATGAACAACCAGTCCTGGGAAATGGGTCGAGACTTCCGGGGACCCCGTATTGAAAAAGGCAACGTTGGATCTTTGGGCTCTCTGAGGAGACTGGTATCCTGGGAGGCCCTCGTCGCCATCGCTGGATTCGCCTCGGGACGCACCCCAGGACAGAACGCGCCCCGGGACAGGTCCGGGGAGTAGCGGTACTGGTACCTTTTGGTCTCCTCATCCTCCCTTTAGTCGACGAGTAGCAAAGATGCACAAACAGAACCTGTCGTATAGTCGTGCGGATTTTTTTTATTTCCTCGCTGGGCACATCTGGCGGCGCCTCCAGCGTCGCCCCTGGCCCGCTCCGCGCGCCAGGGCGAAGGGTCAGCGCCGATCGAAGAAATCCGCAGGGGCCTTGGACAGTCTATGTTTATGTAGCTTAGCATTGTGAAAATGGCCCCTCCCCCCTCATCATCCTGCAGTCACTGGTAACTGCAAGGATTGCGTTGACGGTGCTTCCCGAGGTCTGTGGCCCAAGGCATAGCAAAGTGGAGAAGACCAAGAAACACTAGGGGTTGTAAGCTGTTTCTCAGTCCAGCAAACTGCCATATGTACCCGTAGCCCTGTTCGGCGCCGAGCGAGGGGGGAAATGAGAAGGAGATGGCTTTCTCAGAAGGTGGCGGGACTTCTCAGAAGCCCTCGCGCCCTCTGAGAATGTTGTTCTCGTTTTCGGTGAAGGCTTTTACAGCACTTCTCAGAGAAGGCCGGGGAGACTTCCGAGCCTTCTGAGAAGGCCTTCTCCTTCTCCCCCCCCTTTGCCCGCCGCCCGCCTGCGACCTCTCTGCCCGGCTGCTCGGTTTTCTCGTCTCTGCTGCCCCACGCGGGCGCGCCCCCCCCGGAAGGGGGGGGGGGGCGTGCGGGGGCCGCGCCCGGCGGGCACCCAGCACAGCGCACCAGCTTCCAGCCCGCGTGCTGGACTCGAGCGGCGCTCGGCCTCTGGGCCTGCAGGTGCCATCGGCCCTGACTGGTAGGTCGGCCATGCCAACGGTAGGGTACACGCCGGTCGTTGAAAGTGGGTATTCTTGGATTTCCAGATCCCAATCTGTTTCAAGCGCCCCACTATTTCAAGAATCGACACGCGTTTGCTGTGTTATGTTATTCTCTGGGGGGCCTGGACCCAATCAACTTAATCCGCCTTCCGACTTCATGTTCTCACCTACTTCTTCCGACCGACGTGTACCCCTCTGTCCTTTCTATCCCAACCTATGCAACCCGCATGTCCTTTGGTGTTCTAGGGCCACGTTGCCGTCGCAAGAGTCTTGCATGTCCTCGCGGGTGTCCTGTGCAATCAGGTCCGACCTGCAGGACGGAAGGAGTTGCTGGGGCCAGCCCGTTCACTGCCTCCAGCCTTGGCCAGTTTCCCCAGTGGCATCACTCATTATCCCAACTGGTTCGGGCTCGTGTTCGTGTCAGCCCCTTGTCAGCGTTTCTAGGCCTGACCTCTCCATTTTCATGGACTTCCGAACTTCACGTTTTCCAGCTTCTCTACAGCATGGCGGGGGCCTTGCAAGGCCATAAACAGCTCTACGCAGCGAGAGCGAGAGCGAGAGATAGATAGAGAGAGAGGGAGAGGGAGGGAGGAAGGGAGAGAGAGAGAGAGAGAAAAAAAAAAAAAAAAAAAAAAAAAAAAAAAAAAGAGAGATAGAGAGAGAGAGAGGCATGGTCGAAGTGTTGCAGCATCGGTGATGCGTACTGGGTTTACCCTGGTTATCCGTTTCGTCGTCCTCGTCCTTCGCCCCACCCGTTCCGCACACATTTTGATGCAGACGGTCTCGTCAATCTACAGCAATGAGCGGCGCCGCCGCTGGCGTGATCCGTTGTACTCCTCCTCGTCCTCCTCCTCCTCCTCCTCCTGCTTGAACCTGAGGAGCTCCAGGCCTCGGAGCAAATTAGCGAACACATGCCACATTCATCCGTCAACGCCTCCCCCTGCCCCCAAATGTTCAAAGTTGGTGGTGGGTCTGATGAGATGCACTTCGACCGCAGTCTCCCCCGCGCTTGCCAACATTGAGTTTTGTGGGGGCAGGGGGAGTGTTCAGTAATTGTTTCCCTCTACCGTCTCTCTGAGGTACTTATAAGGCTCGTGGGAATCGGGAGGGGGATCCAGGAATGGAGGAGAACGGGAGAACGTCGGGTGTTGCCAGAAGTGCCCCTGGCCCAAGGTGCCCCCAGGACTACCAAGGTGGCTCCCACGGCCTCCAGAGCACCCCTCACGAGGCCCGAGGGGTCCAAGGGCTCCAAGATGGAGCGAAAAGTTGGGGGCACCTTGGGCCAGGGGCACCTTTAGCCACCCCCGAGAAAGGATGGGGCCGAAAGAGTCAAGGAGGTGAGGGGCCAGGGCAGGGCAGGGGAGCTCGAAGGCATGTGGGGGTGGCCGGGCAAGGGCAGGGCAGGACGGGGGAAGGGGGAGGAGGAAGATGGGGG
>CAUYUJ010020551.1:90000-154685 GCA_963575745.1 Prorocentrum cordatum | reverse complement strand
TCCTCCCCCTCCTCCTCCCCAGCGCGAGGTCGGATTGCACCCATTCGAAGGGCATGACGCGAAATTGCATGCCTGGCGGACGGGCCCGAGCGACATTGATGTTTGACGTGGGTGGGTGTTCTTCCTGGGGGGAAGAACTCGATCGGTCGGCCGCTCGGGTGCTGCCGACTTCAGCTTACTTGATGCCGCGGTGCGCAGCCGAGCCGCACAGACCGAGGTGGTGGCGCCCGGCACCCCGCACTCCCACGAGCGGGGGAGCATTTGTCGGAGCTCTCTTGCGACGCCAGTCGGGCGGGTCGGCGCGGGTCTTGCGGCACAGGCATGCCGAACATGCTGTTCTGCCGTCACTTTCTTCTCCCTCCCCCCCGTTTTGCCCCATCCCTCCTCCTCCTCCTCCTTCCTCCTCTTCCCATTCTCCTCCTCCTCCTTCACTCCTCCTCCTCCTCCTCCTCCTCTCCTCCCTCCCCTCAGCCCTTTCCCCCTCCTCCTCCTCCCCCTCCCCCTCCTCCCCGTTTGTCCCCCAGACCCCCTCGACTCACGAGTAAACCACGACGGGAGGTGTTTTGCTATTGTCGGCTTCCGAGGGCCCTCACCGGGCCTCGGGCCCTTACCAGGCCCGCTCCTCTGCCTCCTCGTTTCGCCGCAGACATCGGCCCTGGGACTTCTCCTCGCGCGCGCTGTGACTTGGCCTTGGCTTGCGAGGCGGACCCAGCCATGGCGAAGGGACCTTCCCCAGGGAGGCCCGAGACGGGCAAGACTGATCGAACTCCCCTGCCGCCTCGACCTTCCCCTCATCCATCGTCCTTCGCCGTCGTCCGCCCATCCTGGAGGCGCCATCGCTGCATGAGGACATGGCGGTGATGGAGGCACTGATGCCAGCGCGAGCGCTGATGCAGGAGCAGCGTTTCGCGGAGGGGCTCAAGGCGCGACTGGCGACGACAGGAGGGGAAGGATCGAGGTTCGAGGACCCCGTTGGGCTCCCTCGTCGCCACAGCTGGACTCACTCCTAGTTTCTTGGCTGGAGCGCACCCCTGGACTGTTTCCGAGGGTCGATGCTTGAAGGAGCAGGCGGGCGGCGAGAGGGCGACGAGGAGGAGGAGGACCCAGCCCACACCGGCGTCACAATCACGTCACGACGGGCCCCAGCCAGAAAACGATCCGCAACGAAAAACAGGCCTCAGAGGTGGGCCAGAGATCTCTGGGACCCCCGCCGAAAAAAACGGCGCCACGTCGGAGATCTGGGGAGGGATCAGAGGGAGGGATGTGTCCATGAGTCTGGATGTGTCGGACTACTGCGTCGCAGTTTCGTTATTTTAGAGCCTCCTCGCCCTCATTCCCAGAGGTCCGATGTTTTGATATGTTCAATGCGAGGTCCCCAGCAGTTCCGCACTTTCTTTCCCAAGGGCCGGTGCTTCATCCTGACGAGTCGTTGTTGTGCGGCCCTGGGGGGCCCGCAGGGGCAGGAAGCGGCGAGAGCAGACCGCACTGTGCTCACAAAGCGTTGGAGGTGCGGGTTGTCGCGGCCGGATCTGCCTCCAGATGTGAGTCAGAGCGCGCCCCCGGGAGAGGTTCAGGAGGGGAAAAAACACACAGACACAATGAATCGTCGACCCCCAGGAAAATATGGGAAGTGGGGGGGAAGACAGAAACCCAGAAACTGTGGGAAAGTATGGGGAATATCTTTATTTGTGTGTATTTATTTGTGTGTCCTGGGGCCCCTTCAGAAGTCAAGAGTTTGAGCTGCTGGGTGGGCCAAGCGAGCGCGTCGGTCCTGCGAGCCGAGGCTCCGACCGCCGCCCGCGGTCGGCCCCGCCCGCCCTCGCCTTCACCTCGGAGCCGCCTCCAACAGTCGGGGGCGGCAAAGAGGGGATGACTAGGGGGGGGGGGGGGGGAATATCGTGGCGGGGGCCATGATATTTTCCAGATTTCATGGCGCCTCTTCTTGTTTTCATTACGTCCCTGGCCCCCCCGCTGGGCCGCGCACATGCCGCCGGTCAGGATTTGCACCCCCCCTCTTGGACACCCCCCTCTTGGCCGCTCCCGAAACAGGATTTCGAGAAGCCTCCCCGGAGATCCCCAAAGGCATCCAAGAGGCCACTGACCCCAGGGCACGGTGCCGGGATTGGCCGAAGGCCATCCGTTCGGCAGAAAGCAAGCGGGTCCCGAGGGAAACGGGCCCCGAGGCGCGTCACCCTTTGTGGGCCTCCAGGGGCCCTTCGCGGGCCCCGGGATCGCTCGAGAACGACTCGGGACGAAGGAAGGCCCATGGGGTCTGGGGCCAGGTTCTTTCAGCACCCGCTCGCTTTGCGCCAAGACATGTTCCCCCGCTGGCCTCCCCTGTTCGCTCCCTCTACCTCTCTCTCTGACTCTCTCTCTGTCTCTCTCTCTCTCTCTCTCCCTCTCCCTTGTTGCACTTCACTTTTCGCTCGCTCTCTCTCTCTCTATCCCTCTCTCTCTCTCTCTGGACCGCTCGCGGCCAGCAGGCAGCAGCCCGAGCCCTGGAGCCTCCGGGGGGGGGGTCCGGGGAGGGCCTTAGGCGAGAAGCGCGCTCTTCGCCACACAGAGGGCCCCGAGGTACAAGAACTGTCTGGACAGGAGGGGAGGAGGGCAACGAAGCAGGAAATGGAAATGGCAGAGACCCCTCCCCACCATTGGGGAAACTGACCGTGCCCTTCATCCGAGCTGCACCTCTGCGCCTCGCTGCCTGTCCTCGCCCTCTGTCTCCTCCGGGAGGGAGGGAGGGATGGGGGCCGGGAGGCCGAAGTGCCCGAGGGCAGCGGGCCCTGCATGGAGGCGCTTTCTGGCCTCCTGCCTCCCGGGGGACCGCCCAGGGGCCACCCAGGAGGAGGAGGAGGAGGAGGAGGAGGAGGAGGAGGAGGAGGAGGAGGAGGAGGAGGAGGAGGAGGAGGAGGAGGGAGGCAGGAGGAGGAGGAGGAGGAGGAGGAGGAGGAGGAGGAGGAGGGAAGAGTCGGCTCTGCGGCAAGGCCGCCGTCAGGCAGGCCCTGGGGGCGCCAGGGGAGGACAAAAATCGCCCCAGGGCTCTCCGAGATGCGCTCGGAGCTCCCCGGGACGCCCTGGAACGGCCGCGGCGCCCGAGGCATCCTCCAGACCCGCCAGCTCTCGGAGATGTCTTCGTCTCACCCCGGGTTCCAGGACCCGCTCCCCCCCAGGATTCGGTCGGGCCTGTCCTTCTGCGGGAGGAATATTCACAAATGACAGTCTGGGGGCGATCCATTCTGGGTAATGCTGGGCATTTGGGGCTATCCTTTATCTCTCGCCCAAATCCGCCTGTAGGCGGACATGCCCGACCTAACCCCAGGACCGGTCCCCTTCGCGCCAGGCTTCCTCTGGGCCGCGCCTCCGCCTCCGGAGGCCAGGGGGGGAGGCGCGGCAGCAGCAGGAGCAGCAGCGGCAGGCGCAGGAGCAGCGGCTCGTGGTGGTCACTGCGCAAAGTCAGGGAAGCGAGTCCTTGGCATCGCTCGGACGTGCGCATCTGTTGTCGGCATGGACCATCGAGGAGCATTTGGGGTCATCTTGTGCGCAAAACGTTCGCGTACGAGTCCGAAAAAGTGCGTGGGGAATGGACGCCCGAGCGATGGCATGGTGGTGGTCACTGCACAGTGAAGGGAAACGAGTCTCGAGCAGAGCAAAACGCACCACGACCACGACGACGCCGTCGTCGACGACGACGACGACGGAGACGAGGCGCGCAGACGACACGCACCGAAGCACGGATCAAGGAAAGGTCCCACTTTGCAGAAGCAGGAGCACGAACAGGGGCAGGAGGTGGAGGTAAAGAGGGCGGATCGGGTCGACCCGGCGGAAGGGAACGTCAGGAACCGCAGCGCCATCCGGGGCCGCTTGCTCGGGGGGGCCGCCAGTGTGGAGCACCACTCTCAGAAACAGCGCTGGACGACTGTCTATGTCACCCTGCCGGGCGGCGACGAAGAACACCGCGGCCCCAGCCGGCCACCCAGCAGGTCGGCGCAGGGAGGAGGGGAGGGGGAAGGACGAGGATCAGGAGGGGAAAAAACATTCAGACACAAATAATCGTCGACCCCCAGGAAAGTATAGGAAAATATTGGGTGGGGATGACAAAAACCCAGAAAATATAGGAACATGTGGGGAAATATGTTACTTGTGTGTATGTGTTTGTATTTCTGTGCATGTATTTGCATGTGTGTGTGAATGTGTGTGTGTGTCTGTGTGTGTGCGCGTTCTGTGTGTGTGCGTGTGTGTGTGTGTGCGTGTGTGTGTGTGTGTGTGTCTGTGTGTATCTGTGTGTGTCTGTGTGTGTGTGTGTGTCTGTGTGTGTGTCTGTGTGTGTCTATGTGTGTGTGTGTTTCTGTGTTTCTGCTGTGCCTCTGCTGTGTCTCTGCTGTGCCTCTGCTGTGCCTCTGCTGTGCCTCTGCTGTGTCTCTCTCTCTCTCTCTCTGTGTCTCTCTGTGTCTCTCTGTGTCTCTCTGTGCCTCTCTGTGTCTCTCTGTGTCTCTCTCTGTGTCTCCCTCTGTGTTTCCCTCTGTGTCTCTCTCTGTGTCTCTCTGTGTCTCTCTGTGTCTCTCTGTGTCTCTCTGTGTCTCTCTGTGTCTCTCTGTGTCTCTCTGTGTCTCTCTGTGTCTCTTTGTGTCTATATGTGTCTCTGTGTCTCTGTGTGTCTCTCTGTGTCTCTGTGTCTCTGTGTCTCTCTGTGTCTCTCTGTGTCTCTCTGTGTCTCTCTGTGTCCCTCTGTGTGTCTCTGTGTCTCTGTGTCTCTGTGTGTCTCTGTGTCTCTGTGCCTGTGTGCCTGTGTGCCAATGTGTCTGTGTGCCTGTGTGTCTGTGTCTCTGTGTCTATGTGTCTCTGTGTCGTTGTGCCCCTGTGTCTCTGTGTCTCTGTGTCTCTGTGTCTCTGTGTCTCTGTGTCTCCGTGTCTCTGTGTCTCTGTGTCTCTGTGTCTTTGTGCCTCTGTGTCTCTGTGTCTCTGTGTCTCTGTGTCTCTGTGTCTGTCTCTGTGTCTCTCTCTGTGTCTCTCTCTGTGTCTCGCTCAGTGTCTCTCTCAGTGTCTTTCTCTGTGTCTCTCTCTGTGTCTCTGTCTCTGTGTCTCTGTCTCTGTCTCTTCTGTGTCTCTTCTGTGTCTCTTCTGTGTCTCGTCTGTGCCTCTTATGTGGCTCTTCTGTGTCTCTTCTGTGGTCTCTGTGTCTGTGTGTCTGTGGCCTCTGTGGTCTCTGTTGTCTCTGTGGTCACTGTGGTCTCGCTCTGTGTTCTCTGTGGGCTCTGTTCTCTGTGGGCTCTGTGGGCTCTGTGGTCTCTGTGGTCTCTGAGTTCTCTGTGTTCTCTGTGTTCTCTGTGTTCTCTGTGTTCTCTGTGTTCTCTGGGTTCTCTGTGTCCTCTGTGTCCTCTGTGTTCTCTGTGTTCTCTGTGGTCTCTGTGGTCTCTGTGGTCTCTGTGGTCTCTGTGTTCTCTGCGTTCTCTGCGTTCTCTGTGGTCTCTGTGGTCTCTGTGGTCTCTGTGTTATATGTGTTCTCTGTGTTCTCTGTGTTCTCTGTGGGCTCTGTGGGCTCTGTGGGCTCTGTGGGCTCTGTGGGCTCTGTGGGCTCTGTGTGCTCTGTGTGCTCTGTGTTCTCTGTGTTCTCTGTGTTCTCTGTGTTCTCTGTCTTCTCTGTGTTCCCTGTGTTCTCTGTGTTCTCTGTGTTCTCTGTGTTCTCGGTGTCCTCTGTGTTCTCTGGGTTCTCTGTGTTCTCTGTGGTCTCTGTGGTCTCTGTGGTCTCCGTGTTCTCTGCGTTCTCTGCGTTCTCTGTGATCTCTGTGGTCTCTGTGGTCTCTGTGGTCTCTGTGTTATATGTGTTCTCTGTGTTCTCTGTGGGCTCTGTGGGCTCTGTGGGCTCTGTGCGCTCTGTGGGGTCTGTGGGGTCTGTGGGCTCTGTGGTGTCTGTGGTGTCTGGGTGGCTGTGTGTCTGTGTGTCTGTGTGTGTTTCTGTGTGTGTGTGTGTCTGGGTGTCTGTGGTGTGTGGGTGTCTGTGGTGTCTGTGTGTGTGTCTGTGCGTGTCTGTGTGTGTGTCTGTGTGTGCGTGTGTCTGTGTGTGTTTCTGTGTGTGCGTGTGCGTGTGCGTGTGTGTGTGTGTGTGCGTGTGCGTGTGCGTGTGCGTGTGCGTGTGCGTGCATGCGAAATATGAAATGTGTGTGTGTGAATTGTGTGAATTGTGTGTGTGAATTGTGTGTGGGTTGTGTGCATTGTGTGCATTGTGTGAATGGTGTTAATTGTGTGAACTGTGCATATGATGTAAATCGCGCGAATTGTGTGAATTGTGTGATTTGTATGATTTGTGTGGCGAGTGTGACTTGTGTGACTTGTGTGACGTGCGTGACTTGTGTGACTTGTGTGAATTGTGTGTTGTGTGTGTGTGGTGTGTGGTGTGTGGTGTGTGGTGTGTGGTGTGTGTTGTGTGCTGTGTGGTGTGTGTTGTGTGTTGTGTGCTGTGTGCTGTGTGCTGTGTGCTGTGTGCTGTGTGCTGTGTGCTGTGTGCTGTGTGCTGTGTGCTGTGTGCTGTGTGCTGTGTGGTAAGTGGTGTGTGGTGTGTGGTGTGTGGTGTGTGGTGTGTGGTGTGTGGTGTGTGTATGTGTGTGTAAGGGTGTGGATGGGTGTGGGTGGGTGTGGGTGGGTGTGGGTGTTTGTGGGTGGGTGTGTGTGTGGGTGTGGGTGGGTGTGGGTGTGTGTGTGTGTGGGTTTGTGCGTGCGTGCGTGCGTGCGTGTGTGTCAGAGTGTGTGAGCGTGTGTGTGTGAGAGAGAGTGTGTGTGTGCGTGAGTGTGTGTGTGTGTTGTGTGGTGTGTGTTGTGTCGTGTGTCTTGTGTGTGTTGTGTGTTGTGTGTGTGTGGGAGTGTGTGTGTGTGTGGTGTGTGGTGTGTGGTGTGTGGTGTGTGTGTGTGCGTGAGTGTGCGTGTGTTGTGTGGTGTGTGTTGTGCGTTGTGTGGTGTGTGGTGTGTGTTGTGTGCTGTGTGGTGTGTGTGTGTGTGTGTCGTGTGTTGTGTGTTGTGTGTTGTGTGTGTTGTGTGTTGTGTGGTGTATTGTGTGCTGTGTGTTGCGTGTGTCGTGTGTTGTGTGTTGTGTGGTGTGTGGTGTGTGGTGTGTGGTGTGTGGTGTGTGGTGTGTGGTGTGTGTTGCGTGGTGCGTGATGCGTGTTGCGTGTTGCGTGTTGCGTGGTGCGTGGTGCGTGATGCGTGTTGCGTGTTGCGTGATGCGTGGTGCGTGTTGCGTGTTGCGTGTTGCGTGTTGCGTGTTGCGTGTTGCGTGTTGCGTGTTGCGGGTTGCGGGTTGCGGGTTGCGGGTTGCGGGTTGCGGGTTGCGGGTTGCGGGTTGCGGGTTGCGGGTTGCGGGTTGTGGGTTTCGGGTTGCGGGTTGCGGGTTGCGGGTTGCGGGTTGCGGGTTGCGGGTTGCGGGTTGCGGATTGCGGGTTGCGGGTTGCGGGTTGCGGGTTGCGGGTTGCGGGATGTGGAATGCGGGTTGCGGGTTGCGGGTTGCGGGTTGCGGGTTGTGGGTTGTGGGTTGTGGGTTGTGCGTTGTAGGTTGTGGGTTGTGGGTTGCGGGTTGTGGGTTGTGGGTTGTGGGGTGTGGGGTGTGGGATGTGGGGTGTGTGGTGTGTGGGGTGTGGTGTGTGGGGTGTGGTGTGTGGTGTGACGTGTGTGGTGTGTGGTGTGTGGTGTGTGGTAAGTGGTGTGTGGTGTGTGGTGTGTGGTGTGTGTTGTTTGTTGTGTGTGTGTGTTGTGTGTGTGTTGTGTGTTGTGTGTGTGTGTGGGTGTGTGTGTGTGCGTGCGTGTGTGCGTGTGTGTGTTTGTGTGTGTGTCCCAGGGCCCCTTCAGAGGAGCAGGAAGGAGGACGAAGGAGGAGCAGGAGCAGTGAGAGCTGGGGCGGGACGAGGAGCGATGAGGAAGAGAGGCTCGGGAAGGCAACGAGGGCATCGGTGGCACGCCGCCGCTGGGAGCCCGTCAGCGTGCTGCTCCTTCGCTCATCGACCGTGGGCCTGGCGTGCCTTTGAAGAGTAGTGCGCTGATGTGCTCCCGGCAGCGGCATGTGGCTGACGTTTTCTGTTTCCCAGAAGTATAAGAATGGAGGAGGAGGAAGAAGAGGAGGAGGAAGAAGAGGAGGAGGAGGGAGAGGAGGAGGGAAGAGAACTTCAGAGGAAGAGTGCCAGCAGCAGGAGCGGGAGAAAGGAGGGTGGGAAAGCAGGACAAGGAAGGATTGAAGGTCGGAGTCAGGGCCCAAAACATCAAATCTCCATTGAACCAGTGTTCGAGTGGTGGGAAGGCTTCCGCCACAGAGAGGGTTCGACCTCAACTGTTGACGTTTCGGCTATTGTTCCCCATCAGCCGCGCGCGCTGCTCCTAAGGCGGGTCTGGACAAGCATGGACCGAAGCCCCCGTGGCTCAAGGAGTGCAGCACCCGCACCTCGGGTGTCCCGACGCTGGCATGATGGCGACGCTGCCGCGGCGGCCGTTGCCGTGTGAGTGCCCCAGGCAGTGCTGAACACGGAGGCTTCGCCTCTGGGATGTCCGCGGCCGCCGCGGCGCCGGGTGGTGGGTCCGCAGTCGGCGCCGCTAGTGGTGCCTTCGGCGATGAAGGCGGCGCCGCCGTGTTGGCCGCCAGCGCGGACGTCGATGAGCGAGCGTCGCCGTCGGGGTCCCCGGAGCGGCAGTCCGTGGCGCTGATCACCCCCTCCCGGCGCCGCGGGCTCTTCCACAGGGCCGCGCGCGGAGAGCAGCAGCTGGAGGTGCGCGCGTCGTCGCGCGCGGCGGCCGAGGAGCTGCTCCTGGAGTCCGATCCGGGCTCGGCTGTCGGGAGGGGTAATCAGGGGAGGCCAGAGGTACCCCAGAACACGTACCCTGGAGAGGGGGCCTCAGGACCCACCTGGGACGCCCAACGGCTGCGTCTCAACGCCCACTGTGGCTGGAAAGGTGGCCGCGGCGACACCTCACTGGGGGGTACGTCGTCCTGGGGGTACGTTTGGGCCTTCCCAAGCTAGGAAGTATCAATGCCGCGCGCGTCGTCCTTCAAACAGTGAGCTCCGCACAACAGCCTGGTCCTGCTTCCAGCGTAACGCGCTGATGGCATCGTCCGACCGGCGCGACATTGATACGGTGGGGGCGTTCGTTACGGAATGCGCCCTGGAGGCTTCAGACCCTGGAGGGTTCCTTATCTGAGGAGGGCGGCGGTGACATCCACGGCCAAGCCTCGATTGGTGTTCCGCCGGCTTCCAGACCCTGGATTCCTCATCCCAGGGCTCCCTATCCAATGCCCTCACCGCACTGCTTTTGCCCTCCGAGGTTGTGGTCTTCATCCAGTGCGAGCCGCGCGGGCCACAGGCCACGGGCCGAGCCGCCGGCGCTCCGGTGGAGCGGTCCTGCATGGCGGGCTCCTCCGCCGGCGCCGCCGCCTCCGCGGGGCTCGGCGGCGCCGGCGGCCGCCGCTACCAGCTGTTCATCTCCTTCAAGTACGTGAGGACAGTGATCCACTACGAGTACTACTGGGTGCACCTCCGCCCGGTCGGCCGCGAGGCCCGCCGCCTGGTCTTCCACACGGAGCAGCACCACTTCGAGATGGTGCACGAGCTGCTCACGGGCTTCACGCCCACGCTGCGCACCTGGCTGGGCGCGATCGTCAGGGCTCCGAACTTCATAGATCAGCCCGTGGAGTCGGTGGACCTCCAGTCGCTCCTCCGCGCCAGGGACCACCTGATCCTGACGCGGCGCACAGCACTGACGGCCAGCGTGGTGCTCTGCAAGCTGGATGCGGACACAAGGAAGATCGTGTCCCAGGGCGTCGTGTTCGACTTTAAGTCTCGCCGCATCCGAGACGACGCCGGCCACATCCTGTGGAGCTTCCGGGACGTGTTTCAACAATTCCTGGGCACGCGGGCGTGTCCGCTGCCGCCCTCTCCGCGCAGGTCGGGGGCAAAGCTTCGGGGGGGGATGGGCTCAGGGGGGACGCAGCGACCCCCGATCGAACTCTCATCGCCGAGAGGGGCCCGATGTCCCGCCCCGCCCAGGACCGTGCGGTGTCGCCATCGGGGCTCTGTCGCCGCCTCTTGCCGACGTCTCGCCGACTCCAGCTCGACGTCTCCAGCCCGGAGCTGGTCCCCCCCCCCAATCGACTACGCGTAAGAGTGACCTTTCGCCGGAGTGACCTTTTGGTGCGGGCCCCACGGGGCCCCCCGATCGCCGAACGCGATGCGGCAGTTGCGCCTCGCGCGCTCGCTTTTGGCCCCTCCGCGGCCCCCAAGAAGCCGCGCACCAGAGGTCCCTCTTACCCAGGGTCACTCTTGCGTGTACGGTAGGTTCGCGCGGCGTTGGCGCGCCTGCGACGCCGGCGAAGGCGTTCAAGGTTGAATTCTGCGACGCGGAAGCACCGAGGGACACGATAACGCCACTGGGCCCGAATGAATTCAACCTCGAACGATCGGGGCCGCGATCGATTCAAGGTAGAACGATCGACGCGGTGTCAAAAACCTCTGCGCGCGCCGACGCCGCACGAACCTACCGTAGTCGACCCAAGCCCTGCCCCTCCGCAGGGCACAGGACGAGGCGCCCCCGCAGGCGGCCCTCGGCCTCCTGGACGGCCTGGGCCAGGAGGAGCCGGCGCAGCTCCAGGCGCGCCGGCTGGCGAGGCTGCAGAGCGCGGTGCGCCGGGCGGCGGAGGAGGGCCAGAAGGACCCAGCTCGGCGGCGCGCAGAGGAGGGGGCAATTCGGGGGAGGAGGGAGGGCTTCTTGGAAGGAGGCTGCTTCTCAGAAGGCGCGGGCCTTCTCTGCAGACGTAAGGCCCGCGCCTTCTGAGAGGCAGCCTCCTTCTAAGGAGCCTTCCCTCCTCCCCCTGCCCCCCTCTGCGCGCCGCCAACCAGCATCGTTTCACCGATCCCCATCCCCAGCGGGCCATGGTGCCTCAGCCCAACCAAGATATCGAACACGCCTACGGCGAATCACCGCCGCCCCCTGCCCTTTCGGAAGCGCCTATGTGGCCGAACGTTGTGGCCAGAGGCCTGCCAAACTATCGGACCATGTGTTCCCCGAATCGGTTTGGAAAGCGTTCGGGGAACACGTGGGGGAGGAAGAGGAAGAAGAGGAGAAGGAGGCACAAGGAGAAGGGGGAGGATGCCTCTTCGGAGCCTCTTGAGGCACTCTTGGGCTCGATTGGGCCATCTTGGGACCGTCTTGGAGACCATGTTGGTGCTATCTTGGGCTCTCGTGGAGCCGCTTGAAGGCCTCTTGGGGCCTTCTTGGGACTTCTCGCGGGTCTCTTTGGCCGTTTGAGGGCGTTCCTGGCCCGTCTGACGCCGTCGGGAGCCGTCTTGGGGGCCTCTCTGAACCGGCTTGGAGCCCTCCGTCTTGGAGGCCATTTTGGGCGTCTTGGAGGCATCTTGGCCCGTCTTGGGGCCCTCTTGGGGCCGTCTTGGGCCGCCGTGGGGCCATCTTGGAGGCCTCTTGGGCGATCTTGGGGCGATCTTTGGGGCCTCTTGGGCCGTCTTCAGCCGTCGGAATGCCGAGAAGAAGCAAATGCCAAAATCCTTCAAACACCTAACAAAAATCAAGGAGTTTGGCCTCTTCGGGCCCGCCTGGAGGACCTCTTGGAGGCCTCGTGGGTCGTGTTGGGCCGTCTTCGAGGCTTCTCGGGCGACCTTGGAGGTATCTTGGGCTCTCTTGGGCCGTCTTGGAGGCCGTCTTGAACCATCTTGGGCGGACTTGGAGGCTATCTTGGAGGCCGTCTTGGAGGATTTGTTGGGGAATTGAGGTCCTGGGCAATCTTTTCGGGTGGCCGGCGGGACGGGCCGAAGCCCAGAGGGGGAGTTCTTTAAGAAAAGAACCAAAACCAAAACCGAAAAGGTTCAGCACGCCAGGCACCCCTGTGATGAATCAACAGGAGGCGGCGGATCGAATGGCCTTCGGCCCATCCCGCCACCTTGCTTGGGTTGTGAGTGGGAAGCCATTTTGGTGTTCGTCGGGATCTCGTGGGAGGCAACTCGGGGGCCTCTTGAAGGCGGTTTGGACGCCTCTTGGAAGCAGTTTGGGGGCCTCTTGGGTCCTCTTTTGGGCCTCCTCTTGGGGGCCTCTTTTTGGGCCTCTTGGGGGCCTCTTCTGAGGGCCTCTTGGGACCGCGTGGGGGCCTCTTGGGGCCTCCTGAGGGCCTCTTGGGGCGGAAGGCTCGCGCTCTCTGTTCGTGTTCCCTCTCTGGGGCTCCTGTTGGGGCCGTCTTGGGCGCCTCTTGGGCCGTCTTCGGGCTCTCTTGGGCCGTTTCGGGGCCCTCATGGCGGCCTCTTGGGCTGCCTTAGGATGGTCTTGGGGGCGTCAAGGGCCATCAGGGAGCGTCGGGAAGCCGAGAAGTCGAGGACACCCAAATCCTTCAAAAACCTACGGAAAATACCTGATGTTGGCATCTTGGGGTCCTCGTGGGGCCGTCTGGTGGCCATCTTGGGCGTCTTGGAACGATAGTTCGGCGACTCGGGCCCTCTTGGACGATCTTGGGGGCTTCTTGAAGCCCTCTTGGCCCGTCTTGGGGCCCTCGTAGGTCCGAAACGGTCACGCGACAAGACGCAACAAGCCCCTGAAGATTTGGCCCTGGAGCGAGGCTCCGAACTTCGAACCCTTCAAGGACTCCTCAGGAGCGAGGACTGACGCTTAGAGGATATTGATAGGACCTGAGGACACGCCCACTCCGTGTCCTGGATAAACGTATGTTTGTATCATATATAAGCACTTATTGTACATATAAACTATGTAGCTACATACATGCATGCAAACATACATGCCTATTCATACATGCAACACCATACATACAGACATACGTATATACATACAGACACACATACACAAACACCGTTACATATACATATGCGTGTACCTATACATGTAGCATATAACAAATCCAGCTGCCTGGGCTTATGCATATACGCATACATACGCATCCACAATTGTATATGTAAATACATATATATATACATCTATATACATATATATATGTGTATATGTATGTATGTCTAGAACTACAAATGCATATGCCTATACCTTATATATATACACATGTATATACAAATGCAAATATGGTAGCTGTACTAATATAATGAGTACCGGTACACATAGAAAACTGACCTGGCACAACTGGAGCGCCTCAGGAGGGCACCTAGAAAACTGACCGTGCAGGGAGCCTGAGTCTGGAGTGCCCCAGGAGGGCCCAAGACGGCCCCAGATTGCCCCAAGACGACCCTGGAGGGCCCTAGGAGACGTCAGAAGGGCCCGACGAGCGCCCCCAGACGGCCACGACGGGCCCAAGATGGCCCAAGATGGGCCCAAGATAGCCACTCGACGGCCCAACGATCTCCCCAGATGGACAAAGGGAGCCCGAAGACGACTTCCAAGAGGCCCCTGGAAGGCAACAATTATTGGTTGGCCTGCGGTGTTGGTGCAAGTTTCGCATACTCGGCGTCTCGGTCGCCAGAGCGCCCGACACGGCCGAAGAGGCCCCCGAGATCGCCTCAAGATGGCCCAAGAGGCGCCCGAGAGGCCGGCGAGCGGGTGTCGGCGGACAGACACACATATACAGCACAGATATTCAATTTCACACACACACACACACACACGCACACACACACACACACGCACACACACACACACACACACACACGCACACACACACACAACCACACACACACACACACACACACATTGGGGGCCTCACGCGGCCCCCCCTTTTTGCTCAATGTGACGGTGGGCGCCACTGTCAAAGAGGCTCCCGCGAAGCGACTTGCGCCCCCCAAACTGCGCAATCTGACAGTGGGCTCCACTGTCACATGGAGACTGGTGGCCCCCGACGCTGCTGGCCAGGGGCATTCGACAGTGGGCCCCACTGTCAGTTGGCTTTGCAACTGGCATGCGGGGCCATGGCGCCTGCGCGCCTGTGTGTGGGCCCCGTTGACAGTGGGCCGCACTGTCAAAGTTAGTGGCGAGCTTCTTCTCCCACCCCGTTGACAGTGGCGCCCACTGTCAAATGGCGAAACGACAGTGGAGCGGCGGTGGATTCTGGGAGGCTCTGTGGGGAGGGGGAAAGGGGGAGGGGTACAGCCAAGCATCTCACACGCCTTTTCAGCCCCGGCCAGCGGAGGCGGGCTACATTCATATGTGTATGTATATACGCAAACATACATCTATCTATATGTACATACATATGTGTATATCTACATCGATATGCATATATATACACACACGTATATACCCATCTAGGGAGGTCACGAGCGGCGAGCATAATTATCCGTATCCGCGCCCTCGCGGTCTGGATTCTGGGGCGCGATCCCGCGGATACGTGGTCGCACAGATACGTTCCGTGCAGGGCATCCGCATGGGGTCGCGGCCCAGGGGCCCGGCCCGAGAGGCCGCGGATACGGACACGTTTTTCCCCCACGAAAAGGGTCAGCAGGACGTTGAGCCTTTCCCTGGCGGTTTCCTGGAGCGTGCCACCGAGCTGCTGTTCTCGCAGCTGGTGCGCTCTGCGGAGGCCTGTGGGCGCCGGGGCGAGCTCTCGGCGCGCAGCGGGGCGGCGATGCTGGGGCCCCCGAGCTCCGGGGCAGCCGAGGGCGGCCTGGAGGCGACGCTGGACGAAGCCTCGACGCTGGCGTGCGACGTTCTGGCGGAGCTGTGCGACCAGAGGACGCAGGTGGTTGGCCCTTTTGTCTGGCGAGTGTGCAACGGGTACCTGGAGAATCCAGCCACCTGGCACCCGAGCCTCGTGGCGCTCGGACTGCTGACCGCCGCTTCGCCGGCGCTGGCGGAGTGGCTACTGAAGAGCACCGACGCCGTGCAGGTGCTGTTCGGCGTGGCCGTGCAGGCGCACGAGCTCCTCGCGCTCCGCCGCGAGGCAGGCAGGAGCCGCCAGAACCAGGCGCACTGCCAGCTGCTGCAGCCTGGACGGCCACTGCGGAGCGGCGATGTGCGCGGCCCGGGCGGCGCCCTCCGGCTCGCCGCGCCGCAGGCCTCAGAGCGGGGCCCAGACGAGGCGGGCGCAGCCTCTTCGAGCGAAGGGCCTCGGCAGGGCCTGCGCAGAGGGTCGCCTCCTGCCGACCTCGGCCACCCCGCCGAGGCGGAGTCGCTGCTGGGAGCACGCAGCGGCAGGAGCGCGCGCGGCGGTCCCTCGAGCGCCGAGCTGTCGTGGTCGCTGTGGGACCCCCTGTGCCGCGCCACGTCGTTCGACAACTTCGAGCACCAGTTTGGCGAACAGGCCGACGGCAGCCCCAGGGGCGGCAGCTTCCCCAGCGGCCGCGGTGACGAGGACAGCGCCGCTGCTGGGAGGTCCACGTCGCGCCCGCGGCGAGGCAGCTCGGCCCACAGCGACAGCAGCTTCCAGCCAGCGGCCGTCCACTCGCGGAAGGTCCGAGTCCCGCCTCTGAACTTGGACCTGGCCGCGGTGGTCGGGGGCCCGGCGACGGGCGGCCACGAGGGCGCCCCGACCCCATCCATGACGCGCTCGTCGCGGCGCCTGAAGAGCCGCCGAACGGCACGGACGCCGCCAGGGCAGCCGGCGACCCCTGGCGCGGTCAGGGGCGGCGGCTCCGGCATCGGTTTCTCCGGCCGCGCGCCCTCGCCGCCAGTGAGCGGCAGCAGCCGTTCCAGCTTGCTCTCCAATGTCGCGAACAGCTTGTCGGCACCGCTCATGGGGCTGGGCTTCATGTGGGGCTGCGCCAGCGCGCCGTCCGCGGCCGCGCCGCCAGGATCACAGCATCCTCATGCGCCTGGCGCTGCGCAGGTGCCGGTCACGATGACCCTCAAGGGCGACCCAGAGAAGCAGGTCAAGCGGCAGGCGGATGAGCTTGCCAAGACGCTCGGCGAGGCCTGCCTGTTGATGGACTTGAGCGACTTGGTCAAGCACAAGCAGGAGCTGCAGGTGCAGGAGGCCGTCATGGACTCCATCCGCCCCGCCACGGGGCCGGCCGCCGACAAGAAGCCCACGGAGAGGCCGTTACAGGACCTTGGCGGCACGCGCAAGGGGTGGCGAGAAGGGGCGGCCTGCTGGCAAGGCGGGGGGGGGGTCTTAGAAGGGCACAGAGGCTTCTTCGAAGCAGGGAGGCATTCTAAGGAGCCCCCCACCTTCTCAAAGTGCAGCGACTCTCGCGCCACCCCTTTGCGCGCGCGCCGTTGACAGGACTCCCCGTCGAGGGAGCCCGCAGTGCCGAAGGATTCCCCAGTCGGCTCGCCGTCACGCTCGGCACGCTTCGCCACGGCGGCGGGCCCGTTCGACTCGGGGCGCCGCAGGGTGCTGAGCGGAGCCTCTGGCATGCTCGCGCTGTCGGCGAGCGGCGGCGGCGCACACCCGTCCTCCAGATCGCCGAGGGACAGCGCCGACCTCTCCGCCAGCCCGGCGCCCGCAGCGGCCACCCGAGGGGCGCGGCTGCACGCGTGCCTGGTGCTGGAGCGGCTGTGCGTCGGCGTCGGCGCGGGGACCTCAGCGCGCTTGCTCGGCCCACACGTCCCCGCGGGCAGGCTGTTCGACATGCTGCAGGGGTCCTGCTCGCGCGCCGGGGCCTGCTCCTTCTCCTTCGAGGACGAGCCCGAGCGCATCGCCAGTCCCGGCGCACTTCCTGCAGCCGATGTGACGGAGGAGCTGGCGGCGATTGCTGAGTCCCCAGCACTAGGCGGGCTGCAGCAGCGGCTGGCGCCGGAGAGGCTGAGGCGGGTGGCGCAGCTTCAGGAGCGCTTGCGGCGCAGCGGCGCCTCGCGACGATGCGCCTGTGGCGCGCCTACGTCTCTACGAGGCAGCGCTGAGGACGTGTGCGTCTGCGTCGATGACGCTCTCGCGGAATGCATCTGGCAGTTTCTTGGCGCGCACTCGCGGAGGACGCAGGAGCTGCACTCAGACAAGCTGTCCCCTGCCCTGGCGATGGGTTGGCGTACACCGCAGCGCCCTGCCGAGGGCTCGGCAGCGCTCGAAGCGCCGCCGCCAGCACCGCCTGTGCCGCCTCTGTCCCAACTGGCAGCCGAGTCCTCGGGTCAGCCAGCCTCCGCGTGGCACGTCCGGCTTGGCCCCGACCCTTTCCTGACGCACGCAGAGCGCGCCCTGTCGCAGGCTTTCATGGGCCTGCGCCGTGCTCAGAGTGAAGACGAGGTGACCTGGCGCGAGGGCCGGCTGGCACTGCTGCTGCAGCTGCTGGCCTCCTACCTGCGGTGCGGCGGGGGCGGCCTGGCGTTGCCGCAGCAGGCCTTTCGGGTGGTCGGGCCGGCCCTTGCGGCTCTCAAGGCCCACCTCTGCAGCGAGGCAGACGGGCTGCAACCGCCAGCGCGGCTGCGGCTCTGGATGGCATACCTCCGCCTCGCAGGCGCGCTGCTGCGCGCCTGCGCCGCCGCAGGGGGCGCCCAGGGAGGGTCGCTGGGACAGGAGCTGCTGACCCAGCTGCTGGATTCGCCCCTGTCGGCCCTGCCACCCGCAGCAGCGCCGCCGAGCGCATCGCGGGCGCGCGCCAGTGCTCGGGCCAGTGCGGGGGAGCCACCGCGGCGCCGCTCCGCATCCCACGATTCCCTGCACAACCTGGCAGCTGGCGCTGCCGGGCGACCAGCGGTGGCCCCCCGGCGGGGCGCGGGTTCGCCAGGACTCGAGGGAAGGATTATAACGTACGGTTGGCGTTGGAAAGATAGCGTGACACGTGGCGCTGGCGGCCAGCTCATGACACGCTAACCCCCCGCCTTGGGGATAGCGTGGACCGAACCAGCCTTGGCAGCGGATAGCGTGCACAGAAAGGGGCCCTCGCAGGGGGAGTCGGATAGCGTTTTCTTCCGGTATCGATGCTGCATGCGATCTAGGTTGTCAAATTTATACGTTGTTGTCCTCGAGAACGCCTACGGGGAGTCACCTCCGCCCCCCGTCTTTGGGGCACTCCTTGTGTGGCCAGACATTCCAATAGCATTCATGGAATAAGTGGTGTGCGCGACAGGGTGTAGCGTTCAATGTAAGAGAAGCGAGTTGCAGGACAATGTCATTCCGCAGCCAGCAATGAGCCCCCACCTGTTCCCGCAACGACTAGGGGAACACAGGAGCAGGGATCCGCAGGAACGCCCTCAGCGCAAGGCACTAGCGGTCGATAGTGGATGTTGAGAATACAATGGGAAGTGCTTCAACTCAGCTCCTGGAGTGGCCCTCTGGGACGGTCTTGGATCCCTGTTCTTCCGTTCTTCCCCTCTTTGGCCGGTGTCCGGCCGTCTTCGAAAAATATCGTGCCCGTCTTGAGGCCCTCTTGGCACAGTTCTTTATTTCTGAGTGCGCGAAAGCCGTGCACGGCCAGAAAGTTGAGAAATGCCAGACGGAATTTCGAGAAATGCTTCCGTCGCGCAAGTACATTCGATTGCAAGGGCCGTACGGCCTGTGCCGCCGATTCTCAGAAGCGGACAGTTCGGGCGCGAGAGGCGGAAGGGGAATTGGGCAAAGGGCAGTGGTGGATCTCATGCGAGGGCAGAAATCTGGTGGTCATCGACCCATCTCGCCTCTGCGCCTGGGTTGCGTTCCACAGGAATTGGGTCATTCGAGGGGATCTTGCGGGGCTTCTTGTGTGGCTCTTGGGTGCCTTTGTAACCCACCTGTGTGGGTCTTGGGGCCTCTTGTGGGGCCTCTATGGGGTCTTGGGATCATGTTGGCGGGAATGGCTTCCAGCTTGGGATGTTTTGCCAGCGTTTTGGGGACATCTTGGTAGCTTCCTGGGGCATGTTGGGGCCACCTTGGAGGGAACGGCTCGAAAGGCTAATTCGAGTTCCCCGTTTAGGGTTCCTCTTGGGGCCTCCTTGGGGACCTTTTGGTCAGTATAGGAGGCTTCTTGGGCTGCCTTGGGAGCTGTTGGGGCCCTCTTAAGCCATCTCGTGGCGTTGTTGAAGGCTTCTTCTTGGGCCGTTCTAGGGTGGTTCCAGGAGCCTCTGGGGCCGTCTTGGGCTAGCGGAAGCCCGAGTGGGGTTCGTGGAAGCCAGAATTGCAGAAGCCCGAAAAGCAGCCATGTGGGGGGTATCGAAGGCCATCTTGGAGCCACCCAGAGCCTCAACGAACTTGCGGGACCCTACATCGAGAACTTCCTCGGGCTGCGGGGGGGCGGCAGCATTGCACAGGGCGAGCCCCGAGGGGGGTTGAGGGAGATTCGAGTTACACAAGGGCGAATCATCCTGGATCTACCAGAACACGCCCGTCTCTCGGACGTGCTTCGCAGTCCAGATGTGAATCGAGAAGGCCGGCGGCGCATCACCGGCCGCCCCCTGGGAGTTTGACGCATTTGGTCGGTAGTCTTTTGGAGACAGTTTTGAAGACTCTTTCGGGGCTCTTGCGCGCAGTCTGGGGGCCTCTTGGGGCGTTTGTTGGGTCTTTTCGGGGGCTTCTTGGAGGCCAGCTGGCGGTCTGGGAGGTTCCGTTTGGGCAGGAAGCTGGAAATGTAATTTCGAGTTTTGGCTCCAGGGCTCGCTTGGAGCCATCAAGGGCCGTCTTCGGCGCGTCTTGGACCGTCTTGGGGCCGTCTTGGCACGTCTTGGGGCCCTCTTCGGGTTCTCTGGGGCGATCTTCGGGCGATCGTGGGGGCTTGTAGGCTCGTCGTGTACATTCTGAGGGTCCAAAAGTCGCACACGCTCAAAACGCACGTCTTCCTGAAGGAATGGAACGTATTTTGCTTCGTGAGGCCGTCTTGGAAAGCATCTGGAGGCTCTCTTCTGGCGTCTTCGGGGCTTCGTGGGCCGTCTTGCGGCTTGGAGCGATCTGTCGCTGACTCGGAGCTCTTTCGGACTGACTTGGGGGCCGTCTGGGGGCTCTCTTGAGTCGTCTTTGGGCCCTGGATCCGTTAACGTCAAAGGGGGTCTTGGGCGATCTTGGGCGCCTCCAGAGCCGTCGTGGACGCTCAGAATCCTAAAGGTCGCACATGCTAGAAGTAGACGTTTTCCCATATATAGGAATGGATCGATGTTTGCCTTTCGGGGCCTTCTTGGAAGGCCTCTTGAAGCCCGCCTGGGGCGTCTTGAGGGCCACGTGGACCGTCCTCAAGGCCATCTTGGGCGTCTTGGGGCGGTCTGTCGGCGACGTGGAGCCTTCTTGAACCCTTTTTGGGGCCGTCTTGGGGCTCTTTGGGGTCGTCTTGGGGCCCTGGAGATTTCTTGGAAGCGTCGACTTGGGGGGGTCTGCGAGGGACCGCCGACAGAGTGGAGGCCCATAGGAAGAACTTCAGGGGAGATGTTGACCAGACCCAGGCGGATCCTACGAGGCACTTTGTCAGACGGCCCAGCCCGCAGGGCGGGAGCGGTCGGATCGAGGACGCCGGCGGCGCATCACCGGCCGCTCCCTGGGAGTTTTTCGAAGAGGTGCGCAGCATCGAAAGTCGTGACGCGGCGCGTATGCCAGCTATCGAAGACGCCTACGGCGAATCACCGCCGCCCCCTGCCTTTTTGGAAACGCCGATGTGGCCGAAAGTTGGACTAGAGCTTGGCCAAGCTATCGGACCATGAGTTCCCCGAGTCGGTTTGGAAAGCTTTCGGGGAACACATGGGAGAGAATGATTATGAACAGGAAGAGGAAGAGGAAGAAATAGAGTAGGAGGATGAGGGTTGTTAGGAGTCTCTTGGGGCACCCTTGGGGTCTGTTGGGGGCTTCTTGGGGGCCTCTTCGAGGCCTCTTGGAGGCATCTTGGGGGCCTCCTTGGGCCTCTTGGGGGCCTTTGGGGGCTTCCTGGGGGTCTCTTTGGCCGTCTTAGGGCGTTCCTGGTCCGTCTGACGCCGTCTGGAGCCGTCTTGGGGGCCTCTCTGGGCCGTCTTGGGGCCCTCTTGGGGCGCTTCAGGGCCGTCTTGGAGGCCATGTTGGGCGTCTTGGAGGCCTCTTGGGCCGTCTTGGGGCGCTCTTGGGGCCGTCTTGGGGGGCCCTTGGGCCGTCATAGGGCCTTCTTGGAGGCCTCTTGGGCGATCTTGGGGGCCTCTTGGGCCGTCGGAAGGCCGAAAAGAAGAAAACGCAAAAAACCTTCAAAAACCTAAGGAAAACCAATGATTTTGGCCTCTTCGGGCTCTCCTGGAGAACGTCTTGGAGGCCTCTTGGGCCATCTTGGAGGCATCTTGGGGCCATCTTGGCCGTCTTGGAGGGCATCTTGGGCCGTCTTGGAGGCATCTTGGAGCCATCTTACCCGTCTTGGAGGCCATCTTGGCCGTCTGGGAGGCATCTTGGAGGCCATCTTGGGCCATCTTGGCCGTCTTGGAGGCCATCTTGGGCCAAGTTGGGGCAACAAAGGCATTGACAGACGGATTTTGAGAAAATTACGGGTGGCCGGCGGGACGGGCCGAAGCCCACTGGGGAGTTCTTTTAGAAAAAGAACCAAAACCAGAACCTGAAACGTCCAGCACGCCGTGCACCCCTGCAAGCAGGGGGCGGCGGATCAAATAGCCGTCGGCCCATCCCGCCACCGTGCTTGGGTTTTGGGTCGGACGGAGTCCTCATGGACGCTTCCTGGGGTCTCTCGAGAGGGCTCTCGGGGGCATCTGCGGGGCAGTTTAGGGGCCTCTTGGGAGCGTTCCAAGGGGCTTCTTGGAGACCTCTGGGGGCCCTCTTGGGGCCTCTTGGGGCTCTTTTGGGGTTTGTTGGGGGCCTCCAGGGGGCCGCTGAGGGCCTCCTGGGGACCTCTTGAGCCGAAAGCTCGACATGTTCATTCGGGTACCCCTTCTGGGCCTCCTCTTGGGGCCATCCTGGGGCCCCTCTTGGGCCGTCCCGGGGGCCTCTTGGGCGGTCTTGGGGCCCTCTTGGGCCGTCTTGGGGCCGTCTTGGGGGCCTGTTGGGCCGTCCTGGGGCGATCTTGGGGGCCTCTTGGGCCGTCGTGGAGCGTGGGTAAGCCGAAATGGCGTGAACGTGAGAATCCTTCAAAAACCATTGAAAAATCAATGATGTTTGCTTCTCGGGGCTGTCTTGGGGGTGCTCTTGGAGCCCTCTTGGGCCGTCTTGGAGGCGTTTTGGGCCGTCTGGAGGCCGTCTTAGGCGTCTTGGAGCGATCTGGAACCGTCTGGAGGCTCTCTTGGACTGCTCTGGACTCTCTGGGACCGGCTTGGGGCGCCCTTGGGTCGTCCCCGGGCAGTTTGAGACCTTGAAGGGGGCCGGCGGCAGAGTGGGGCCGGCGGCAGAGTGGGGCCCCCTCGGAGGGATTTTCAGGAGGTTTTTGACCAGGCACTGGAGAAGGGAGCCAAAGACTGTGCCAGACACTGTGTCAGAGAGGTCTCGCACGGCCCAACCCGCAGGGCGGGAGCGGCCGGATCTAAAGGGCTGCGGCCTCTGCCGTCGGCCCCCCAGGCTGAGCATCCGTGCTATTATAGTGGGACAGGTGTGGAACATTGTTAGGCCGTCTTGGGCTTTGGGGATTTGGGGAGACCTTTGGGCCCACCACCTTTGCGTTACCTTCGTTAATGTAGGGACCTCCAGGGCCCATCTTGGCTTGGGGGCCCATCTTGGACCTCTTGGAGGCAGTATAGGGACCATCTTGTGAACTCGCTTGGCCATCTAATGTTGGGCGATCTGGGATTTTGTCAGGGGGGTGGCCTTGGGGCCGTCTTGGACAATCTCGGGGGGCTCCCGGGGCTGTGTTGAAGCAGCGCTTGGACATCCCAGAAGAAACACCTGGGACGGGCCAAGAACATCTGAAGCACTCAGAATGTTCAGTGTTTATGCTCTCTCCGGGGGGGGTCGGGGCCATCTTGAGGAATCTTAAGTCTAGTTTGGGCTGTCTTCCGCTCTGCTGGAGACATCCGGTGGCGTCCCCGTGGGAATTTTTGGGCAACCTAGAGCGGCAGGATACTGAAGGACCCCCCCCCGAGGTGGCGTTTTGGAGGGTCGCGGGCCCCCCCATACACCCGTTCGCTTGTCCAGCTTCGAGTGTTCATGCCAACGCAAACGCTGCCCGGGGGACTCGGGCCCGCGCCGAGGCCCGCAAGGGAGGACCTCGGCGTTGCCTCTGAAAGGTTTCTGGCCCATGCCAGGCCATGTGAGGCGTTTCCCGCGAGGGCCTCCCCCTAGACGTGATTCCCGGTAGGATTCATCGCCCACGATGAGGCCACGTCGAGGCCCTCGCGGCGAAGGTCTCAGCATCCCCCACGTGGGCTTCCCGCATTGTCCTCGAGGACTTGGGGTGCACGTTGAGGCCGCGTGGAGGCACTCGCGGTGAGGGCCTCAACATCCCCCAGACGCAAGTTCCACATAGTCCTCGAGGACTTGGGGTACACATTGAAGCCATGTTGACATCATGTTGAGACTCTCGCTTCGAGGGCCTCAACATGCCCCAGACGTGGTTCCCGCAGGGTCTTCGAGGATTTGAGGTGCACGTCGAGGCCGCGTTGAAGCCATCGCAGAGAGGTGTCAACATGTCCTATGCGATCCAGCTACATAGTCCTCGAGGGTTTTCCCGCACACATTGCTGCCCTGCTGACGTTGGTTGCTGCAGCGCTCATGCGGTACCCATCGGAGGCTCAGCGCCCACCCTGCTTGACAGCCACGGGGAACCGCGGCGCAAAAGGCTTGCTGTTGGAAGACGGTATTACACTCGGGCCCCTCTCCCTCAGGCGCCCTTCCTTCAGGTGGCGGAGCAACACCACAACTAGCGCGGCCGCCGTCGCTGCCCCTCAGCACGCAGCTGCACTTAAGAATTCAGCCCGAATGGTGAAACTGCTGTGGTGGACAGTGGAGAGGGTTCGGAATGGGGAAAGGAAGGGCGTGAAGCAAAAGACAGCACAAAGAGAATGTGGCAGTCCAGCAGCATAGTTCACAGTCGCATGCCCCCCGAGAGGGGGGGGGGGGGGGGGCGGCCCCCAGCAAGGACGGCACGTTGGTGCTGCCGTGGGTGCAGGTTCGATGTCACAGCGCCG
This sequence comes from Prorocentrum cordatum, assembly GCA_963575745.1. Classification (NCBI taxonomy): domain Eukaryota; class Dinophyceae; order Prorocentrales; family Prorocentraceae; genus Prorocentrum; species Prorocentrum cordatum. The sequence goes on along the minus strand of CAUYUJ010020551.1, from coordinate 130,844 downwards.
CTCGCTGACGCCCGCAGCTTCGCCGACTGGCTCTCCTGGAGGAGACTCGCAGGCCGCCAAGCCCACACGGCGCTTCTGGGCGCTGCTGCCACAGGTGCTCGAGCAGCTCTGGAAGGCTGCGGAGGCCGAGGGCCCGGCGGCGCTGCTCCTCCAGCCGCCTTGCGACCCCATCCGCGTCGGCGCCTCCAGCTGCCTCGGAAGGGGGACCCAGGACACCACCACGCACGGGCTCCTGCACCAGACCCTGGGCTTCCTCGAGGCGCTGCTGGAGTTCAGCCGCACCGTCGAGGGGGCCCCCCCGCCGCCTGGCGGCGCGCACGGCGTGGAGGGGCTGCCGCCCCTGCGGAGCGGCGCGCGGGTCGGCGCCGCCGCACCGCCGGGCGGCGACCTCGACCTCGCTCCCGCGGCGCCGCACGCGCTCGCCTGCGGCATCCTCGACTGGCTCCAGTTCGCCTTCCTGCCGCCGGCGGGGCTCCTCTGCCGCCTGGCCCGGCGCCTGCCGCTGGCCGGCGGGCCGCTCCAGCCGCGCCTCGTCGCCTGCGAGCGGGCGCTCTTCCGGGTCCCGGCCGTGGCGGCGACGGCTTATGCGCAGGAGGCCATCGGACGGGGCTATAGGGCAAGGACTTTAGTTGTCTCGATACGCCCGTATTGAAACGCAACACGTCCCGTGTTCAAGACGTCCGTGTCAGTACGCTGCGTGTTGGCTCCACGTATTGGCCCACGTTTTGGCGAACGTATCGCGTCGGACCCGCGTATTCAGCCCACGTGTTGAGCTCCGTATCAGTACGCCACGTGTTGCGTGTTGCGTATCGGGGCAGCTAAGGCAAGGACAAGTCCGTTCCAGAGCGTTCCGGAACGCTCTCGGAGCATGCCGGAACGCTCTGAGAAGGCCGCGTCGCCCGAGACATCCTCCAGAGCGATCGATGCCAGAGATTCTCGACTTATCCTCACTCGATGTTATCCTCGTCCTGGCTTCGTCTCAGGCCAGCGTCGCCGAGTATTACGTGCGGCGCCACTTCCTCGCGTTCGTGCGCCTCTACAACAGCCGCCGGGTCGAGGGCGCGACCGTGGCGCAGTGCGTGCGCCTCTGCTGCCTGCACCTCCAGACCTTGCTCGCGATCGCCTCCCTGCAGACGGAGGCCGACCTCTGTCGGCGCGCCTTCCACCAGGTTTCCGCGCTGGACTTCCTGGCCGGCGAGGTTGATCTGGAGCACGAGACCACGCAGATGCGCGACCGCTTCGTGCGTGCAGCGAAGGAGCAGGCGCTGAAGAGCAGCTCGAGCGGCCCGATCCACGGCTCCAGCACTTCGCTCCCGAGCCCGTCGGCGGGGCCACGAGCAGCACCGAAGCCCATGCAGCCCTTGCCGACTCCAGTCATGCCCGCGCCGCCGCCGCCGCCGCCGCCGCCCCCCGCAGGGCAGCCTGGGTCCCCGAGGGCGCCAGACTCGCCGCCGCCGTCGGGCCGTGGGCCGCTGCTCGGCCTGGCGCCCCCGGGCGCCCCCAAGGCAGGCAGGGCGGTGCCCAGGCTCGTCTTCCGCGGCCTGCGGCCCTCGCTGCAGGGCTGCAGCGGCCTGGGCGCTCCCCCGCCCGAGGAGCCCGGCTTCGAGGACGGCGCGGAGGCGCCCGGATCCGCCGCCGCGGCGCCAGTGCCGGCCGCTGGAGGCCCCGCGCCGGCAGGCGTGGGCGCCGCCGGCGTCCTGGATGCCGTCGTGGAGGCCCAGGCGGAGAGGAGGCCCAGCCTGACGGAGACCGACAGCAGCACAGGAGAGGAGGCCCAGCCTGACGCAGAGGAGGCCCGGCCTGACGGAGAGGAGGCCTCCTGCAAGCTGGCGCCCGACGAGGACGACGGGCTCGGCGGGGACGGCGCGGACGACGAGCGCGGCGAGCGGGCGGATGAGACCAGCGACAGTTCTGACCCAGAAGACTCTGTGATGGTGTCAGGCTCTGCTGCACCCTCCCCAGCTGCTGCGCCGTCGTGCGCGCCCCCGCTGGCACTGCCAGAGTTGACGCTCAAGGTAGCAGCCTCACCGCCCTCGTCGTCAGCTGAGCATGCGCCTGCGAGTGCTCCAGCGCCACTGGCGGAGGACTCCCGCTCGAGCAGTGCTGCGGCTCGCCCGCCCGCGCCAAACATGGCGATGCCCATCGCACGAGGGGTGCCGTCGCTGTCCTTCAAAGGACTGCGCCCAAGCCTGCAAGGCTGCTCTGGCCTGGGCGCGCCCCCGCCAGAGGAGCCGGTCGGGAACCTTGCGCCAGAGGACCTCGCCATGCGGGACCCTGGGCCCGTGCTGGCCCCAGCCTTGCGAGAGCCGGTGCAGTCGACCTACCCTGGGGCCTTGTCGCCGCCACCGCCGTCTCATTCCGACGCCTCGGGCAGCTCCTCGGACCCAGAGCCGCCAGGGCCTGCCACAGCGCTGGCCGCAGCCTCGGACAGCTCCTCGGACCCAGAGCCGCCAGGGCCTGCCACAGCGCTGGCCGCAGTGGAGGAGGTCGCAGACGACAGCAGCAGCAGCGACGACGCCGGCGAGGGCGGCGCCGCGGGCTCGGACATGCTGCGGCCTGGCGAGGGCCTCTCGGGCCGCCAGGGCAGCGGCGCCGCCCCGGCGCAGCGGGCTGGCCTGGCTTGCGCGGCGGCCGCCAAGCCTCGCGCGGTGCCCAAGCTGCTGTTCCGGGGCATCCGCCCCAGCCTGCAGGGCTGCTCTGGTCTGGGGGCTCCGCCGCCCGAGGAGCCCACCGTGGAGGACCTCCAGGGCGGCTCCGCGCCCGAGGCAGACGCCGCGGCCGCGCAGGACGGCAGCGCTGGGCAGAGCGAGGGCCCCACGCCCAGGGACGACAACAGCGCCTCCACGAACCTGCCGGCGGGCGCGCACGGCGGCGCGGCTGCTCCTGAGGCCATCGATATCCCCAGCGCGAGCATCGTGCACCAGAACGTGTTCTATTTCGAGGGGCGCCAGCGCCGCCGAATATACGAGGACTCCGAGCTCCACGTGCTGATGCTGACGCTGGCTCTGGTGCTCTTGGTGACCTCCAGGCACGGGCTCCTCGACCCTCGGTACTGCGACCAGTACCCGACCTCCAAGCACATGCGCAACATCCCGTTCCTGCTGAGCCTGCACCTCAACCACAGCGCCAACCGTGGGATACTCCCGCGGCTCTTCCAGCAGGTGGAGGTCGCCGGATCCGTTGGCAGCTTCTGCCTCCTCAAGCTTCTTTGCGAGAGCGCCATGCACCGCTGGATGTACACGGACTGGACCCGCATCGCGGGCGGCGCTTTCGGCACAGTGTACAAGTGCGCTACCCAGCTCAGTGACACGGGCGTGGTGGCGATCAAGCAGATCCCGAAGCAGAGCAACATCCAAGACAGATGTGTATTCTTCGACGTATTCAGCGAGGTCGCTTGCTTGGACCGGATCCGCTTCGAGGATCATCTGTGCCAGTTGTATGACTACGGCGTCGACGAATCAGGGTATTGGCTCGTCCTGAAGTACTACAAAACAACGCTGAAAAAATGGCGCGACTCGTTGCGCGGCTCGATGGGAGATCACCTCCGCGAGCTGTTCGCGGTCTACTGGCAGATCCTGAAGGCAGTCGAAGTGTTGCACAGTCATGGCATTGTCCACTACGACCTGAAGTGTGACAACGTCATGGTTGACGTCGGGGGGACGACGGGCCAGTCACAGTTCGGCGACGGCGAGGTGGAGGTGCCGACAGTGGCGCTGGCGGACTTCGGTGAGTCCAGGGTGATGGCCGTGGACGACGACCTGGACGTCAAAAACCGGGGCACCGAGATAGTCAAGCCCCCCGAGATGTTGGAGTTGCACAACGTCTCCAACAAGGGGGGGTTCCACCACGACCGCCGCAAGAAGGTCGGCACCAGCCAGGCCGCGGACATCTGGTCTCTCGGGTGCCTGTTGTTCGAGTTGTTGACGGGGCGCTTCCTTTTCCAGGACGACGACTTCGGTATATTCTGGGCGCGCGTCACCGGAAAGATGCAGTCTGGCGACGACGACGTGGTCAGCGCCGCAGTGGGTTTTGAAAACGATCGGACAGTTGTTTGTTCGTCTTCGTTTTACCATTAATTCGTTTGCTCACGGCGTACCGCCGACCCCTTGGGAGCCATGGATGTTTCTCTTTTTAGGAAGGGCATTATCATAGAAGCGCGGTGGCGCCGTGCATCTATCCAGGAACCCAAAACCGTCCTCGAAAGGGGCCCTGTTGGGTCGTTTACAAGCCCTTTGGGCCTCAGGGGGGGCTCGTGGAGCTCTCTTGGGAGCATGTTGGGCGGGTCGGGGCCATCTTGTATGGGAGAGCTCCCAGGGATCCTTCGAGTTCCCCTCCTGGGGTCCTCCAGGGACCGTATTGAGGGCATCTTGGGCTGTCTTGGGGGCCTCTTTAACCTTTTTGGGGCCGTCTTGGGCCCTTCTTGGTGCCTTCTTGGGTGGTTTTGGGCCCGACTGAGGACATCTCGGGCCGTCTTGGGTGTTCAGAGGCACGAACACGCGAGAATCCGAAAATCGATCGAAACATATGGAACGCTTATACATGTTATCTCTGGAGGCCCTCGTGGGGGCCCTCTTGGGGCGTCTTGGAGGCTTCTCGAGCCTTGTTGACACCATCTTGGGCCGTCTCGGTGCCCTCCTGGACCTGATTTGAGCGATCTGGGGCGTCTGGGAGGACTTCTGGAGAAGATGAGTCCGCCGAGGCCAGCTGGCACCGTTGACCAGCTTTCCTCCCCCCCCCTCCGAACCAGCCGGGCCAGGCTCCCAGGCGAGAGGAACTGATCTCACGCGCCGAGGACCCCAAGGGGTCGACGGCATTGTGTAAATATGACACACACACATCTATATGATTTTACACATATATATAGACATATATGTGTATATAGAAGCATATATATATAATGTATATATATATACTTGCATATATGTGTGTATATATATAGAGAGAGAGAGAGAGTCAGACAATTCACTCTGTACTTCTGGACTGGCGTTGGATATGTTGTTCCGCGGGGGCCCGTTTCTCTTGTCTCCAGATCTGTCGATGGACCGCTGGTCCAGGCCAACTGCTTTTGGCTTCGATTCGCTTTCAATACGTGTTCGAGTATCTCTCCGAGCCTCTGTCCACACTCGCTTCTTGGACCCCCGTCCCACTGCCGGTGTATATATTTACCCAGCTACTGATGCTTCCCCGTCTGAAGTGCAAAGGTCGTCTCCGCTTTCATATCCACGCAGCGATGCTCTGGAAGTGTGTTTGGCAAAATGCCGTGCTGCTGTAAGGGGCCCACCGAGGTCAGCGCAGCCAACGCACGGCGCCTTGGGGACCGCGCGCCCCTCTTGGAGTACCTCCGGTTCCTGTTGGCCCGGAACCCGCAGGCACGCCCAAGCGCATCCTCGGCGCGGAAGCGCTTCGAGGCCATGGTGGTCGAGGTGCTCGGGGAGGCGGGTCACAAGGACACCTGCAGGCCCGCCGATCCCGCAGGGGAGCTGGGTGCGCCGCCGCGCGAGGACACCAGCGGCACGCAGACCGATTCGCCGCGCTCGGTGGCGCGCAGCGCCGCGAGCTCGGAGGGCGCAGGTACGCAGGCCTCCCGCGTGGACAGCGCGCCCCCAGAGCGCCCCCTCGTCTGCGCCGCAGTGGCCGACGCCTCCAGCTGCTTCACGCGCATGCTGCAGGATCTCTGCGTGCTCGAGGCGTGCGATGAGGACCTGCGGCGGTACTTCGAGGGGGGCTCTGGCACGCATGCGAGCGGCGGTGGGCTGGGAGCTCCAATGCGCGCACGGCTGGCGCAGCATCGATGGACCCACGTGGTGGACTTCCGGGTACCCGGTGCAGCGCAGCTCCCTGTGCAGTTGGACGCCCCCGACGCGATGACTCTGCCATGGTCTACTGCTGCCCGTGGAGCAATGGAATTTGTGAGCTTCTTGCCCGCAATCTTCGACTTCCTTCGGCACGCCGTGGCTGCTGGGGGCGTTGTGCTCTTCGTGGACGGGCTAGCGTCGCAGGGAGCGGCTGGCGGCCCGGGGGCCAGCGCAGGCCCCCACCAGGACCGTGGCGGGCTGGCGGTGGCGGCGGTCCTGGCGCTCGTTGCCGACAAGTTCGGGCTGTCGATGTTCGCCGCGCTATCCTTCCTCAGCTCGCAGCTGCTCGTGACTGCGATCCGCTGGGACGCCGCCGCGGCCCTCGCCTCCTGGCTCGGGCGGGAGGATCGGCGGCGAAGTCCGAACCCTACCTTCGCCGATCAACGATCCAGGCACCTGCATGGGCGGCGGGGGTAGGGATCGGAACCCGGTCAAACACACGGCGGAATCCGAACCCTACCCCCGCCTCCCATCGGTTTACGAGATTCGGTGGTTGATGGGGATTAGGGTTCCGATGCCGCCACCGAGAGGAGCTGCCCGCGGCGCCCGCGCAGGAGGGCTCGGCCCCGGCCGGGGGCTCCTCGGCGCGCCTCCCCCTGGCGGGGCCGCGGGCGCCGAGGGCCCGGCGGCCTCCAGCGCGGCTGCACTGCACGTCTCTGTCCGAGCTGCTGCCGCCCGCCGAGCAGAGGCCCGAGGGTCGTGGCGGCTGACATCTTCGCGCGTGCCATCATCGCCCTGCCAAGCCGACGGGGGCCCGAGCTATGGCGTGAAAGCGTATCGTCGTCCTCGTCCTCGCCCTCCTCCCTTCTCCCTCCCCCTCCCTCCTCCTCTCCCTCCTCCTCCTCCTCCTCCCCCTCCTTCTCCTCCTTCTCCTCCTCCGCCTAGGCCTCCTGACGCAGGCGGCCGGCGCGAGCGGTGCCTGGCAGCCTCGCGCCATGGGAAAGATGCCAACGGCGAGAGGTATTCGGCAATTTCCCAGCCACGGAAGGGGCCCATGTGTTGGTCGAGGGTGGATAGACCTCCTACCCTGACACGTCGATTAAGGAATTGGCAGTTTTCGGTTCGCGAGAGGGCGTCGCGGCCGTCATTTTTGCGGGTCCGGGTCCGTCGGTTTCGGTCCCAGGCCGTTTTTACGAAGGGGAGGTTTACAAAAGGGAGGTTTGTCCACCGCCGACATGTGTTGGGCCCCGTGGCCGTCAGCGAACGATTCGGGATGAAGAATTGGTCCCCCGAAGGGGCCCACATTTCCTCCAAGCAGTGGCGAAGCGTTCAGACCTGCCTACTGGCCCAGCAAAGGTTGTGCTAAGAACCCTGTGTGGTTTGTACGACACGTTCTCAGAACATTCCTGGCACGCTGCGAGAAGACCACCAGATGGCACGTCAGATGTCCACGGAGCTGGGCGGCGTCCGCCAGGAGCCTTCGGAGCTTTGGGACCTCTGTTGGCCCTCGTCAAGCCCTTTTTCTGCCCCTCTGCCCCCTCTGCTTTGCCACGTCTGTCAGGAAGGACAGAAAGCACACAGACACAATTAATCGTCGATCCCCCAGAAAATATGGGAAAATATGGGAAGTGGTGGGGAAGACAAAAACCAAGGAAATATTGTTTAAAAAATGGGGGATCCTGCTATCTGTGTGTATTTATTTGCGTGTCCCAGGACCCCTTCAGTCTGCTCGTGAAACGGCCTGCTCCGATCTGAGCAGATTGTGCCCCGTAGAGCTTGAATGCTGACCTAAGCGAGAGGGCACTTCGGGTGCACGGCAGAATCAGTTGGCCGACCTCTCGAGAACGGAATGGGTGACTTGGGGCCGGCGTTTGGAAGAGCACGCGAGAATCGAATACCCATTCTGGAGGTTCGAAATCGGTACAGAGAGAATGGTAGCGAAGACCGACAGCAGTCCATGACAAGTTGACATAGGATTTATTGTCGGTGTCGCCGTGGACGTTGTCCATTTGAGGCAAAAGTCGCATGTCCAACAGCGGGCGCCGTCGGCTTTGGACAACATGTGCTGTTGGGCATCGTACCCAACTTTTCCGCTTTTCCGCACCCACTCCTGTGGCTGCAAATCATGAGAGTCCTGTACACCCTCGCAATTCCGTCTTCAGAGCGCACTGGCGTCGGTTCGCGTATGGCAATCGATGAGATAGCGCCGATCTGGCACTGAGGAGCGTCTATGTGGTGGCGTCGAGCAGCGTCGACCAGCGACAGATCGCAAGAGCCAACAAGACAACATTCGGTGGCGAGCGAGGGGGGAAACGAGAAGGAGAAGGCCTTCTCAGAAGGCGGCGGGACTTCTCAGAAGCCATCGCGCCCCCTGAGATGTGTTTGTGCGTCTTCTGGGGAGGCTTAAACAACTGTTCAGGAGGCCGGGGGAGTGCCGAGACTTCTGAGAAGGCCCGCCCCCTCTCGCTTCACCCCCTCGCTCGCCGCCGAAGATCGCAAGAGCCAGCCAGGCAACCAGGCAGCCAATGGGAGGCTCCCGTCTCGCCACCGCGGAGGACGTCGGGGCGCGCCGGCCCGCCGCCCCGCGCCCGCAGCGGAGGCGTGCCTCGCCGTGGTCGGCGGGGCGCCCCCCGCCGTCGACCTGATGGAGCAGATTATCAGAAGCTGGGCGGACCCGTGGGCGGGGGCGGGGAGCACGGGGGGGGGGGAGGAGGAGGGAGGAGGAGGGAGGAGGGCGGAGGAGAGAGGAGGAGAGGGAGGAGAGGGGAGGAGAGGGGAGGAGGGGCCAGGGAGGAGGAGGAGGAGGAGGAGGCGGAGGAGGAGGCGGAGGAGGAGGAGGAGAGCGAACGCTGCGTGCTCTAGCATGCAGTCCGATCAACGTCAAAAATGAGGAGGAGGAGGAGGAGAACGAGGAGGAAGGAATAGGAGAAAGGAGAAGGAGAAGAGAAGGAGGAGGAGGAGGAGGAGGAGGAGAAAGGAGAAGAGACGGAGGAGGAGGACGAGCAGGAGGAGGAGGAGCAGGAGGGGGAGGAGGAGGAGGAGGAGAGGAGGAGGAGGAGGAGGAGAAGGAGGAGGGGAAGAAGACGGAAAAGGAGGAGGAAGACGGCAGAGGAGGGACGAGGATGATGAGGACGATGACGAGGAGCGAGAGGAGGGACGAGGTGGGCTGGCCTCGCGCCGGCCACGGCCAGTGGACGGCACTGCCGGAGGGCCCCCTATGGCTCTCGGAAGGGGCGGGGCGCACACGTTCTTTGCTCCGCGGGCTGGCCCCGGGGGCCCCTTCTGCGAAGCTCGCCGCCCTCTCGGAGGGCTGCGCCTGCTTCTCGTCGCCGCCGAAGCGAGCAAGGAGGAGCGCAGGGAGAGGAGGAGGAGGAGGAGGAGGAGGAGGAGGAGGAGGAGAAGCGCAAGGAGAGGAGGAGAAGAGGAGGAGGAGGAGGAGGAAAAGGAGAAGGAGGAGGAAGAAAAGGAGGAGGGGGCCAGGGAGGGGAGAAAGACCGCCTGGGAGGAGGGGAGGAGGAGGAGCAGGGGGCCAGGCAGATTTCCTGCAGAGACCCGCAGCCGAGGGGGCACGATATGCGAGTGCGAAAATATGCTCATCACCGCTGGCGGGAGTGAGGGGGTCGAGAGGGAGGGGTGGATGGACGTGCGGCAAGCTAAGTGCGCTCGCGCCCTTGGACATCCCACCCCTGCCGCCGCTTCCTCCCATCCCTTGCCTTTTCCGATAAATCCTTTCCTATCCGCTGACTGGGATGTTCTAGATCATCTTGCTGTCCAAACTGCCCACATGGGGGCTTGATGCGCAGTCTGAGTGTGGTACGGGTACCGTGGAAGAGGAGAACGAGGTGGAGCAGCAGCAGCAGCAGCAGCAGCAGCAGGAGGAGAGGCAGGAGGAGGAGGAGGAGGAAGGAGAAGAAGGAGGAGCAGCAGCAGCAACAGGAAGGAGCACGAGGAGGAGGAGCAGGAGAGCCAGGTGAAGACGGAGGAGGTGGAAGGGGGGGACAGCGACGACGGGGAAGGAATCTGATCCAGAAGCGTGGCTCGCGCTAAGGCGAAAGCACCATCCTGCACGGCGCGAGCGAAGCGCTGACCCTGGTATGTGACCAAAGTCGCGTGGGAACACCGTCTTGAAGAACCAAGACAGGTCCGATCGAAAAAAACACAGGAAGCAAACTTGTAAAATCCTGCGCACACATGGGAAACATCGTTATGCGGGTGAGGCGGCGGCAAACCAGAACGGTGTCTGGGGAGAGAGGAGGGTATAATTCAGATTGCGTACGTGTAGAAGGGGGATAAGGCAGAGGGGACAGGGTGGGGAGGGAAGGCGAGGAACGATAGGTAGAAAGCGAAGGTGGCAAGGGGCGTGTGGACAGAGCGTGAGGCGGCAGAGACCGCAAGCGGAGGGAGAGCGGGAATAGGGAGAGGGGTAGGCAGAGAGAAAGAGGAGGAGCAGCAGCAGCAGCAGGAGCAGCAGCAGGAGCAGGAACAGGAGGAGGAGGACCCTGACCTTCTCGCGTCGTAGACGACTCACGACGAGACGTTTTTGGCCGCTGCCGGCTTCTGGGGGCCGGTGCCTGGTCCCGTGGCCCGTGACCGTCAGGAAAGGATTCGGAAGGAGAAGCGGGTCTCAGGGAAGTGGTCCAGACCTCTGGGGAGCTACGCTGTGACGTCGAATGTCTGGGGAGTGGAATGAGGAGGAGGAGGAGGAGGAGGAGGAGGAGGAGGAGCAGGAGGAGGAGGAGGAGGAGGAGGAGGAGCAGAGCGGCTTTGGAGGAGAGGGGAGCAGAGGGGGAGACGAGGAGGCGTGAGGCGCGAGCAGGACGGGCAATCCCTTGGCACCTGCAGTCGTCAGCCCAGCCTGCCTGGTCCCTGGTCGGCATGAGGCTGCTCTGGCGTCATGCTGCCTCCCTGGCCTTCGGGCGTCGCGGTTGGTCACGACAGGGCTTCTCTCTTGGTCCCAGTCCCCAGGACATCAGGGCTCGTCTTAATTCCTCCGATTCGATTCGACTCGATTTCGATGGTTTCCGATTACGAGTCGATTCGATTTGGGATTCCGATTCGGATTCCGATTGGTCAGTTGAGGCTTACTGGCCTGCCGATGTTCGCCGATTCGACCGCTCCGGACTCGGCTGCCGATTTCCGCCGATCTGATTCATGTCGATGGCCGACACGACTTATCGACTCGAATATTGAAGGGGCCCCAAGACACACAAATAAATACACACAAATAAAATATTCCCCCATAGTTTCTCATATTTTCTGGGTTTCTGTCTTCCCCCCCACTTCCCATATTTTCCCATATTTTCTGGGGATCGCCGATTAATTGTGTCTGTGTGTTTTTTCCCCTCCTGAAATATGTGCTCTCCTAGGACATTCAGGGATTGTTCCAGCGAGCGCTCAAGAAATCCCGCACGCAGATTGGATCGGGGGGGGTGTTTTGTGTGTGTTCGGCTTTGTCCCAGCGACGCATGGATTTGTGCACGATGCCTTGTGATTGGGCTGTCGTTGCGTTCACCTTCCTTGTTCTCTGTCGGCCCTCGGGTGGGCCTCCTCTGCGCCACGGCCAGACGCGGGTCGTAAAGCTACTCGGGGCCGTACCTGGGAGAGGTCTCAGATGCCCAGTCTCGAGCACGTTCACGGGCGCCCAAGTCAGGCTTGCAATTTCTGCAGATGCGGCACCACGCGGGGGAAGCCCGTGGTGCCCTTGCCTTGTGAGGGCACTGGGCAGTAAACCCACCGAGGTCTCGTCCCACTCTTGGCCCGCCTCCGGAGATTTCAGTGGTGCTCGCTCTGGGACGCTTCTCGCCCGGTGCAGCAGTGGCTTACACCCAACGCTTCCAGAGCCCACCTTCCTGGCCGCCCCATCACTGCCTACAGTCCAGACGCTGCACTACTGTCAGGATCCCTTTAGGCTCAGGAGGAGCTCTGGTTTGGGGGCCGTTTTGGATCTAGGTCGGGGAAACTCTTCGTGGCTGAGGCCTGCCGTGGCCCGATTGGCCCCATTCGCTCCGCATGGCAGCGCGATGGCTGTACTTGCACGTGTTGTTCTGCACAATCGCCTTCAGAGTCTGCCACCCCCCGCCCCACTTTTCACAGCACGACCTGGCTTGCCTCGTGCGCTCTGCCTTCCCAGCCACGCTGTCTGTTCCTCCCTGTGCACGCTGATGTCCTCCCGCTGGTGATTTTTCGATGGGCCCTTCTTCGTGTCAGCGGGCCTGCAGCTCCGACCCCTGCCCTGCATAGCACTCGCCTGTAATCGCCAAGACACTGCGCATCCGGGCATAGTTGGAGAAAGAATGACCCCAGGGTGCGGGCCCGAAGCAGATGAGGCAGCGGGGGTGCACGTGGAGCCACCCCGTACCATGTGGAGCGCTCTGGCGCACGCGAAAGAAACTGGAAGTGGAAATCGATGGAAGCACACGTGTGGTAAATATCGACAGGTTGCAGCCAGAGACAGGGCCTGCTCAGGAAGCTCACGACGGGAAGGACACGGGTACGAGCCAGGGACAGTCGAAGACGGGACCGACCAACAAAATCAGCGACGGGCAGGGCGCAACACCGTGCTGGGGGCCAGCTGAAGATGAGGCCAGCCACGGAAATTACTGACAGGCAGGGGACGGGGTCAAGCCAGAGAGTGGCCTGGAAAGTGAAGTGTGCGATGAGGGGGAGACAGCTGAGCTTGCGGCTTGCGGGGACAGGGCTGGCCAAGGACATCAGCGACGGGCAGAGGCACTTGATCCGAATAAGAAGGGTCCTTTTCAGTGAGGGGATTGCCTGGGGAAAAATTTAGGTGTGGTATGCGCGAGAGTCATTTTGAGATTTTAAGCATGGGCTGATATCTCCCACGGCTAGCTAACTACTGCTCACTAGTGGTCGCCAATAGGCGCTAGCGGCCGCTAGTGTATGCAAGTAGGCGCTCATAGGCGCGAATCGGGACATTGACAGGCGCTAGTAGGTCGGAACCTGTCTTCAAATCTTTAACCATGGGTTGTTGTCTTTCACGGCTAGCTGACCACTGCTAATTAGTGGTTGCTAATGGGCGCTAGCGGGCGCTACTGCACACTAGTAAGCGGTAATAGGCGCGAATAAGGGCATTGATAGGCACTGGAAGGCGCAAACAGGGCGGAACCTGTCTTAAAACCATTCTCACGCTGTGACGCACACAAGAAAACAGCGACAAGGAAGTCCGTAGCCTTTGGTTCGAGCCGCCGCCGATCTGACTCGGCAGCGGCGCGCCCTGCTGAGAATCCGCAGCCCCGACGTTGCCCCCTGGCGCTGCCCCTGGCCGCCAAGGTTGGCACGGCGAGGCACCAGCGCCGCGTCGGGCGATGAAGCCGACCACGGGCCGAATGGGACCCATTCGAGTAGGGGATCGAGTACAAAACTGATCCGCCCCCCCAAAAAGGACTTCTTCGTCGAATCGACGAGAAAAAAACGACATTGAATGCTCCATAGATCTACGGAGCAGGTCGCGCACTCTTCGTGGATTCGACGAGAAAGTCGATCTGGGGATACATCAACTCTGCAGTCGACCTCCTGCTCGACCCATGGGGGCTGCGCAGCCAGGGAAGTTCGCGCCACCGCGCCCCGTGCAGCTGGGCAGCCTGAAGTCGGAGCACGAAGGCCAAGACCCTGGCATACGGCTGGTGCCCCCCGGCGGGGGCGGCTGGGGCCGCAGGAAGTCCGAGGAGGAGGCCGCACGGAAAGCTGAGGAGGAGGCCAAGGCTGCAGCCTCCCCCCTCCTCCCCCCTCCCTCCTCCTCCCTCCCTCCTCCTCCTCCTCCCCCCCCCTCCCCCCCCTCCTCCTCCTCCTCCTCCTCCTCCTTCCTCCTCCTCCTCCTCCTCCTCCTCCTCCTCCTCCTCCTCCTCCTCCTCCTCCTCCTCCTCCTCGCCAAGGCTGCGGAGGAGGCGGCCAGGAAGATGACCACGGCCTGGGGGACACCCTGGGCCGGTGCCGTTGCCTCGCCACCGATCCGGCCGGCCGTCAGAAGGAGCAGCAAGCTCGAGGAGGAGTTCCCCACGCTGGGGACCGAAGGCGGCGGCGTGCGCAGGCGCACCCCGTGGGCCGACGAGGAGCTGGATTTTGACGACGTGCACAGACCAGGCCGGGGGCTCACGGACCTCTCCATCTCGGGGGGCGTCAGCTGACTTGCTTCGCCTCGCCGACCTTGGCCATGTCCATCTTGGGCCCAAAGTCGGTGTACACGCCCTCCTGGCTCGGCCAGGGACGCGCAGACGCCGATCCTGGGCTCAGGACGCGCCTGGCCAGAACCGGTGAGGTGGTCAGTCGACGTCCCCCCGATCCATCACGCGCTCACTGAGGCCAACCGTGCCTCAGTCGGCGCCCTCTACGGCGCCGTCCCAGCGCGCCAGGGTTGGCTGGGCGGCGCCAGCCCCCGCCGTCTCGGTGTCGGCGCGCCAGTCGCCAGCCTCGCCAGCCTCGCCGCTGCAGCGATCAGCTGCGGCACCGAGGATGGAGCCGCCCGCGCGGCTGCAGTCCCACAGCGAGTCCCCCGAGCTGCAGCAGAGGGACTTGTCTGACGACGACGCAGTAGACACGAACGAGGATCGAGGGACAGAGAAAACGGCATAAGCACAAGCTTCCGAAGCCTCGCGCGAATGTCCGGGCATGCGCGAGGACCTCCGAAAGCCTATGCTTCTGCAGCCTTCTTGTGTCCTCTGCGAGGAGATGAGGCGGAAGGCCAGGGCGCGGCAGGCCGAACGCCAGGCGGAGGAGGTACAGAGCTGCGGGTGTCACCGCTCCACGGCCTTCCCCCGGGGCGCGCTCTGCCCAGAGTCCCGAGGAGAACCCAGCCGTGGTGATGAGGACCCTGCAGGACGAGCAGCGTCAGCGGCACCCTCCCAGAGAACCAATGTCTCGATCTTTGCCAGCATGGGGCCCCCAAAAGTCCCGACGCTCTTCCCAGGGCCGGCTTTTCGTCCCGACTCGCGGCTTCGCGGCCCCAGGGCCTGGCGAGGGACCCCAGAGAACGAAAACGGCAGACAAACACATTGTCTGGATTTGCTGCACGACGCGAGCATGTCTGGGTCGGTACCTTCCCCTCTTCCAAGCAGGCGGAGGAGGAGGAGCGGGCGAAGGAGCAGTTCGCGCGGGCGCAGGAGAGGCTGCGGCAGCTGGAGCGGCGCGCGGAGGAACGGCGCCAGCAGGAGGCCGAGGACCGGCGGCGCCGCATCCAGGAGATCCACCTCCTCCCTCCTCCTCCTCCGTCTTCCTTCTCCTCCCCCTCCTCCTTCTTCTCCTCCTCCTCCTCCTCCTCATCATCATCATCCTCATCCTCATCCTGAGCCTCATCCTCATCATCCTCCTCCCTCCTCCCTTCCTCCTCCCTCCTCCCTCCTCCCTCCTCACCTCCCTCCTCCCTCCTGTCTCCACCTTCCTCCTCCTCCTCCTCCTCCTCCTCCTCCTCCTCCTCCTCCTACTCCTCCTTCTCCTCCTCCTCCCCTCCTCCTCCTCCTCCTCCTTCCTCCCCCCTCCTCCTCCTCCTCCTCCCTCCTCGTTTTCCTCTAAACAGTCGTGGCTCCCTCGGTTCCTAGGCGGAGTCATTCGAGTCGCGTGTCCTCCGCCTCCTCCTCCTCCTCCTCCTCCTCCTCCCTCCTCCTCCTCCTCCTCCTTCTCTCCTCCCTCATCCTCCTCCTCCCTCCTCCCCTCCTCCTCCTCCTCCTCCCTCCTCCTCCTCCCCTCCTCCTACTCCTCCTCCTCCTCCTCTTCCTCCTCCTCCTCCTCCTCCCCCCTCCCCCTCCCCCTTTCCCCTCCCCCCCTCTCTCATCCCTCCTCCCTCCCTCCTCCCTCCCCCTCCCCTCCCTCTCCTTCTCCCTTTACCTCCTCCCTCCTCCCTCCCTCCCCCCTCCTCCTGCTCCCTGCTCCCTTCCTCCGTCCTCTCTCATCCCTCCACCCCCTCCCCCCTCCGCCTCCTCCTCCTCCTCATCATCATCCTCCCTCCCTCCCCTCTCTCCCTCCCTCCCTCCCTCCCTCCTCCCTCCTCGCTCCTCCCTCCTCCACTATTAGTAGTGAGCATATTCCCCCTGGCCTCAAGGGTCCTTGTCAGCCCCGTCAGATCAGTGCCACTCGACAGGAGTATCTCCGTCGAATCGGCCTCGGCGAGTGGCCCAAGGCCCTGACCCGTGCCCAGCAGGCAGCACGGACAGCGAGGTAATCTCTTCAGATCACTCCGTGATGGCGCATTATCATTATCATTATCCTCCCTCCTCCCTCTTCATCCTCCCTCCTCTCTCCTCCCCCTCTTCCTCCTGCTCCTCCTCATCCTCCTCCTCCTCCTCCTCCTCCTCTCCTCATCATCATCATCATCAGCATCATCATCATCATCATCATCCTCATCCTCATCCTCATCCTCATCCTCATCATCCTCCTCCTCCTGCTCCATGTCCTCCTCCTCTCCTCCTCCTCCGCCTCCTCCTCCTCCTCCTCCTCCTCCTCCGCATCATCATCCTCCCTCCTCTTCCTCCTCATCCTCCTCCTCCTCCTCTTTCTCCTCCTCCTCCTCCTCCTCCCCTCCTCCCTCCTCCTCGTCCTCCTCCTCCCCTCCTCTCCTCCTCCTCCTCCTCCTCCTCTCCTCCTCCTCCTCCTCCATCCTCCTTCTCCTCCTCCTCCTCCTCCTCCTTCGCCTCCTCCTCCTACTCCGCCTCCTCCTCCTCTTCCTCCTCATCCTCCTCATCCTCATCCTCATCCTCATCCTCATCCGCATCCTCCTCTTGCCCTCTCCTCCTCTTTCTCCTCTGTTTTCCTCCTCCTCCTCCTTCTTACCCATCCCTCATCATCATTCTCACCATCATCCTCACCATCATCATCAGCATCATCATTAGCAGCAACATCATCATATTCATCATCATCATCAGCATCATCATCATCAGCATCATCATCATCATCATCATCAGCATCATCATCATCAGCATCATCATCAGCATCAGCATCAGCATCATAATCATCAGCATCATCATCCTCATCCTCATCATCATCGTCTTCAGTCGCCGCTCCTCCTCCTTCTCCGCCGCCTCCTTCTCCTTCTCCTTCTCCTCCTTCTCTTCCCCCTTCTCCGTCTCCTCCTCCTCCTCCCCCTCCGCTTCCTCCTTCTCTTCCTCCTCCTCCACCTGTTCCTCCTCCTTCTCCTCCTCCATCTCCATCTCCTCTTTCTCCTCCTTCTCCTCCTCCTCATCCTCCTCCTCCTCCTCCGCGTCGTCGTCATCATCAGCATCAGCATCCCCCTCCTCCTCCTCCTCTGTAGCAGTGTTGGTTCAAGATGTCGTTGGGGCGAGGGGTGGAGTCGGTTCAGGTTGCCCAAATCCGGTCCCCACGGCACGAATTGAGCCTCTCTTGCTACACTAGTGTGTTTTCATTCGGGCCTCTGGCCCTTCTGCTTTCAACTTTCGCCCGCAGCTCAGAGCTGCCCTTCTCTGAGCAAGCAGCCCGCGCGCTGCCGCCATGGCAGGAGCTGGCGGCCGCTCGGAGGCCCTCCCTGTCGACGACTCTGGCACAGGAGACTCGATGGATGGAAGGCGTCGTCCGACCAAGTCCACACCTCGGCAAGGCCAGAGCAGCGCCGAGCGGTCTCGGCGGAAGCGCCAGCAGCAGCGCCAAGCTGAGCATCAGGCCGCTGCTGACGCCACCTTCCAGGAGCTCGAGGTCATGCCCACCTTCCCGCCGCAGGAGATCCAGGGCAAGGGCCTCAGCAAAGGCAATGTTGAACTGCTGGTTGCCCTTGAAATGGCGCCCACCTGCCTGTCCCAAGAGCTTCGTGATGTGGCTGCTGCTGCAGGCGGGCACGCTCCTGAACCTGCTCCTGCATGACACCATGGTGTGCCAGCATCGCCTCCCGCCACCCCAGGGGCCAGCAGCCGTGCCGCCGCTCCTGGCACCGCCAGTGATGCCACCGCTGCCCCCCAGCGAGGAAGAGATGCAGGCCCCCATGGTGGTGTGGATCCGTGGCAAACACCCGGTGGCGGTGATCCATGGGGTGGAGAACTGCCCAGCCCATCGGTGCTTGATAAGCAGATGCAAGCCCTCTTCGACAAGGAGCTCGGCGAGGCCATCACGAAGCTGCAGGAGGTGTGCAACGACACGCCCATTAAGGCGCACGTGGACTTCAAGTCCAACATGCTGATGTGCTTCCAGCAGGTGCGCCAGACCACTGCTCGCATCGACCAGCACAGCCATACGATCTCCGACATCCAGCGCCGCCAAGCTGCCCAGGAGAAGGATCAGGATAAGATGCGCGATGCTGTCGCCAGGATCGAGCGCACGCTTGCTCTGGCGGCGGCCCAGGCCTCAGCGTTCGACGCGGCGAAGCTTGCCCAATGGGAGCGGCAGGCGGAGCCCACGCTCTTCACGGTGGGCGCGCCGTCGCCAACCGCCCCGCAGGAGGTGCGTCGTGCCATCCAGACCTGGGTCACCGAGCCGGGCCTCACCATGGACCAGATCGCGATCGATGGCCAGGTGCCCTCGAGGAAGTTCTTCTTTCGCACTAAAGGAGATGATGATATTGCAGGGCCGTTGGCCTTGGCGCTGGCACAGGGGCTACGCACGCCCGTCGGCTGGCGCAACTTCGTGGTACAGAACACGCAGGGAGCTCAGACGCCGATCGACCTCAGTCCTAACAAAGCCCCCCGACAGGTACGACTGGAGCTCCACGCGAGGAAAGTCCAACGTGTTCTTGCCAAGCATCAGTTTGCACACGAAAAAAACATGCCACTGGTCTTAAGGCGTGGTCATGGTCGTTGGCGTTCCCCTCGTCGTACCCAAAGTGGAAGGTGTTGATGATTCCACCAAGTTCGTCTGGTATGCCCCCCACAGTTGAGAAGTTTAGTATCGACAAGTATGTTGTCATCGCGGCGTTCAAGCAGCTCTCCAATACCGTGGACACCACGGGCGATGGGTGGGGCCTTTGAACAGCCGATGGTGCTCATGGGAATGGGCGCCAGTGCGGCATGGGGGCCGTATCGTATCGCGTATTGCCCGTGGTCTTGCATGCGCCGACCACCGACGCCGACGACTCACACTTCAGGGGCTATTTCTTCACATGAAAGTCCGCGCAGTCATTCGCATCCAGGAGTCTCACGGCACCACAAAGATGCTGCGTGTTCTGCTTCAGGCTACTCCCTTCCACTATCAGCTCTTTCACTCCAGCACGGATATGCCGGGCACTGGTGGTGTTACCATCCAGATTCCCAAGCCCTCGCTGATGTTCGAGCAATCTGTTCTTGTTCTAGACCAACATGTTACTACACCTGAGGTGCTGGTCGAAGGACGCGTGCTTATGGTCAGCACAATCCAACCGATGACCCAGTTCGAGATGAAAATAAGGAACGCGCACAACTATGAGCTGCCTGCCCATCTCCTCCCACGGGTGCGCGACGCCTGGATGCTGGCGCTGGGATGGTGCCGTGCCGACCCGCTTCGGCGCGCGTTCGTCGCGCTCGGGGACTTCAATATCACTGCTGGCGCGCCCGTGAGCTACCAGAACCCTGAACCTGCCCGCGCCCACCTTTCTGTAGACACCCACATGGCCCCTCTTGGAACCTTTTAGGCCACTGATGCAGGCTGCTACGGAAATCTGTCCTGGCCTTCCCACGCGCTTTAGCCGTCAGAATTTTACGGCAGTCACGTTAGATCGTGTGCTCGTGGGTACTATTGCCGAATATATGCTCGAAGTTGATGTTGTGATGGAAGTTCACGTGGACCCGTGCCAGATGTCTGACTCGCGTTTGAGTGACCACGCTTTGGTTTCTCTGTCGTTTCGCAACCGTGGCACGGGCCCCCGCAATGAACGTCGGATCCCTGGTTCTATTTTTCTGGACCTTCGCTATCGCGAGAAACTTGCCGCCCTTGTAGCTGCTGTAGATATTTCTCACCTGCCAGGTGACCTCCGCTGGGAATACATGGCAGTATATGCAGGAAGCCGCGCGTGAGACCCGCAATGAGCTCCAGGGGTTGCCTCTGGCCTCGCAGGACCCCAATGCTCTTGAGGCTCGCATGATTGCTATCAGGGCCATCTCGCGGGCGATTTCGAGGCAGGACCTTCGTGCTGGGGCTACCCTTGAGGCCACCACTGTCTTGGGCGCTCGTTTTCTCGCTCTCTTCTCCTCCCAGCTCTCCCTCCTCGAGCCTGACGTTTACCGAGCCCTTTTTCGGGGATACCAGCGCTGCCGCGCTCGAGCGCCGCCAACCCCGAGCTGCAGCTCTGGCCCAGCATGCCGCCGCCTCGGGTGACCGCCCGTCCCCGGATGCTGCCCGCCGTCTCCAGCGTTCGCGACAGCGTAAGGCAATGCCCTGGCGCCCGAGAGGCAGTTCGCTGGTGTTGCAGGGGGTTCGGCCCGAGGCGATCGCCGAGGACGCCGACAGCTCGACGGCCCGCTCAGACGAAGATATCCGCATGGCTCTGACCCAACACTGGGGGGACATCTTGAAAGCCAAGGTGGTGGACCCTGTCAAGCTCCGCAGTTCTCTGGGTGGCTTCGGGCGCCCCGGGCGAATTACAGGAAATGATCCCAGAACGTTCCGCCGGAACATTCTGAGCACGTCGGCCTCCTTTTCCCTCTTCCTCATCCTCTTTCCCCCTCTGGTGGCCTCTCCCCTCCTCCGCCTCCTTCCTCCTCCTCCTCCTCCTCCTCCTCCTGGCCCCCGATGTTTTCAGAACGTTCTGGAGCGCGCTCTCCGGAACATTCTGGATTTTTTCCTGTTACCCGGATGGCTCAGTCTTCGCTGATCTCCCCGTGCCGTCGCGCGCCGGCCTCGAGAAGGCCATGGCTCGTGCTCGTACCTCCGCTCCAGGGCCTGACAGGTTCACCTACCGCGCGTGGGCAGCGATCCCAGAGCAGCTGGATGTCCTAGAAGATTTGGCACACCACCTCTTCCGTGGAGATATGGTGCCACCTGATCTCAATGATTCGGTTTTGCCTTCCTCCCGAAGGGGTCTCGACCCCAAGACCTTTTCGATTGTGTGCTTCAGGCTAGTAAGGTGCGGCCCCTGTCCCTTCGCAATTCCGACACGAAGATTATTGCCAGTGCTGCCGATTTCCAGCTTCGCGCGAAGGCTGCTGAAAAAGTGCACCACAACCAGAGAGGATCTGTCATCGGTCGCCAACTCACCCGTAATATCAGATTTATGGATGCACATGCACGGGAATACGGCCTCCGACAATCTGCTCCTCAAGAGTGGCCGTGCTTTGCAGCATGTGATATAGCTGCTGCGTTCCCCTCGGTAAGTCACCAGTGGCAGTTCGAAGTCCTGCGCCGCCACGGAGTTCCCAGGGATACCTTAATTTGCTCCACTCCCTCTACTTCTGCCCCAGGGGCTTCGGGCGCGTCGGCGGGCACCTTCACTTCATGTTCTACTTGCTCAGCGGTGTCCTCCAGGGGTGTCCCCTCTCGGGATCGGTCTGGGCGTTGATGTTCGACCCTGTGCTTCGTCTGCTTTCCGAGGCTGTGGACGTGTGCCCCGTAGGAGACACCCTGGGGGAAGCAGGAGCCTGTGCGGATGATATCGGTCTGTTCGCCCCCCAAGTCCGCACATTATCTCGTGTCCTGCCACACTTTGCTGCCATCAAAGAGCACGCCCTCCTTCAGCTTCAGGCGAACAGATGCTGTATTGTTCCTCTGTGGGATGAATGCACGCCTGCTGTACGTGAGGATGTGAAGCAATGATTGCACACGCACGTCTTTGGTTGCAACTCGTTCGAGGTGCAAGGCTCCACCCGTACATCGGCATCCAGTTCCGCCCGGCAGCCGAGTTAGAAAGCAAATGGGCTCAGGCTGCGCGCAAGTGGTGGCATCGTACGATCGATCTCCCCTCCTCGCGAGCCTCTTCTCACATTCTCGCTTTTCAGTACAATATGTACGCCACCAGCACCCTGAGCTACCTGTCCCAGTTTTTCCCCCTTCGCCTAAGGTTTTAAACCGTGGGGCCGTCGCTATCCATAAGCTTTTCCGTCTGCCCCCCAGCTCTTTCAGCCTGTCTGAATGTATGTCTCTTGGCCTCTGGTTATCTGCTGCCCCCTCGTCTATCCTCGCGCTCTCGCTCTCAGCCGCGTGGCGCATATGCTCCCATACTGCCCCCGACTGGCAGCCCGCGTTTGACAGCCTCCAGACGGCCGCAGATGCTGCATGTGGGTACACGCTTGACGCCACCGACTGGGCCGTCAACGTGTGGTCGCCCAAGTTCTGGCGCCTCCCGAAGGCGCGATAGTGCAGTACTTCGACACAATTAGCAGATCCGACCCACCGCCTCTCTTAGTCAGAGACTGGGATCTGGCCAAAAAAGCGGGGAGGATCGAGGAGCACGATGCCCCAGATGCTGGCCGAAAGCCGAAGATCCATCGTGCCGTCCGTCGGTCGTCGTCTGAGAGCGTTGTTTCCTGATCGGCTACATCTCTTGATTGGCCGTAGGCTCAGAAAGTGGCAATTTCCATGCCCGCCCGACCTCCGCCAGAGATAGGAACGTCTCGAGGCCACCCTCCTGCTTGTGTGCCCCAGCTGGCGCCGGGCTGTTTTGAAGACGATCAATGGAGGGTGGACCACGAGCGGGCGAATGCATGTGTTGCTGCATCAGCGTGACTGTTTGCTTGGCTGTCCTCACTGCAAGAACCAGATCTCACATCATTTTACGTGCATGCGGCTACGCCACCATGTCGCCCTCAGCTGGACGCGGCTCGTCTTTCCGTCGGACCCTCTCTGCTGGCTTTGCCTTGGGAGCACGGAGGATTATGGCACGCCTGACTGCGAGATCTCTCGTCGCCAGGCTGTCGAAGCCACTGCGCTCGCCTTTCATATCTTTCACAAATCCAAAGATGACGTCCCTCTAGACGGCTTCCATACATACAAATCTGCCACGCGGGTCACAGGTGCCGCACGGCTTGCGTTCCGAGCGTACGTGGCACCAGGGCTCGCCCTCAGGCTACGTCTACTCCTCCTCATCCTCCTCCTCCTCATCCTCCTCCTCCTCCTCCTCTCCCCCTCCTCCTCCTCCATCCTTCATCATCATCCTCATCATCACCATCACCATCAGCATCATTATCATCATCATCAAAATCAGCATCATCCGCTTCCTCCTCCTCCTCCCCCTTTTTCTCCATCCCTCTCTTTCTCCCTCGCGTACGTCTCCTCTTCCTCCTCCTCCTCCTTCGCCTCCTCCTCCTCCTCCTCCTCCTGATCATCATCATCATCATCATTAGCATCATTAGCATCATCATTATCAGCGCCATATCACCATGACCATCACCATCATCATCAGCAACACCATCAGCATCCTCATCATCTTCATCAACGACACCATCACCAGCCGCATCATCGCCAGCAGCAGCATCATCAGCATCATCATCAATACCATCATCATCATCATCATCATCATCATCATCATCATCATCATCATCATCATCATCATCATCCGCCTCCTCCTCCTCGTCCTGTCCTCCTGCTCCTCCTCCTCCTCTTCCTTCTCCTCCTCCTGCTCTCTACTCCTCCTTCCTTTCCGCATCAGCATTATCATCAGCATCATCAGCAGCATCATCATGACCAGCATCCGTCTCCTCCTGCTCCTCCTCCTCTTCCTCCTCTTCCTCCTCCTCCCCCTCCTCCTCATCCTCCTCTTCCTCTTCATCCTGTTCTCTTCCTCCTCCTTCTCTTCCTCCTCACCACCATCAGCATCATCATCATCAGCAGCAGCATCATCATCCGCCTCCTCCTCCTCCTCCTCCTCTCCTCCTCCTCTCTCTCACCTCCTCCTCCTCCTCCTCCTCCTCCTCCTCCTCATCCTCCTCTTTCGCCTCCTCCTCCTCCTCCTGATCCTTCTCCTCCTCCTCCTCCTCCTCCTCCTCTCGTCCTCCTCCTCCTCTCCTCCTCCTCCTCCTCCTCTCCTCCTCCCCCATCTCTCCTTCCTCCTCCTCCCCACCCCCCCTCCTCCTCCTCCTCCTCCTCCTCCTCCTCCTTCTCCTCCTCCTCCTGCTCCTCCTTCTCTCTCCTCTCCCCCTCCTCCTCCTCCTCCCCCTCCTCCTCCTCCTCCTTCCCCTCCTTCTCCTCCTCATCATCCCTCCCCACCCTCCCTCCCTTCTCCCTTCTCCTCCTCATCCGCCTCCTCCTCCTCCTCCTCCTCCTCCTCCTCCTCCCCCTCCTCCCCCTCCTCAGGTCAAGTCCCTTATACATAAGTTTTCCCTGTCGCACCCCGAGGCCAGTTTTGAGGGCGGGCCCAGCGTTTCGCTCAAGATTTCCTCACCAGCTACGACAATGAAACCCATGAACTGCCAACAGCTTCACAGATGCAGGGCGGGTGGCGTTCAAAATGTGGGTCTAGCCTTAGCGCCGCGCACATTCGTGTGAAAAGGGTATAAGAGCTTCACGGGTTGAGGGCGGGTGGATTCCAAAATGCGGTTATGTTCTTAGCGCCGCGCACATTCTTGTTCAAAGTTGCAAGATTTTTGCGAATTGAGAGTGGGTGGTTTTCAAGACGTAGCTCTCGCCTTAGCGCCGCGCACCGCTGTTTGTCACTGTGTTGCAAAAGCTTCACGGATTGAGGGTGGGTGGTTTTCAACATGTGGTTATCGCGTTAGCGCCGCGCCTATCCGTTAGAAAAATGAACTAGAGCTTCACGGATTGAGGGCGGGTGGTTTTCAACATGTGGTTCTCGCGTTCGCGCCGCGCTGTAAAAGATGCGAGAACTTCACGGATTGAGGGCGGGCGGTTTTCAATATATGGTTCTCGCCTTATCGCCGCGCACATTCGTTTTGGGAAACGTATAAGAGTTTCACAGAGTCCCATGACCAGCGTGTCAGAAATTGCGTTTTCGAAAGATTCAGGATTATGAGGGTGCCACATGTACGTGGGTTCGCGGTGTTGAAGTCCCAGGAGTGGCGTTCGGGCACGATTCAGGATCGCCAAGACGCAACAGTCTGGCGTTGGAGTCCCGAGACTAACATTCTGGCATGCTTCAGGGTCTTCAAAGCGGCTATCTTCCAACGAGGCAGTTCCCTCAGCGGATACAAACCTCAGTATGGGGCCTATGAAGAGGGAACTTGGAGGGAGGGTGGATTCCAAAATGGTTGATGACTCTTGGGTTTGCACTGCTGCTCCTCCTCCGCCTCCGCCTCCTCCTCCTCTGCCTCTTCCTCCTCACCATCATCATCAGCAGCATCATCAGCATCATCCTCTTCCTCTTCTTTTTCCTCCTCCTATCCCTCCTTCTCCTCCGCCGCTCCCTCCTCGTATCCTCCTCCTCCCCCGCCTTTTCCTCGTCCTCCTCCGCCTCCTCCTCTTCCTCCGCCTCCTCGTCCTCCGCCTCCGCCTTCTCCTCTTCCTCCTCCTCCTTCGCCTCCTCCTCCTCCTCCTCGTCGTCCCCCTCTTCCTCCTCCTCCTCCTCCTCCTTCTCCTCCTCCTCCTCCTCTTCCTCCTCGTCCTCCTCCTCCATCTCCTCCTCCTCCTCATGCCTTTTACTTTTCTCCTCATTCTCCTTCCCCTCCTCTTCCTCCTCATCCTCATCCTCCTCCTCCGCATCCTACTCCTCCTCGCTCCTCCACCTCCTCCTCAGCACCATCATCATCATCCTCTTCCTCCTCCTCCTCCTCCTCCTCCTCCTCCTCCCCCGCCTCCTCCTCATCCTCTTTCATTCCTGCCGCGAGCGGGCGGGGGTTTGGCCCGATTTCACGACCGCAGCAAAGCTGGCCCAGCCGGGCAAACCCGACGGCGGCAAGAGGCTCACCGCGCTGCTGCACAGCCTCACCCGCGTCTGGGCCGCGTTCGCAGGCCGCTAGGGGCGCAGTGGGAACGCGCCTACACTTCGGGGGCTGCCTGGGGCAACAGGGCCAACTACACGTCGAGCGACTGCGCCTACGACCTGTATCTGCTCAACGAGATGGCCACTGCCTCAGGCGAGCAGAGCATCGCTGACATTGTGGTTTTGATTAAGCGTTTTGATCTGATTGACTCGACCCAGTTGATGCATGAGGCCTCCCAGGTGGGCTTTCAACTACGGCAAACGTGGATGCCCATCACTCTGTATCGCCAGCATAGAAGGATCCGGGTGGGCACTAGCCTCAGCATGGTCGCCGAGGCTCACCATGGGGTCTTGGCAGGTTGCGCACATGCCACATGCCCCGACCTTGTTTTTCGCATCCACATACGGGGTCATCCTGCGATTATCGCAAAGGTGCGAGATTATTATACGCCGCGCCAGCTCATGGACGACACCACGCTGTTTTTTTCGGGGCCGCCAGCAACAGCGCGCACAGCCTGCAGTCCGCCGCGCTGGACTTCACGGAGTGCGTCTTCGGGCTGGGCCCGCGCGTCAAGCCGCCCAAGTCGGGCCCGACCTTCAACCGCGGGCGCTTCCAGAAAAAGTTTGCTGAGAGGGCCCGCTGCTTGTACTTGCCGCCGGGGAAATGCATCCGCAACTTAGGCCGCGACTCGGCGGGCCCCCGCGCTGAGAAGGAGCAGGCCGACGCTGGGATCAGCCCGCCCCGGGCGCGTCGACATCGGCTTCGCATGCTGCAGAACGGCGCGGGGAACAAGATCGGTCGCCTCCGGGGTATAGGCACGTCGCACCTGTGCTCCACGGGCGTGCACGTCGGGCGTGGATGATGGCCGACTTCGCCTTCTTCGAGGCGCTGCCGCCACACTGGCGGGCTGGTCCACCAGCGGCGGTGCGACAGGCCCACCTCGCCTCTCAGGCCAACCACAGGCACTACCCCATCTACGAGGCGTCCGCGCCTTTGGCGGCGCGTTGCGCGCCCTGGCCGCAGGACGACCGGGCCCCCCCTGCGAGGCTGCAGCGCGCGCGGCAGGAGCTGGCCGACGACGCGCGGGCACGGCCGACCTGGACCTTGGTCAAAGGCCCGATTGCAGCTAATCACGCGGCCCACGCCACTCCGCCTGGGCTGGGGCACGACCTCGCCCGCGACGGCGCGCTCGGGGCGCGCGCTGCAACTTGCCCCAGGCGAGCCCTGCAGACGCGCCGCCACTTCCCGCGAGGCATCCAGCGGCGGCAGGGGCAACGGATGGCATAGCATGTCCATGCTGCACTCTCCGAAGGTCGACTGTGGATGCGAGGCATCCGCTTGGGGTTGCGCCGCTCGCCTCCGCGACAGCTCGGCGCCATTCAGATGCCCCAGGCTGGCCTCTACCTCACGCCCGAGGGGCGCAAGGCGCTGGAGGGCCACAAAGGCCCGAAGTGCCGAGCTGGCGGCGCCCCCGTGGGCACCCACGGCCACATGTGGCGCAAGTGTCCCGGTCGACTTGTCCACCCTGATGAACTTCCTGGGGTGCGCGAGATCCCCGACGGGCAGATGGGGGCGCGGCAGTTGTTTGCAGACGTCGGCGAGGTCGACAACCATGAGTCCGCCGAACGTGCCTACAGCATCGCTTCTTCCATGCCCAATGCCGTTGCACTCGCGCCTGCGCCAGACTCGTTTCCTGTCTTGTTCCACGGATATGATGTCCCCGGTCGCTGGGGGCTCGAAGTTTTCGCAGATGGCTCGGGCCTAGCCAGCCCCGTGCCCGAGGTAGCCAGATGCGGGCACAGCACGGCGCAGCTGCACGATCACCCCCCCCCCCCTCGCGCGCGCCCTCGACGGGGCACTCCCCAGCATCCAGACAGTAGGCAGGCAAGAAAGGCGCAGTGCGCATGCGCTGCTGGAACGCGCCTCATCGCCGCATTGAGCATTTCGTTTCCGACTTGTCGTCGCCACCGTTGGAGGGTGGGTCGCGGGATCGGCGGTGGGAGCTGGCCCGGGGCAAACGCGCTCGCATCTGGCGCGACAGACTTATGGCGCAGTGACTTCTGGGGGGCCCAATTTCTCCTGGGCCCCTGCCCGCAAGACCCTGCAAGAGGCCGTGGATCTCGGGGTCCCTCTCAGGCGCCAATTCGGCAATATGCGGGCCGACTGGTTTGCAAAGCTTGGGCCCAACGGCGCGCGGCCCCCCTCAGGTTTTGTGCGAATTCCTTTTTGGCCGAGCTCAAGAGAGCCCAGGCGCCGTTGAGGCATCTGTCCTGGGCCGCGGCTCGAGCTTTGCGGCTGAGCGCGTGGCGCGAGCAAGCTGCCCGCGCCAAGTTGCGCGTCCTGGCCTGTTCGAGGGCCATCTGTCGCATCTGCTCAACAGCATGCGCGAGCCGCTCCCACCGGCAAATGGAATTCGAGGCAGCTCTTCTTGCAGAGACCTTGGTCCTCCACGACTTTCGGGGGCTGTTCTTGGGCGGCGAGTTTTCCTCGGCCCTTTCGGTCGCCGACGGGGCCCTGGGGCCGCTCGTTCGCAGGGCGGCGGAGGGCCAAGATATTGTGTTCGAGGTTTTCCGCATGATCGGGCGCGTGCTTTTTCTCGCGCGGCCGCGTTGCGATCTGCGCGAAATGCGGGGCCTCCTGCACGGAGGATGTTGGGCGGGCTGCACGGAGCGGCCTCGACGCCGACTGCCTTGGACTCCCATGCAAAACCTCGGGCCGCCGCCACTCTCCGAAGGGAAGCTGGCAAGGTCCACGAGGGTCTCCATCCCAAGACAGGGCCCCCCATTACATAATGGTCTTGCACCTCCTCCGACTCCGACTCAGCGCCTCTTCATGACCATCGGCGACTTCAGCGCCCACGACGAACCGCCGGCATCCTACTTGGAGCTGGCCCCGTTAGTCGCGACGGCCCCCGCCCGCGAGCGACCAGCGCCACCAGGCGCACTAGCGCCCGTTCAGCTGCATGACGGAGCTTCAGAACGAGATGCCGGCGCGTTGTGACCGCCACAGTGAAAAGACCACCCGGGTCGACAGGGCATTTTGCAGCCTGCCAGCCCACGCCCCCCCGATTTTCGATATTTTTTATCCACGTCGACCGCGGCGCGGCCGTGCTCAGCGACGAGAGGGCGAGCGACCGCGCTATCATCTCGATCGGCGCCCGGCTCCGCCGCCTATAAGCAGGGGGCAACAAGTCCATCCCAGGTTTTGGCCCTCCCGCAGTTCGCGCAACACACGTCACCACCAGGAACCACCCCACGGCTTTGCCTGGCCGTCGAAAGGGAAGGCCGCCACGCAGGCTGCGCTCCGCTCCATCTCGAGAGCGGTCTGGAGGCAAGACTCCTCCCTCGCAGCCTCCCTCATGACACAGGTGGAGTCGAGTTCGACCTTCCCTCGCGCAGACACCAATGGCTCGGTCGACCCACCACATCTCGATCCGCGCCCAGCAGCAGAAGACAGCCTTCCTGGTCAAGAAATTGTGCCAAGCCGGTAGCACCATGGAGTTGGACTTCCGGCCAAGGCAGCAATGCCCCCTTCAACGGCAGAGCTAGCTCTGGGCCCCCATCTCCGCCTCCCTCTTCTTGAAAGGGGCCCGGCTCGCCGACGGGGTCGCCGTGGCCAAGGGCCCAGAGGTCACGCTCTCAAAGACCACTGGGCCCATTTTCGCACACGGGGATGTTGACCAGGAACAACCCGAGTCCGTTCTCGATTCTCACTTCCCGCCGGGCATCTCGCCGGTGAATTTGCCAATCCCATCAGGTCACGACTTTCGCGGGGCCGCGGCTCGAGCAGGCAATTCGGCGCCTCGTCCCGACTTGCTTCCTTGCCTCGCACGGATGCACGCGAACGCTGCCTTCGACATTATCGAACATCTCGGGTGGGGCTTTTTCGCCGACCCCACGGCGCCGAGGGGCCTCCATGAGTCGCTCTTCGTTCATCCCGAAAGGGCCCGAGAATGCCGATTTGGCATGCTGCATTCGCATTGCTGGCACGTTGCGGCCGAGTGCCCGCAAGGACACCGACTCTATGATTTTCTGAACCGCCCTCAACTGGTTCACGTGCCCCCAGGTGGCGACTCATGCACATCGCGTTCTGCAAGGTTTCACCGCGGGCCGCAGTTCGTGCATCAACATCACGCAGGTCCGCGCAGCGGTCCTCCTAGCGCACGTGGGCACTCACGAGCCTACGCTGCTACTGGACATCGCAGCTGCCTTCATCTCCCCAGGGAGGCAATATCTTTTCGCTATTATCAAGCGGTTCGGCTTCAACACCAGCCACCTCAACGCGATGGCCGCCTTGCGCGACAAATCCTTAGGCTTCGCCACGCTGAGCGGTTCGCTGCACCTCTTGTGCCCCGTCCGATCTGAGGTCGCCCAAGGACGCCCGTTTTCTGGCACAGCACGGGCTGTTGCCATGGACTCGTGCGTCAGAGCAGTTGCAAACATCGTGGCCTTGCGGCCGGGTGAGCGGACGATTTGCCTGCGCGGATTCGACGCGTTCCGGTTCTCTTTCGAATGGCAAAGATTCTTGACGCGGCCTTCAGACTGGGCAATGATTTCCTGCAGCCGAAGAAGTGCGCGTTCATCCCACTGTGGGGAAATCTTTCGGACGAGCTGAAGGAATGGGTTCAGCAGCATCGAGACCACGCGCCTCGCCGGCGGGAGCTTTCAATTCCTGACTGGGGGGAGTACCTGGGCGCGCGCTCCGGGCCTGGCCGCGCCCGCGACATCCAGCGGGGTGACGTTGTTGCGAAGTGGTGGCAGCGTCTCAACCTAGTTGCAATGGGGGCAACTCCCGTGCACGCCAACGCACGACTGCGGGATACTTCATGCGCCCCTGCCCTCTCGTACTTGGCATAATTCTTCCCGCGCCCGAAGGAGGTACTTGCCAAAGATTCTACAAGTTTACGCCACATCCGCCGACCCCTTCTGTGAGCGTTGCGAGGCCAGGAGTTTCTGGCCAGCGGCGTCTTGTGTGAGGGTGCGGTGTCGCGCGCGGGTGGTGGCAGATGCGTAGGGGGTCCAAATGTTTGCGTGATGCCAGTGGTCTGGGGCGTGTTTTGCGAGCGCTTTGCGCGCTGTGCACCCGGGTGCGGGGCGCCCTTCTGGGAGGTCGGCTTTTCGACCCGCAACCAAGTGGAGGACCACCGGAACACGAAATGAGCAAGAGTAGCGCGCGGAAGCTGTGATCAGCGAGGCATCACCGCGAAAGATGTGGCAGATGAGTCGAAACGGGTGAAGAGGCTGTTGACATTCGCAGCGCGCACGAAACAGTTCGCGCGGCAGCAGCACATTCGCGCCGAGCCAGATAGCGAGCACGTCGCGAGGAAGAATAAGGCTGTATGCGCGGAGTGCATTGCAGCTGGCTTGACGGCTCGCAATACGGAAGCGTCTGGGGGTCTTTGAGGGGCCTCTTGGGGGCCTCTTGGGGGCTCCTTGGGGCGTCTTGGCGGCCTCTTGGGGGCCTCCTGGCGGCCTCTTGTGGCACTCTTGGGGCCCCCTGGGGCTCGCGGGGGCGGAAAGCTAGATTTTGAATTTTTTGTTGCCCTCTTGGGCCCCTCTTGGTGCCGTCTTGGAGCCTTCTTGGGCCGTCTTGGGGACATCTTGGGGCCATCTTGGGCCGTCACGGGGCCGTCATGGGGGCCTCTTGGGCCGTCTTGGGGCGGTCTTCGGGGCCTCTTGGGCCGTCTTGGAGCGTCGGAAAGCCCGCGAGGCGAATTTGTGACACATATACGTTTTACGAAGGAAATGGCAATCTGTCTGCTTCTAGGGACCCTCTTGGGGCGCATCTTGGAGCCCCCTTGGGGGCGTCTTGGGCCAGCTGGAGGCCATCTCGGGTGCCTTCGATCGCTATTGGACCGTGTGGGACCATGTTGAGCTCTCTTGGAAGCCACTTGGAGCGCTCTTGGGGCCGTCTTCGGGGCCCTCTTGGGCCGTCTTCGGCGCCTCTTGGGCCGTCTTGGCGCCCTCTTGGGCTGTCTTGGGGCCCTCTTGGAGGCTTCTTGGACCGTCTTGGCGCGGTCTCGGGGGCCTCTTGGGCCGTCTGGGAGCGCCCGAAAGCCCAAAAGGCGACCTTGTGAAACATGCACGTTTTACTAAGGGAGCGGGCAAACTTTTTACGTCTAGAGGCCCGTTTGGAGCGCATCTTGGATGCCTCTTGGGCCTCTTGGGGGCATATTGGGCCGCCTGGAGGCCCTCTTCGGTGTCCTTGATCGCTCTTGGACCGTCTGGGACCATATTGAGCTCTTTTGGAGGCCACTTGGAGCGCTCCTGGAGCGCTCTTGGGGCCGTCTTCGGGGCCCTCTTGGGCCGTCTTGGACGCCTGTTGGGCCGTTTTGGCGCCCTCTTGGGCTGTCTTGGGGCCCTCTTGGAGGCTTCTTGGACAGTCTTGGCGCGGTCTCGGGGGCCTTTTGGGCCGTCTGGGAGCGCCCGAAAGCCCAAAAGGCGACCTTGTGAAACATGCACGTTTTACTAAGGGAGCGGGCAAACTATTTGCGTCTAGAGGCCCGTTTGGAGCGCATCTTGGATGCCTCTTGGGCCTCTTGGGGGCATATTGGGCCGTCTGGAGGCCCTCTTCGGTGTCCTTGATCGCTCTTGGACCGTCTGGGACCATATTGAGCTCTTTTGGAGGCCACTTGGAACGCTCCTGGAGCGCTCTTGGGGCCGTCTTCGGGGCCCTCTTGGGCCGTCTTGGACGCCTGTTGGGCCGTTTTGGCGCCCTCTTGGGCGATCTTGGGACCCTCTTGGAGGCTTCTTGGGCCGTCTTGGGGCGGTCTTGGGGGCCTCTTGGGCCGTCTGGGAGCATCGGAAAGCCCAGAAGGCGAACGTGTGAAACCATGTACGTTTTACGAAGGGAATGGGCAAATTTCTGCGTCTAGGGACCCTCTTGGGACGCATCTTGGAGGCCTCTTGGGGCCTCGTGGGGACCTCTTGGGCCGTCTAGGAAGCCTCTTCGCCCGTCTTTGGGCCATCTTGGGCGTCTTCGAGCGCTCGTTTGGCGTCTCGGGGCCCTCGTGGGCCGTCTTGGAGGCCTCTTGGGACCTTCTTGGGCCGTCGCGTGGGCCCGTTTTTGCGATTTTGGCTTGTTTGGGGGCCTTCTGCTCCCCCATGACGCGCTCGGTCCTGGGCGCCCCGGGGCCGGGGGGGCGGGGGGTCGAATCCCCCTCCGGTTCAAGGCCCCTGGGTGTGGTTATGGGGGGGGAACTATCTCACACGCCTAGGGGCCCACAAGGGGTCGGCGGACTTCTACGCGCTCCACAAAATCTTGCGGATGTCGCCCAGCACGCGCAGGCTACAGGACGGTCTCGAGCTCGCCAGCTGGCTCCACACGACGGGGGCGAAGTCGTTGAAGGCCAATGCCTACGGCATCATGTTGCGGGTAGCAAAAAACATAATGACTGAGTGGCTTGGTTCTTTTCGAGCGGGTGCGAGCAGCGGCGGCGGCGCACGCGGAACTCGTTGGCGACCTATTACTTGGGAAATTGGTCGCTGATATTCTGGAACGCGCGGGAGTCCATCGTGCAACGTTTTCCGCGGACGGTAGAGTGCAATCTGGCGCATAAACCCCCACGTTTGCATCGAGACAATCGCCGCGCCAGCGTTCTGGCAGAACG
Organism: Prorocentrum cordatum; assembly: GCA_963575745.1. Classification (NCBI taxonomy): domain Eukaryota; class Dinophyceae; order Prorocentrales; family Prorocentraceae; genus Prorocentrum; species Prorocentrum cordatum. Next base: position 97,710 of record CAUYUJ010020551.1, on the reverse strand, counting down.
CGTTGTTCATGAAGCCATTGCTGCAGCGTGCCGCCCTAGCCCCCAGTGGGAGATCGTGCGATCGTTGCAGAAATTGTGGTATCCTGACGGGTCCGAGGTCATTCTCGCGAGACGCATTGCCGCTTGGCTGGGCCCTGGACATGTGCCCCGCGACTTGCGACAGCGCCGGGCTCATCTCAAAACAGTATTTGAAGACGTTGCAGCCAGCGTGACGGTTGGTCATCACTCGCACGGCGGCGGGTGGTCACCACGCGTCCTGTCGCACGCACGCGTCCAGAAACACGCGCGCTTGCTTCGAGCAGCACGGCCGCGGCATGGGCGATTCAGCGCACTACATCTCGTGTCGCCATGCGTGGGCCTGGATGGCCTTGCCGCGAAGTTCCATCCACCCAGACCCGCTTCACCGAATTGGGTTCGGCCGCAGTAATGAGGATGGAGAGAATCCCCTCGAAGCCACACGCTGGCGCCCCGTGCTGCTGCGTTGCATATATTTGGGAGCTCAAGGGTTGCACTGCCCTTGCTTGCAACGGCCTGGGCGTCCAGATTGGTACAACCAATCAGCACAACGCGCACTTGAGGGCCCACCCCGCTGCCCTCGCGCGATTGGCTCCGCAGGCGCGAGCGTCATCCCTCTACGGCCGCACAGCTGCTCCTCCTCTTCTTCCTCCTTCAGTCCGCCTCTTCCTCCTCCTCCTCCTCCTCCCCCCCCCTCCTCCCTCCTCCCTCCTCCTCCTTCTCCCTCCTCCTCCTCCAGTCGTTTTGGCTCAGGCCTCTTGAGGCGCTGGGCTTGCAAGCGCGTACTTCAGAGCGGCTCGTGCTTGCGGGCCGTTTGCAGTCTTTCACGCTCGCCCCAGCCGCTGCAGCCAGCGGCGCGCGGGGCCACCGCCCGATGTCTTGGCTGGCACGAAGGCGCCCCTGTGGGGGTGACCACACTGCGGCTGCCGGGACAATTGGGCCAGTCGGATCAAGCGCAGGGCCTGTGCAGGAGCTGCGCCAAGCGAGGTGGCGCAGGCAGTTAAGAGGGCCGCAGCTGCTGCACCCACGCCCTCCAAGAGCAGCATGCGCAAGCCAGGAGGTGCATGGGCGAACGGGCCGCCTCGCTCCACGGGCGCGGGTGAGTCTGGCTCAGCCCAGGCGAAGCTCATCAAGGACCTGCAGTCGAAGGCGGCGATGCTTAAACGGAGCAGGCCGCCGTGGAAGATGCCTCCACAACAGTCCAGTGGCAAGGAGCTCACCCACGCCGAGGTGGCGCAGTTCCTCAAACGCGAGGGCCTGGACGCGTCTGGAGTGGAGGAAGCGGAGAAGAAGGCGCAGATGGCTACGGTGCCGAAGGCCCCTTCGGCGCGCGCACAGAGATGGAAGGTCGACAACTTGCGCGCCAAGCTGGGCAAGCTGGAGTCGCGGGAGTCTGCTCGCCGCCTGCAGCGCGAGGAGTTGGACAAGGAGCTCAGCGAGATCTCTGCCGGCGTCGAGACGCTCCAGGGCGAGCTCGGCACAGCGGAGACGGCGCTCTTCCGTCTTCGGGCTGAGGAGAGCACGGACCCTCTCAAGGCTATCTCGGCGGCCTTGGGCGACAGCGCGGCCCAGTCGTCTGAGGGGGCAGCAGCCCTGGCCGCCCTCCGGCGGCTCAACGCCGCGGCTTTGGAGGCCAAGCGCGCCGCTCAGCAGGCCGCTGCAGATGCTACTGCTGGCGCTGGCTCTGCTGGCGGCGCCAGTGGAGGGCCAGGCGGCGCGGCCGCTGCAGATGGCGAGTACACTGCAGCAGGAGACGACGACATCGACATGGAGGTCCTGGGGGGGCGAGGGCCACGAGCAGGAGCAGAAGGAGTTTGCCGACGCAGCGGGACGCCTTCGCCAGGCGGCGCAAGAGGACCAAGCAGAAGCCGAGCGCAAGTACATCGAGGCAGCTGCCGCCCTTGCACTCGCGCCAAAATGCCAACGACTGGGTAGCCTCGCCCAGACCGCTGCGGCCAGCGATGGCCCCAGTGACGAGCGTCCTGGGCTACTTCTTGGGAAGCAACATGGTCGACGCCGAGTGGGGGGAGGCCACGGGCTTCGCGGTGCCAGTCCTGCGCGATGACCTGCGGTTCGACTCGATGCCCCTCCGCCTGCGCGATGGCAGCAGGGTCGAGATGGACGAGACAGAGTGGCCGCAGCTAGGCGCATCGAGATCTGCTTCGGGAAGCGGAGCCTTGGGCAAGGGGGGGGGATTCAGCCCCTCGTCGTCCAACCCTTTTTGCCCACATCGCCGCGGTGTTCCTCGTCGAAGACTGGGCCATCCGCGTCGACTGGTGCACTCACGGCCCCTGGGGGGCCGCAGGGGCCGCCGCAAGGAGCTGCTGGGCATGCCCCCCAACTGGCCCGCCCAGCGGGGTCGGGGGCAGGAGCGAGCTTGATGGCAAGAACGGCGACATGCGAGGCGGCTCCTCCATCGTCGGCGACATGCTCTCATTCGGTGGCAGCAACGACTGGGTCTTCGTCTGGCGTTAGGGCGCAAGGTCTTGGCGGGGGAGGTCTTGGGCCTCCCCGTCAGGCCACGTCGCCCCCTGCCTCTCCCTCCCCCAGGGCACCCCTTCCACAGGAGGCGGGGGCAACAGCGCGCGGGGTCGGGGGGCAGGGAGTTTTGCGGACGCAGCAGCCGTTTGCAGCTGTCCAAGGAAGCTCAGTTCACAAGCTCACCGTCGACAGCGAGGGCGGCGAGAGGGTCGTGGCGATTGAGGGCCCCCCCGGTGCTTGCAGTCGATCGCGAGCTTGGAGCTCGTGCAGCTGTCGGAGTTAATGCCAACAGTTGGGAGACCTTCAAGCTGGCAATGGAATGGTGCCAAGATCGGGGGCCAGAGCTGTTTGATTTGAAGCGACCCGACGGTGGTGGCGCGCAGCCACGTGTGATCTGCATTCAGGAGACGCGGCTGAAGACGGATGAGAAGCTCCAGCAGGCCTACCAGTGGGGTCTACAACATCAGTTCGACATGAGCCTTGGGAAGGCTGCTTCTACGGGCGATGGGGCCAACATGAGCTCGGCAGGCGTAGCTCTAGGTGGCGCGCCCTTCATCGCGTCCTCGGCGATCGAGACCGAGCTGTTTGAAGGCTTCAGCTCTCGCATTTCGGCGCGTTTGTTAAATGTGGGGCCCCCGTCAGGCCTAGTCGTCATCTCGGTCTACTTCTACGCCAGTCTCGGTCTCAAAGGGGATAACCTTCGGCTTCTGGATATCCTGGGGCAGTATGTGTGCAAAATCCAGAGTCTATGGTTAATACAGGCCGACTGGAACTTCACGCCCCACGAGCTGGCGACCAGTGGATGGCTCGAACGAGTAGGCAGGTCGTTGTTTACCCCAGGTCAGCCAACTTGCAGATTTGTTGCTGCGGGAGGCGGCGACGCTGCTGCAGCTCATGGGGACGCAGGAGATGGGGGGGGGGGGTCAAGGAGGAGCCCAAGGAGACAGGAAGGAGAAAAAGGCTCGCGAGCTGGACTTCTTTGTTGGCGCTCGTGCACTTAGTCATTGTGTTCGGGAAGTCCGATGCTTCCCTGATGCACCAGTGCACCCTTACATGCCTGTTAGACTCATTTTAGAGGGCCTCTCCCCTACCAGGCCCATCACGAAGCAGGCGCACTTCAAACGTTCCCCACTGGAGCCTTGCATGGGCCCCCGCAGATTCCAGGGCGAAGATGGATGGTCTTGGGATCCAGGAGGCCTCCAATGGGGGCTCGCTGACGGGGAAGATCAAAGAGTGGTTCACCCTCTCCGAGAACTGGCTCGTCAACCTATTCGATATCGAGGCCACCTCCAGGGGTGCGCACTGCGGTAGGGCTGCAGGGCCCAAGACAGTCAAGGTCCCCCTGGAAACGGCATGGGCCCGCGAGGCTCGTCGGAGGTATCCGGTGAGGACTACTTCTTGGATGTCATTCCAGGCGCTCGCCAAGAGGACCCTCACCTTGCCCAGAGGCAACTTGGGGAATCCAGGCAAGGCCAAGCTCAAGGAGTGGTCCACTAGGCTGAAGGGGCATGGTCCTGAACCTAGACTGCAACACCGCCCACGAGGTGGGCCAGCCGTTCGTGCTAGACCTGATTTCAGCAGTCGAGTCGGCTCACGTGGACGTAGAGAGGCAGTTTGAGCAGCTAGATATGTATGTCGACGCTTTGAGGGGGCAGGACACGAAGGATTCGCTCGCTCGATGGAAGACCTGGGCGTCGGAATCGGTGGAGAAAGGGGGACGTGCTGCTCGCGCTTTCTCTCGGAAGTCGCTGACCGACCGCAGCGGCCAGTGTTCTGTCCCCGTCGACGAGGTCGACCTCCTTGTGAACGGGGATGGGGCCGTCCAGGCCTTGTGTGACCAGTGGATGGCGCTCTGGTGCCAGGACAGGAGGAAGGGTCAGGAGCATCCGTCAACCTGGGACGTGAAGGGGGATGCCTTGCCGCCAATATAGCTGGACCAGCTGTTGCACGTGCGCCGTGGGCGCGCTGAAGGTGCAGGTCTCGGATGGGACGCCTTCCACCCCAAGCTGGTCTTGCTGCTCCCCCCGTCCTATCAAGTAAGGATCCTCGACATCCTCCATGGGTTCGAAGAGGCCCCTGAAGCGCTCTCTGACCTCCTCACAAACATCATCTTCCTGCATAGATAGGACGGTGGGGTCAGGCCAATAGGACCGCTTTGCTTCTTCACGAAGATTTGGTCAAAGTGCCGGTAGGCCTTATGTAAGAAGTGGGAGGCGGAGCATCCCGCATCAGTTCTTTGGGGCGCGGGCCCCGATACTACATGTGAGAGAGCTCGATGGGTGCATAACATGCTTGCGCACTTCGGGCACTGCATTGGCACGGTTTCAGCGACAGCACTGCTAGACCTAACGAAATTCTACGAGCACATCACGTATTCGGACCTGTATGCAGCGGCGGTAGAGCACAAGTTTAACCTTAAGTTACTTCGGGGGCTCTGCACTATATATGCTGCCGATAGGGTGCTGCACTACGGTGGGTGTGTATCTCAGGCCCTACGGGCCAACGGAGGGGTCATCGCGGGTTGCTCGGCTGCGACGACGCTGTCACGACTACTGCTGCTTAAGCCGCTCACCTTAGCTCAGTTCTCCAGGCCACAGCTGGCTGTCAGAAACGTGATTGATGACATAGCCCTGCAGATTGTGGCGCCCCCGTCCGTCGTGGTCGAACAGATGTCGAGTGGCACGGGGTCGCTCATCGCCAGCTTTGCACAACTCGGACTGCCCGCTTCAGACAAGTCGAAGTATCTGCGCAGCAGCGCGGAGGTTGACGCGCAGCTGCAGCAAGTCTGCTCACTGCCCCCAACCAGCAGGGTTACGTCGTCCCGAAACTTGGGCACAGACGCTACCATGGGGACTTCCAGGCGAGTTGGTATTACCAGGGCTCGATAGCAGGAGGTCAAAAGAGAGCTTTGAAGATCGGATTGCTTCGGAAGGCTGGGGCTAAGACGGTCTGGATTCAGAGGTCGGGCCCAACGTCGTCGGCCTTGTGGGCCTCCAGCATCCAGGGGATCCCTCCGTCGCGTCTGCATGCCCTTCGTCTCGGAGCCCTTGGTAGCCTTGGGAAAATTCCACGAGGAGTCTCAGCAGGCCTCAGGCTCCGCAGTTTCAAGGAAGGCCCAAGAGTGGACCCGCTCATCCTGCACATAGGTGCAGTCGTCTTCCAGTGGGCGCAGGCGGCATGGGAGTCGTTCCCGAAGGTAGGCGTTCTACAGGCGTGCTTCGAGAGCGCAGGCCAGGCTGATGAATTTGAAGGCGCCGTGGGCAGCGGCGGCGGCCCCTGCGGAGGTAGCCGTTCTTCCCTTGCAGAGGATCGGGTGGCAGCTGGACTCCAGCACTGTGCTTGTCACCGACCGCGGCGAGCAGCTCGATCTGAAAAGGCTGCCTCCAGCTCTGATCAAGCATCTGGCTGAGGAAGGGGCCCCGAGGGCCTCAGACCGTCAAGCGTTGTGGGCACGGGAACCCCAGGCTCCGTGGTGCAAGGCCACATGTTGGCAGGCGCTGGGCCCCCTGTTGCACAAGGTCTCGGAGGCGCAAGGATGGCCCCGCCACCATCAGAGGTCCCTCAGGTCCATCATCTCGGGGAGCCACTGGCCGCAGTGCAGGTTGTACAAGCACGGCCTCACGGACACGGGGGCATGCCAACTTTGTAGTGACCCCGACGGGTCCCTCTGGCCCAGGGCCTACAGCTGCCCCGCGCACGACGCACTAAGGAGAGAGAGAGAGAGAGAGAGAGAGAGAGAGAGAGGGAGAGAGAGAGGACATCTAGCTTCCTTCGGGCCCAAGCGGCTCGCGTCAAGTCCTGGGGCTTCGAGGTCGGGGAGAGGTTCGCCAAGGGCATCTTCCCCTGCCCCTTCGAGCTGCTGGAGGTCCCCGAGGAGCCCGAGCAGTCCATCTTCTGGGTCAACAAACTTGACCTGGGCTTGCTGTCTGGCACGCTTGTCACAGACGGGTCAGCCCTATGGGCCGACTGCCCCCACCTAGCCCGTGCGGGCTGGGCGGTCATCCAGGTTACTAGGCTCGGCCAGCTAGTCTCGGCGGCCTACGGGCCAGTCCCACATGCGGTGTCTCCTCGACAGACTGCACGAGGCGCCGAGGACTTTGCGTTGAATACGCTGACGCAAATCGCCCTGCCCCCCTTCGATGTGTATGCCGATTGCTCTGGCGCTGTCGGCACTGTCTGGAAGGGGGAGGGCGCGGGCTCAGACAGCGGGAACCCGAGGGCCCATCTCTGGGGCCAATTCTGGGCTAGCTTTCAGAGCCCCGACATCAGGATGCACAAAACGAGAGCCCACTGCACGCGTGCTGACTTAGATGCTGGCGCCACCACTGCATGGGAGTTTCGTGCGAATAAGTTGGCCGCCGAGCACGCTAAGCGAGGAGCAGCGCTGCACAGGGTCGACCAAACTTTTTACGAGCTCTGGAGGGGGCTCGCAGTTTGTGCCCGAGAGGCGGCCGCTTGGGCCGCCGAGGTCCACCTGCTAGCTGAAGGCAGGGACCACGAGGACCTGATGGAGCTGTATCTCTCCGCCCGCCAGGCCCTTGTTGCTGCGCCAGCTCCCGAGGGCGAGCCCGACCAGGGGCCGCCCGAGGAGCCCCAAGGTGACGGGGGGGGGGGCCTGGGGGGGTGGGGCCTGGGTGGGAGGAGTTCGCTAGGATCAGTTTTCGTTGGAGGCAGCACTTGATGCTGCAGGCTGATGTCGCAGGGGAAATCCCGTTGGTAAGTTTTGTTCTGTTCTGCTGCCGTTGCGGAACAGTTTGCTCTGACGGCAAGCTAACTCCGTCGCTCACTGGGGGGTGCTCTGGCCACACGGGCAAGGGCACCCAGGATCAGCTTCGGAGGATTTGTAAGGGCCAGTTCCCCCATTACAGGAAGGGGGTGAGGGACCTTCGCCTCGACCACCCCCATGGGGTCACGCCAGTGGCCCGAGGGTATTTGCAGGCCCAGGCCGAAGCCCTTTTGGCCCCGGCCGCCGCAGCCGCCGCTCTGTCGCGTTCGACGTGGGGGCGGGCGGAGGTGGGTGGGAGGGACGAAGTGCTGCGCGCCTACGGGCTGACGGCCGAGGACCGTCCACAGATGCTCGAGCTGGGGCAGCAGGCCATCCAGCGAACCTCTGAGGCCTCCGAGGACCCCGACTTTGAGGAGGAGTCCGATTTGGGGGGATAGTTTTCTCGCACCGCCTGCTGGGCCAAGCCAAGCCAAACCAAGCCAAGCCCT